>JAOXYL010000065.1:17867911-17887579 GCA_028564955.1 Terapon puta | reverse complement strand
AAAAAATGTCATTAACATTACACATGATGTCACCCACTACATTATAACTAAACCAACATTTCCCTCTTGTTTAGATTCTACTTCACAAAAGAACATAAAGTACGTTGATGAAACAAAAGCTCCAGTAAATTGACTTTTGCGACAACGTCCAGATTGGGTATACAATGAAGTAAAGAATCAAAAGGAAAGCATCCTTTTTGCTAAAATCTAGGTTAGCCTATTTTTTGTGGTGCTGTTTCACAATCTCAGGATGAAGCTGAGCCTCAGCCTTGGCGAGCAGAGTGTCTGCACATTCATCGAGCAGAAATCTACTCTCTTCAAAAGAAAGTACTTCTTGTGTGGTCAAAAGAAGCTGCTGATTTGTCGTTTTATGAAGTCCTTAAAGGGGACTGAAAAGTTGTCGCATCTAGTGGGGAGAGCTTCGAGTCAGCCCCATGGGGTTGTGGATGTTCTTTTTGACAATGAGTGTCAGTTAGTCAGTGAAAAACATTCACTCTCCCACACTCAAAAAATGACTCACAGAGTCAATTTACCAGGTTCAGTACACTTCATAGATATCAGCTTGAGCCAGCAGCTCTTATGTCACACTGACTTTTCAGACTGGTCTCCAGTTACATTAGTTCAAGAAGGATTCTCAGGTTAAGTTCACACTGACTTAGACTCATGACTCAGCTACAAAACATACATCATTTCCACTATAGGTAAGGTACAAGGCATACTGGGAACACTGAACAAGAGCATTTTTAAAATGAAAGTAAGGTCACGCAAAGCATGATAATTAGTTAACAAATGCCTCTAATGTCATCATGTAGTCTTGTGATGTCAGTTATGAGTTGATTAAAATAGAAATCATACAATTTTAGTGAAATCAACTGATTTAATCACTATTTAGCTCAGGTACAATTACTGAACTAACAATCATTGGTTCAGATCTTGTAAATGAAATGACGAGGTAAATAAATGCTTGCCTGATTGCTCACTAAAAAGCCATAAAACCCATGTATAAAATGCTACATGTCAAAACATTATCAACATGAAAGGACATGGCCTTTTGATTATTCCATTTAAAAATTGATTAATAAAAAACAGTCATTACAGCCTTTTAAAGATCAGGTTAACAGATAATTCACACTTTATAACAGTCAACATTCAGCTTGATCTCAGTTTCAATGCTCAAAGTTTCAGCAGCCTAGAGACTTATGGGACTCAGACAAATTACAGTAAACACATAACAGTTGGACTTGGTGTTGATTGGCTTCCCTCTGTGAAAGATTCCTAAAAATCCTTCCCACTAACAGCATTTTAATGAACAGCACCTTGTAAAGCCTCCTCTCAGCAGGTTTGCCTTATTTGAATTAGAGCAGCTCGCTGTTTGCCATACGAGGGTCCAGTGTTCAGGCTTTGAGGACTCAGCTTTTCCAATCCATTTAACAAATACCCCTTTTACTACACTACATTAACTTGCACAACACTTTAAAGAAAACAACTCTGCGGGAGCTGTGGTACATTGGAAATCAAAATCCTGAAAATTGAATTATATTTGCCTTTTAACCTCCAATTTTTACAGATCTGCTCAGTGGCCTGCAGCAGAGGGTTATGGTTGCATAGGTTGGTGCCCAGTTTTAAAAGTGCGAATGAGCACAGGGCATATCTGAAGTAGACTGTGCAAACTCCACAGAGCAAGCAGGCCAAAAATAAAGGTGAGTCACCAAGTGTTATATTCTGGGAAATAAATCGTGAAATAAAATGTTCCCCGTGTGCAGCTCCAAAAACCGCTACCACAGAAAGATTTTCCCAGCCTCAGTCGGCAGTCGTCCTTTCAGCCCTCAGTGAACCCGCCTTTATCTATCACGGCTTCTTTACGACCCCGGCTCCCACATGATGCTTTTCCTTTTACAGATCCATTGAGTGGAGTCAGTCAGTCACGGCAAGCATTATATAATTCCAATCAATCTGAGTTATAAAATCTTGACATAGGCCGAGGCCGCGCTACAGCTGAAATTTACAGCTGTTTAGATTGCAAGTCATTTCTCCACGGCATGTGCATACACAGTGCATCTGCCTCCCGGAGCTGTGTGGAAATAAAACCAAGCCTCTGCGAGAGACTTCAAACCTGACTTTTACTCCCCCTTTGAAGCAGTCGTGAATGATCAGGTACATTTACCGCATTCATATTCTTTTGTCGGTCGTAAACTAAGAAAAACAAAGAGCTGCAGGGAGGCAGGGGGGAAGGGTTCTTGCTGCAGGTCTTTGAGAGGAAAACACTCTTGACATATATAAAATTGATGAATAAAAAGCAAAGTAAAGCAGCCAAAGATGCCTCTAGGTGGCAGCAGAGACTGTTTATCTTTTCATGGGGTGTGATTACTATTCACAGCACTAACCAGGGTACATATCAACCCAAGGCATACATGAATCGATTCAGTTTAATGTATACCCACGGTTCCACAGAATGAAATATTCACTTGTATATGACACTCCTCTCTCCAGTGCTTGGGTGTAGGTGTTATTAGACGTGGCAGGATGCTGCTGTCATCACCTTGAGAAGCCTGTGCTCTCTCTCTCTCTCTCTCTCTCTCTCTTTCTGTCTGTGTCTCTGTGTCTGTGCATGTGGCAAGTTTGGACCAATGTCCAAAAATGATAATCATGGTGAACTGTAGTTTACAATGCTGATTTCTGTGCATCTTCATTACCCCCTTTGCAGCCAAATCTCACCATTGATGACATGATGTGCCCTTATTTTTACAGCTACAGAGGATTTATGCACCATTTACGCTTTGTTTGTTGCGGCCGTCTGTATTCATTGCAAAGGATGTCGCTGCAATATCACCATATCTCTTAAGATTACACCCCCGCTTTTGATAATATGTGTTAATTTATGTAACATTTGTTGTTAACATATTTGTTTTTGAGATCCTTTATCCACTGTATACATTAGACACACTGTGGGCCTGTCTATAGTCTGCTGATCGAACTATCCTTTGGGTATAATAACGGATGTGCTGGAATTAAAGGCATTATGCAAATTGTACATACAAAGTGCTCAAAGCTACTCTCCATCTTCTTTATGCATGCAGGCTTAATTCAATGAATCTGTGTGAGAGCACTTTCACCAATGGTTGAACTGGATATACAGCACCTGAATGTAAGCCAAGCTATACAGATTAACAATGTGACATACTGGAAGCAATATTGCAATTATGTCATAGCAATTTGTTAAACCGTCTCAAGGCTGACTGCATAGACTGAAGCATAACTTATGGGTTTGGTGTGCCTGCATGTGTGTGTGTGTGTGTGTGTCTGGATTTGCTCCTTACAGGAAAAGTTTGCCCATTTTTCTTTTATTTGTCAATTTTTGGCAGTTATATAAACCCATCCCAGCTGGCTGGTTGCCTGCACAATTGCCTGCTATTAATGTTGATGCATAATTGCATTACATAATGTGTTGTGCTGTCTTTTAGGAGGAGTCAAACAGCTGTGGCTATTGGCTGTCTCCGCACAGAGTCAAGCACTCTCCTCTAGTGCCCCGCCAGAAAACAGCCTAATCATAAATGGGAGCTGTCACAGGTCGTTGTCAATTTTAAGCCATATCAATGGGGCTTTTGTAACTGCTACAGTACTTCAATGTATTTTGTCAGTTAATTGTAAGATTTTAAGTCCAGAGAGATTTGATTCATTTATATTCTTATATCAGAGCATTGCTAATTTAAACACAGCAGTCGTACAATGTCATCAGTGACAGACAGAGAAATCAATCTCTGTTAGGGAGAGAGAGAGAGAAAGAGAGAGACGAGAGAGAGAGAGAGAGAGAGAGAGAGTCAAGCATTTGCTGCGACCAGCTCAGCCTGTCGGTTCCCCAGCAGATGGTAGTGCAGCATCACGGAGGAGCATCTCTCAGAACGGGATGAAAATGGTGCAGGAGACGAGCTGTCTGAAAATGAACGCTGCAGACTCTGAGGTACGAACCTTAATGGGATAATAGGGTAATATCTTACCTACGCCATCATTGTGCAAGGCAGCACATTTAGAAAAAAATGACAGAATCACGGATGACAGCAGTATATCTTTCAACATCTCCCATATGGTGTACCCAGGGGGACGATTAAAAGTGGAGCACATTGATAGCCGGGGTGCAGTGAATGTATGTGCATGTGGCTGCAGTTTTGAATCCAGTCACTTACGTAAATGAATCCAGGATTGAGTGCAATCATAATATTCAAACTGCAGATTAAATACTTGATACAGCAGGGGCAAAGACATCCAGTCGGGTTGGCAGAAAGCAAATAAGGAGCAAAGCAAACATCAGACGTGCTCACGTGCGATAAGTCAAATTTGTTTACAAGGGCTTCATTTGCATCACAAAGAGCTTATTTTACAGAGGGATTTGTGATTTTTCTGTCATCAAACATTGCTTTGTTGTACACAGTGCTGGCAGGTGATATCATAGGTATTCACATGTCAAAAATAAGGACTCTCTACCGGTTACAAGGCTGAAACACTTTGCTATTTCAGATTTGGCCTTTTCAAATTTGCCACGCAGTAAGTGCATGTTGAATCGAGATCAACCTGGCTGATTCATCTGAGCTTCCAATTGCCTCTGCCCCTAAACACAAAGTCAAGTATTGTTTCTGTGCCGTATCGCATGCCATTTGGGAAATATCTTGGCTGTCTTTTAGCTCTATATTGGATGGGCGCAGATAGATTCACACTCTCCGAAAGTGCTCGGAGAAAGTGTAGAGAAGGAAGTTTGTAACACTGTAGCAAAAGCACGAAATAGGCTCAGAGCTGTGAGTGGCCATATATAACAATGCAGCATTTTTTTGGTGCTTACCGAAATGAAAGTGGAAGGCAGGATGTCATGAGCTGGGGAAGGAGGTTCTGGGCTGAATTTATTAAAGAAGAACAAAAGAGTTCTTAAGGTGAAACATATCTCGCCATATATGCTCTGACAAAAAAAAAAAATCGGGGCTAGAAACATCAGCCACAAGTTCTGAGGCAAAACTGTATCCTTTGAAGTTGTGCAAAACGGCTCTCATCAGATGAGAGCTCTGCAGACTGAGACATCCAGCGTATAAAAAAAATGCTGTGATTGGAAACCTGGTAAGCTAATGAGTTTGCACTTCTATCTTCTCAATTTGTACAGGCTTTTGTGCCAAGGCCTTTGAGGCTTTTCTGTGCCAAGTCTTGTAATAGTGTTCTCATTGTTCGCCTGAGAATCTGACACTTTTTCATGAAACTTAGGGGGAATCCATCTCCAAACTTCTTCGCATGGGAAAGACAAGGAGGCCGGGAGAATCACTGTGAATTATGGATATTGCTGCAGTGAAATTAAGACGACAAAGAAATGGCAGGAAAAAAAAGAGAAGAATCCTGTCTTAAAAGACTCCAAAGGGTGGATATTTCACAACTGCATCTGAGCTGCAATGCGGCGTAACAAGTCATAAGTAGTTCTTGTTAAAGACTTATGAAACCATATTGCTCATTCCTCCTTCCCCCTCTCCTTGTGTCAGCCTGAGAGACTGAACTCTGGCAATCTTATTGGCAATAACCATCTGTAACTATTAGCTATTGGCTCCTCAAATAATGTGTATATTAAAATCTAATTTTTCCTGTCAGAGTTGTTGCTGTAGAAGTGAAATTACTTAAGGCCAGTTGTGTGGTAGCCATCTCCCTCCCTCTGCCCCCCTCTTTCTCCGCCGCTTTGTCTCTGTCGAAGCAGACCGCATAACCATCTGATAAATGAGCGACAAATGAGGGAGGGGGTTTTACACTTGGGAGTCGCTCAAATTATTGGGAGGGCAGTGACCACAGTGCTTATTTGAGCTTAAGATGCAGGCTGTTGAGATTTGCTGGGAGCGAATCTAGAGGCTGGTTGAGTCTTCAGGCATGTCCAATCCCATCCATTCAACCATTAATGCCAGAGAGTAGACCAGAGGAAACACTGCAGCCCTCAGATCAACTCTGAAGCAGAGAGACCGGAGTTCCTTTCCTCCTCGGACTCACTGCTTCCTTTGCTCAGCCTTGGTAAAGACTCAATAATTCTTACACATGACAAGACAGTGCAGAACACACTCCATATCGTCCTCCTCCTCACTGTTTGAAATGGCTGTACAGTCAGCAGTTGGGTTTTTTTTAATTATAGTCACTGTCAATGTAATAATAAGCTGTTTGGGAAGTTTAAGAAAAACACACAACAATGAGCAGTCCGGGTACATTATTGCATTATACGCGCTGTTATTTATGCAAATGGCTGTTTATTTTAATATTCTATAGGTCAAACTACCGGGGAAGAAAGACCTGAAAACATTTAAATGAGATAGGGATGAGGAAATGCAAAGAAATAGCTCCCATATAGGGCTATGAATTCCTCCTGTACAGTTCAGAAGTACAGTACACAGAGACCACACACGCCTCTCTCTGCAATTCACAGACACACACACACATAAACGCACACAGTAATTCTATGAGGCTCAAGGTTGTCGTGCTTATTGAATATATCAACTTAACCACTGATGTCATTGATCAAAAAGCCAATTCCAGTTCTATTATTGTGTTAGAGGGTAAAACAATTGCCAAATGACTTTGTAAGGTGCACTCACTTGGTAAACAGATCTGAGATCCATTAAAGCCTTGGAGATTATCAAGCCTCAGTCCAACAATTTGTGGAGATTGCTCTAAACACCTTGCTGGTGACCTTCCTCGTCCAGTTGAAAGTCAATGGGAAACGTGGCAAGGAGCCCGCCAGCGCCACAAGCGCCCCCTGCACTTTAATTACACCGTACTCCGACGGCTGGCCATTTCCTTGTCCCCTCGCCTCCCTTATATAGCTGTGTGTCCCTATCAATACCTC
Organism: Terapon puta; assembly: GCA_028564955.1. NCBI lineage: Eukaryota > Metazoa > Chordata > Actinopteri > Centrarchiformes > Terapontidae > Terapon > Terapon puta. Next base: position 17,880,729 of record JAOXYL010000065.1, on the reverse strand, counting down.
GGACCCACCTACACCGTACAGATGTGCCACAGGCTTAATAGCCCCCATGATACTGCCGGCCACACTTAATCAAGGTATCTTTGCTCCATGATAGATATGGCATGGCATGAACTCCATCTCATCAATATTAATGTCAGGACTTTGCTCCATGCTGTGCTTTGTGGTTTACTGTAGCTGCCTCTCTCTGACCTCCGAGTGAGGAACGTGGATGTTTTCCATGTGCTTAATCATAATGCACAGTGCCTACTGCATTGATAGGTTAATGTACCCGGGAGGATCAATGCGGTCTTGAGGACGTCTAGTACAACAGACATTTAAAGGTTCGGGAAAGGCTTTAACAATGAGTGCAGTCTGTCTATGTTAGGATCTCGATCCAGCTTAATTAAATGGGGTTGTGTAAGGTCTGGTGACTGGTGTGATGAGTTACCGTAGATAATTGGCGGAAGCGGCTGTTCTAAAGAATGCTAATTCGACCAGGAGCTCACTGGGAGCACGAAAACAATATTTTCTTCAGATTTTCGGAAACTTCCTTCTAAAGATCAGCGCCAGTTCAATACTTTCTGAAAAACAGGCAGTTATAATGAATGTTTGCAACCTTTGGTGTCCTATAGCAGATTAAACTCAAAGCTCTCTTGATGTAGTTTCCATCAGTTATATAATGTGGTAGTGATATTCAGGATTTTTGAAGATATCTGAGCTCGATCCTTGAATAACACTGACTGGCAAGGGATCAACAGTCGAAGCATTTTTGTGCTGGTAATCTCCATAAAACTTTATGCAAATCTGGCTGGGAAAAAAGGGAAAGGCTTTTTCCTCACAGAAAACTCAGCAATAATTGAAAAACAAGTCAGAAACTATTTTTATCTCTCTGTGTCAAGATAATGTTTTCAATCTGGTATTGGTGGCGAGGGTATGCAGTGTGCAAACACGAAAAACTGTTTCTTTAGCTCTTTTTAAATTTTTCAGAATAACACCTGGGTTATTGTATCTGTGTCCTCTGAAGAGGAAGAAGCCCTCACACGGATACAGAGAAAAACATTTGCTCCCAATGAATTAATAATGAAAGGAAACGAGGTGCTTGCATTAATTTGCAAAGCACAAAATGCAGAAAATTTCACAGAGTTTTAAGCCAAGGTTTTTGGGGGATCATTTACCTCACAGCGGGGTGTTACAATGTGCCAAATATAGCAACACTTTGGTGGGGGAAACTTTAAAAATGCAGTGTACTTGATGGTGAATAAAATGGAAAACATTCTACAACCTCATTTTTTAAGAGCTTGTGCTGGATCCAAATGTAAACTAAGAGGAACAGTTGAGCACGTCTGGAAAAGGAAAGATATATACATGGAAGAAATATGTTCTCTTATCCTTTTCATTCACACTGATTCCTGAATCTGTGTACATGGCTGCTTTTTGATATAACTAACTAACTACAAATTCATGATTGTGAAAATGACAGTATACAGTGAGACTGTAGTTTCTCTGCAGCAGAGCTAATGAAGACAGCTCTCACTGCGTTTACCAAAGACCACTGGGCATCTGCAGACCAATTGTGTTTTTTATTTCTGTGTGTCTGGCAAGCCATAGCGTAGCTTTATGGTCCAAGAACTGGAAAGCTGCTGTCTTTTCTTGGTGGAGACCAGAAAGCAAACACAAGCATGAGCCAGTGAGTGGTCGGCGCGATGTGGTCATTTATCTTTAGAGGGACAAGCCATATTGTAAATACGACTGTAAAAATGTTGAATTAGATTTCGGGCTGAAGAGCTCTGCAGAATATTAATTAATATGTAGCCCTCGGCTCGTGTCTTAGCAGGGGTCCCTACCTATTGTTCCAGTGCAGAAATAACCCCCAGCAGACCTGAGTTAATTTCGCCGCATTATCTCACTAGGAACAACTTGCTTTGTTCCTGTACTTCAGTGCTGAGGAATATCTTTCTTAGCGCTATCAGAGGACGAAAATCCTGATAATGTAGGTAAACATTTTAACACCCTTTTCTTGGCAAGGGTTTGAGTGAGCAGAATAAATAATAAGAGCAATGATCTGTCCCACATGGAAAATTATTTGTGACTATGAAGTATTACATCACTTAACGGTAAGACTTAGGGGAAAAAAAAAAGAAAAAAACTTAATTAGCGCCTCCAGAGAGCAGAAGCAGATCCAAGATTTCAAGGGTAACACTCAGCCAAAATCTCAGCCAATATATTATCTCTCACATTAGTTGGTAGACTGCTGCAAGAGAGCACTCTTTTCATTTAGAGATATACAATATGGCAGGCGCTGATGAATAAATGTAAGTCCTGGTCGCAAGCCCAAATATTTTCCATGTTTAATCAACCAAGCTGCCATCGAGCTACTCATACTCTACTTTCGCCCGAGTCAGGCTTGTATCATACCACCATTATGTGTGTTTGGCTGCATTTCATATCAGCACCGAGAGGAAGGTGGCATCTTTGTTTTCATTTACTTTAAAGGGGAAAGGAATGCTATGTCGCCTGTTGACCTTTTCAAAGGAGGACCTCCAGTGCTTAGATGTGTTTCTAACTTGCGAAATACAATTGAGCTGCGCGTCCCTTGGCTGGAGCCGTAGGTCTTTAATTGGCATGTGATTGCCTGTCATGAGTCATCACGGGGATGCTGGATGCTTTTCAGTGTCAGTCGTTGTGTGCAAACACATGGATCCAACAGATGGCAACATTGTTCCTTCATCACCAGAACAGGTTACTTGGCGATCTGCCAGTGAGGTACGGGTGCATCGACAAACCCTCCAAAATAAAAACAGCCATCAAATACAAGTGTGGGCGATGACGATGTGACTAATTGTTGCCATGGTGATCTGGTCTTTGAGATAACGTCTAACGGTAAGGGAAAAGGAGCGAGCCTCACAGAGAGCAGAGGAGAAAATGAGGGGGGGTGAGGGTGGTGAAAGAAAAGGAGCACTAATGTTCCATGTGGGAGAGGAGAAAGGAGAGAGGTGACCCTATAATGTAAGGTCAATTCAATGTCCCCCTAGTCAATTCAGTGATGTAAATACCTTTCGATGCATTTATTCAAGAGCCGGCCTTCATCTTCTGAGACTATCTCTTCTCATTCTACAATTGCTCGTGTTCAAAATGGATTTTAACCCAATCCCAGTCACAATCACCAAGGTGATTGCGTAGATTTGTCTCTTTGTTTCTGCTCAGGAGCTCTTTGTGTACTGAATGTGTTACAAATTGCTTCAATGAAAGAGCCGGGAGATTCTTTTATCTAACTTTAATTACATTAATAAAATGCCTGTAACAGTGGTGAGATGTGAACCTATTCAAAACGATTACAGTCTGGGAGAAAAAAAGCCCCCTCGCAGAAAAACTCTTCTAAAAGTCAAGAAACTGAGACTGCCTGAGACCAAATGGATTTATACCTGCCATGAGCTGCAGCTTGCAGGATGTACTTATCCCTTCAGTCGCCTCCAGGTACCTTTCACCAGGCTTTGTCTATGACCAAGGTAGCATGGCTGGCGCGTGTGCGTTGTTTGCTCAAGCAGCGTTACCCCACAGTGAGTGCCGAGTCAGTGTCTGCTGTGTTAATGTTGCGCCAGGGAGAGACGCCTGGCCACAGACTGTTGCATCAGCCCTTCCTTTTGTTTAACAGGACAATGAGCGCTGGATGCTTGTAAACGCAAGGCAGAGAAAGTGAGGGATGGAGGAGGGGGAGTGGAGAGCATGAAAAAGAAGAGGCTCTTCATTTCCACAGCATAACGTCATCCCGTGTCTTTGTTAAGAAATCTGACTAATCCAGTTTTCCCCACGGTCAAGGTCAGCTCTTTAATAAGGCAGATACAAATCACCACTGGGTTCATATTTCCCCTCGGCGCTATCTGAGACCCTGCAGCTCTGTTGTGTTATGTATTATCACATGGGAGCCGCCAGTGGTGTGGCAAACTATGCTGAGCTGTGGCTTGTCACAGCGCTGCCTGTCATATGACAACCTGCTACCTGGCAATAGTTTCCACTGGGGCTGAGCGATAAGAGGGGTGCTGTAGATAAGATGTCTCCTATTCTGGATGTGCCAGAAGCCCATGCCATTTACAAGGGAGGGAACTGATCATTTTTAAAGAAGTGTTAGGCCTGCCAGAACTCTGTTTCGCCGAGTCCCGCAGCACAAGCTGGATTTGTTTTTCACAGCAGGAAGCTGCCTTTTTAGTGTGTTTGATGTCACCTCACCAAAAATGTCATTAACGGCAGAAATTTCAAGTTGCCACTGCTGCCATCTTTATTTTTTTCTTTCTTTTTTTTTTTTTTTTTAAGAGATGACTGGTGAATAGCAGCCACCACTGTACGTGACTAATCATTACTCACTCCTCCGACTGCAGTGTGCCTGATAACGACGCGGGAATGTGGATTTGTCTTCACTCCCACACAAGCTGCTGCTAAATGACAGTGAAGTGACGAGTCCCGACGATTCTGACATGATACATGTCGTCTTTCGCCGAGCAAAATTCGTCAGTAACACTTGTCACCGTGCTCCTGCTACTCATCGCTGTGCCTGTCACTGTGATGTTTCGACAAAAAAAGACGACCCCATTCCCTGTTCCCCTAAATTTTTCGAACCGGATCTCCTCATGTCCTATATAATATAAAAAGCCTCTATTTTGTACATTTTCTAATGCAGGAAAATTGTAGCAAATGTATTTTCTTCCCAGCCACATCGTGCTGGGAAATGTGTTTTTGTCATGTAATGCACCCCTGGGTGTCCTCTCTGCTCTCTCCCCATGTTTACAGGACAATTTGTTTCTGCAACAACCTCTCAGCAGGAGTGTGTTAAATTAGTGGGGCATGTGTGTGTGTGTTTGTGTGTGCGTTTGTGTGTGCGTATCTGCAGCCTGTGCGGTCACATGTGCATCAGGCTGTTTTCCTTTGCCGTGCGGGTGTGCACATTCATGCTTTCGTGTGTGCATCACGTTAAGCTTAAACTAGGCAGTTGCGCGAAATTCCGCGTAATAACAATCAGCTAAGGCTTCATTAAAATGTAAATTCCACCCGAGCCTCTTGTGAGTCTTTACATTGCTTCCAAAATAACCGAGCGAAGGCCTTCTGGAGACTTAACGTATGATCTAATCTGTGTGCCTTATTTGAAACCTCCCCCTCTCTCTGTGCAAGCAGAATTGGAGCACCCCGCCTGATCTGGGGGGAACAGAACACTTAGAACCGACGCCTGGCCGGCTTTCAGACCGTCCCGCTTTCCCTGTTTGTTTGCTTTTCAAGAGCAGCACAAAGCTAATTAGACAGCTGGTGTTGAGCCAATTTGTGTCCCTCAGTCTGTTGTTTACCCACTTTTTGCATAATGCAGACGTGATTGTTGACATTGTATGACGCGGCTACATGGTCACAAGTGGCCATTTGGTTTATTTTCCTTGGTGTAGCCTGAGTGGCAGGAAGCAGTGCTTCCTTGGTTTGGCAATGCACATGTGTGTGTCAATTGTGTGTCTTTGTGTCCCAAACACTTATCCCTTTGCAATTCAGGCCGATACGCAATTAATCGCCATCCCAAGAGATTAGACTGCCATTCTAGATCAAGTTGCCACAAGAAACTCACTGACCGTGCTGTGTTCGCATGCTGTTTCTGCTCAAATTAGCCAGCTTTCTGCACTCAAACTAGAGTTCACTCAAAATCTTGGAACTGACCTTCAATATTTGTCAGAGAGGACTGAGTATTAAAAAGAAACAATACGTCTTTTGAATGCAGCTAAATGTGTGTGCTTTTGGTATGTTTCATTTAGCAACTGATAATTTTTCTCACATTTCATACAAATCAGAGGTCAATTAAATTATATTACATGTAACATGCTTTGACAGAGGAAAAAAGTGCTATATACTGGTACTATATTACATTCTGTGAAAAGGAGGATAACTATATGTAAATGAGTTGGTGCCTAATTTGAGTATTTAAATTTTTGTGCGCATCTTTTCTTCCGTACATTATTAATGGAAATATTGTACTTTTTTCTTCAAAGCAAATATAATTGCAGCGGTTCAAATTATTTTACATGTAAAACACATGAAAAAGAAAAACAAGGTATTGAATATACTCAAGAATATACTAAATTATTAGATTTGGGACCAAATGCAAGTCAGTGCATTGGTCAAGTACACAAAGTGCCAGTCTGGCTAACAAGAAATCTTATTAGTACTTTGAGCTGATACTAACATTTTGAATGCTCAATATTTACTTTCAATATTTTGTTCATAGTGATATTGCTACTTTTACTGCTACTACTCTTACACACTAAGCATCTGAATACATCTTCCATTACTGTATTCTGAACTGTATATTTAAATTAATTTTTATGTAGTAAACTGTGTGACTCTATGTGCCAAAGTCTGTAGATTACATAACATAGACAAGTACCTATTGGAGAGAGAAATAATTTAAATGTTCTGTATGCTTCTTCGAATTACCTTTGAGGTGCACTCAGTGTTTTATGCATGTGTATGTCGATTATGTTTCTAATTTGAAAGGCCTCATTCATCCCTGATGATTTCACTTGTAATTTAAGTTAGAAATGCAACATTTTCTGACTTCCATTCTCCACTTCAGCTGCCAAAGTTGTTTGTTTCTCTCACAAATGGCACCATTCTTTCATTTGACATGTCTGAGTGATGTGACTGTGCTCCTCCAGCCTCTCACTGATATGAATCAAATCAATGCACATTGACACGCAGCATCCATCAATCCATCTTCTATATCCGCTTATCCTGAGCCGCAGCCTATAAGTGTCAGAGACACTGCACAGGTCAGTGGTCCTATCACAGGGCTAACACATATAGACAAACACATTCACACTCGCATTCACACCCACTACAGGAAATTAAGCCTCAGATTCACAAGACCTGCGTGTTTCTGGACTGTTAGAGGAAAAAGGAGCAACAGGAGGGACCCCACGCAGATACGAGGAGAACATGCAAACTCGACGCGGTGAGGCCCCAGCTGGTCGGGTTGGCTTCTTGCTGTGAGGCGGCAGCAAACCACTGAGCCATCCTCATGCCACAACCAACACAGGCAAAATAAGTTAGTCAATTCTCATGCAAAGTTGCAAACTTGGACTTAAATCTAAAATGTACTTTACTGAGTCAGGAATTAGCAATAATGATGATAATAATGATAATAACAATAATAATAATAATAATAATAATAATAATAATAATAATAATAATAATAATAATAATAATAATAATAATGCGTGTATCAAGATAAACTACAAAATACTTCCTTCCCATCTATTAACACAGCATCATTGTTCTCGCTGCTCTTCTTGCTCTTGAGGGTTCTTCCACCATGAATTGTAACTCAGAGACAGAATAGCACAGTTTATGTCGCAGTTTATGATAAAAGAGGCACAGGGGAATTTATTCAGGTCTTATTATTTAAACTGTTTGCGATATATAATAATATTTCATTTTAAAAAGGGTACACGGTCACATTTCTACTTTACTCACCTCCTCAGTGACAAACTGGGCAGAGGCCTGAGTGTGTTCGATAAGAGGAGGACACCACTTGGGAGTGATTAAAGTTTGATGAAGCATGCGTCTGCTCACAGACAGAAATGTTTTGGGGGTTGTTGTGCTGGTTACTCGGCCAGAGTGACACAAATTGTATTCTTAGTTGTTTGAAAACAAAGTCTATAGAACTACTTATTTGGCACAAATTACTCTGAGAATACTCTGCATGCATTCTCCATGATACAAATGATAGCATAGCATGTTGTATTACAATTGTGTATTTTAAATATATATGTAGAAACTCTGTTAATCCCCTGTATTTGTATTCATTTAATTCCATATGGTGAAGCAGATGGTATTTGAATAAGAAGCTGCTTTATTTCTGTAAATCTAAAAATGAGCTTTAACACTTTCAATCTTGTGGTACTTCAGGTGACGATACTTGAAGAATACTTCAGAAAAAGGAGGTGTGATTCACTCGAATGAGTGAAAAATGAGAGCTAATTCACATCACTACGATAACCTGCGTATGTTTCTCTATGTCCCTTTTTACTTTCATTCATTAATAATCAGTTTGACTGCTTCCTGTAAGATCTGCCTCTTGAGTGTCGCAGTACCAGAAGGTCAGGTTCAGTGAACATTACGGTATCTTTCCTTACAGATGAAGCAAACATATGCCCACTGTGCGCATTCTGCTATAATTTATTTAAGGCAAGGGTTGGGCCATGTGATAACGTATTCCAACAGATGATATATTTTATGCTATACTCTACTATACTATACTTACTTTTTTGGGAACATCAATGACAAATATTCTTCCCTTGTTATTTTCATCCAAGAACAATATGAGTTGATTTCATATCAAGACATGAAATTATACATGCTGTAATAAATGATTTCTTTTGTATTGCCCAAGGATATAGTCATTGTCTTGGATAAAACCTATACTCATATCTTATCAAAATAAAAAAAAAAACTAACTAAAAAACAATAAATTAAGCTATAAAGATAGAAAATATTACCACACACTCCCACAGAGACCGTCCTGCCAGACACCACGCTGCTAGCTAGGTCCAAAATTGTGAAATTTATGACAACCAAAGCTAAAAATGCGAACAGTTTTTCCCCTGCGAAAAGCTCAGTTGCGTCAAGGCAGATCAAGAAGACTTATTCTCAAAGGGTCCCATGCTGCAGACCACGAGAAGCTTTTGAAGGCAACAAAAAGTTAGTGTGTGTGTGTGTGTGTAACATTCTTTTCGTGATATGCCGCTCTCCGCTTGGTGTACAGTACTCCTACTAGTATTGCATTTTCTATCCCGACCTCTCAGGACAAACTCTTCTTCTTCTTTGGATCAAGGCTGTGTTTCTGCGATTAATGAAGCGCGGCTGTGCTGCATTATGTAACGCGCTGCACGGTTACATGCAGACCAAGAAAGTGGACTGTATTCACTGTATTCAGGATGAGACCATAGGTAGTCTCCTGTCTGCAGTGCATGATGGCTCCCCTGCTGGAACAAGTAAACCAATTATGCTACTATGTTTTTCTTGCTTCGTCGCCCAAACACAAAGTCACATTACCTTCACATTACTGCACTTAACAAACCCTCTCAGTGTTTTCTAATTGCCCATTATTTTCAAATATTCAATTGCGCTCGAAAGGGTTTTGTACTACTCTGCACCATAGCTGGCAAGAAAACCTCCAAATCCACCCAATTCGTGAGATTAAAGGACAACTGAAATAAATAGTTAAATAGTGAATAACCACTGGCCTGGACCAAAGCATGCTTGAATGAAAGTTGGCATATCGAATGCGGAAAAGCGTCAGACAAGGGAGTAATTGGTTTCTTTGGGACATGTGGCAGGGTGTCAGCTGAAAGGTTAAAAGAGGCCATCAGACATGCAGCTCCCTGCGCCGATGACATTTTTTAAGAACCTCTCATCATACCCCATTGCCGTCGTCTTTATTGTTACGTCAATACAGGCTCAGGTAGTTTGGAGGAAATTAATGCTTGTGGATACATCACATGTGGAAACTTCCCTCCCCGCCTTAAGCTTTCATGTCCGATATAATTGCAGAAAGCACAAAGAAAAAATTAAAAAAAGAAGATCAAAAGGAAACAGAATAAAAAAGTTTGGTGCAGAGGGGGGTCAGAGGCCAGCCGAGAAAAGAAAAAGCAATAAACCAAAAGTAATAAAGGATGCGCCTCTCTAAAAGTGGGTGTTTGCTGATTTGTCTGTCTGTGCATTCGGTGCCTATGCATGTGTGTGTGCTTGTGTGTGTGTGGGAGTGTGTGTGTGTGCCTATTTTCCTTTCATGCGTTTCATAGTCAGGAGGAGGGAGATGAAAGCTATGTTTGGTTGGCGAGCTCTTTGTTTAAATGTGACTCTTTATTTCCTTTGTCAGGGGGACGTCAGATCGCGACCCTGCGCTTCTGTCAGTCATCCCTTCAGCCCAGAGGGGGACCGTCTGTCTTCATCACGCAGGCCTTCCATCCAGTGCTGTCCTTTTGTTTCACACTCTATTCATAGATCATGAAAACTGAGGCGTCTTTCACATATCTCTCCCTCTTTAATCCTATTTTTGTCCTCGCCGCGGCTTGATTAAGTTGTCATGTGCGGGGCTGTATCCTCTTGCAACCTATTCATCCTTGCGGTGTAATAATTATCAGAGTGGATGCATCTCATGCGCACACACACACACACACGCCCACATACACCACCTGGGGGAGGCTACAGGTGGGGAGCTCATGTCTCTTATCATCAACAAAGGCAATAAATCAGTGATCACGTTCCCGGTGAGTGTCCTCATATCAAAGCGGAGCACGTTGGGGCTTTGTGGGATACCAAGGCACGCAAAAAAATGCCTCTGTGCATCCACATTTGCACACATGCTCCTGTATCTGTGTGCGTGTCTGCCTGGTTGCACTACAGCGTACGCCTGTGTGAGCCATGTACAGTATCTGCTCCCAAAGTACTTAGCTAGAGGAGCTGTCTGCTGTTTGAATAAGGGCAGTCAGTCACCGGCACTAAAGAGAACATTCATCAAGCACTTTCACAGCTTACACCTGTTTCCGCTGGCTAAGACAGACAAGCTGGGACGGCTGCGGTGCCACATCACTCTCCGCGCTCTCTCAAGTGTTCCTGAGGGGGCTGCGTGCACATATTGTTCCTGATGCTTTTCGCATTAGCACCCTGCAATGACCATCACCGTCTATAGGTAAATAAAGCGAAGCCGCTCTGGTGTGTCAAGGCGCGAGCAAACAAGGACACAGGGTTGTTTTTTCACGTTCCTAGGTGGCAAATTTACCTGCATCTCGGCGGTAGTGGGGCATTTCAAACAACATTATGGGGGCGGGGACTGGGTGAGGGTGGGGGTCTGACCTCAAATGCTGCCAGCAGTTTGATACAGTTGTTGCAAGCAACAGCAGGAATGAGTGCCCCCTGCTCAGCCTTGTTAAACTGCAGGACTGTAGAGCTGCTTAATTTCCTACTAATATGGCAGCTGTGTTCTAATCATGATAAAGGGCTGCCTGCGATGCACAAGGACCCCCTGGCCTCACCTTAGCGCTCAAAGCGTTGCTCCCTTTCAGTACTCCGCTGCATCACACATAATTGCCTAACTCTATTCTGACATGGCCACTCAGTGGAATTGGGCCTTTCTAGTTTTGCATGTCACACTCTTCTGTTTGGTGAGGTGTGTGTGTGTGTGTGTGTGTGTGTGTGTCTGTCTGTCACGATTTTTTTTTTTTTTTGGAGCTCCGTTCAGCGTGCATTTCCTTATATGGACAGGATATGGGCATTATTAGTGTGATCCATCAGAGGATATGCGTCATTCGTTCATATTTTCTTTCCTCCCGCCTCAGGTTTCGATATTACACTCTTATCTTCTTCGCGCCGCTGTTGTCTGCCGTAGTGCAGGAGAAAGAAAAAAAAGAGGGGAAAAAAGCTCCTCCACTCCTCTCACATGCAGTACACATTCACGGCTTTATCGATTTCCTTTAAAATTGTATTTGCAGAAAACAGGAAGAATGTGGGCTTTAATATTTCCTACTCTCTGTAACACCTGGTCTGGGGTTGCTAGGTAACACGTTGCACGGCAGTGTTTGATGTGTGTGTGCTCTTTGAGAACGGCTTTGATCCTTAGCACGCTGACAGACTCTCCACAGAGTTGCCTTCCCCTGGTAGTTTTGGCACCTCATCACACCATGGAGACTAAAACGTATCTGAAAGCTCCCAAGTGAAATGGAATACCTACCTTGTTAGGCAAAGTAGAAAAGGGAAGCTGTCCAGAAAAGTTTAAGCTTCAGACTCTTTTCATTAAGAAAGCTGCAGGACAAGGCAGGCGGGGCCTCTGAGTTATAAAGTCATATGACAAAGGAGACTGTGGTGGAGGTTCTCTAAAAGCAACAGCCTGCATTATGTTATGCTCTTATCAAAGATGAAAAAGATGGTGTTTGATAGAGTAGACATCTAAAGGAATACCCCTGTGAAATGTTCATATCTGAAGTCGACTACAGTTGTATTAAAGTGACATAAGGGTCAGGTGTGTTAATGACAGTATCCTTTAAATATAATGAGATGTGGGACCTTCAAAGTGAGACTTCCCTATGTTGCATCTAATTAAGCAAACATTTTTCACAAGACTCCCCGGCATGACATTTTACCTCTACACTGTGACATTTTATGTCTTCGATGCAGCAAAGTCTCACAGGAAAATGCTTTGTTAGGATAAAAAAAAAAAAAGAAAGATAAAAAAACTCTCTTCACTGGCAGTGGAACCAGTCAAATTTATTGCTTGAAAAAACTCACGTTACAGCATCTGTTTTGAAGATGGTGGGTGACATTACACCGGAAAGCCATTCTGAAGATAATCAAATGTTTTTAATGCATGATTTACAAATTCATTTCTCAGTATGGGTACACAAATCAGCATATAAAAGACTTTCTGTCTCTCACTGCTGTTGTAAACAATCCCAGCCTTGAAGATCCAAACTAATGCTACATTTTACGTAAAATAATGTATTTATTGTCCACCAACGTGTGCTAGCAAAAGGGTAACTTTTGGCCTGTGACGAAACAAAAATTCAAGCTAGAGAGAGCGTAGAAATTAATATTCAACCATTTAATCACTGACACCAGCTCTCCATTTTATTTTTTGCTTAATTTAAAGAAATGCAAAGACTCACTTTACCACAATGCCAAAAGATGTAAACTAACTTCAATGAAAATGTAGTTTCAGGTGTATTCTGAAATCAAATAGTCAGAAATTAATCACACTCGGTTTGCCATTTGCACGCAGACCTGCACAACACTTACATTTGGGCTGAAGGAAGAGACGG
>JAOXYL010000065.1:17850723-17867811 GCA_028564955.1 Terapon puta | reverse complement strand
AGAAATTAATCACACTCGGTTTGCCATTTGCACGCAGACCTGCACAACACTTACATTTGGGCTGAAGGAAGAGACGGGGAGAGTGAAATGGGATGTGCAGCGGCTGGCCCAGCACACGGGTGCATTCGAGGTTGTGTGAGGTTATTACAGGTTTGATTATTGAGTTCCACAGGGCAATTGGCTCAAATGAGGGCTGACAGCTTTGGAGGGCAGCAAACAGCTGGAGAGCTCATCTCTGCCAGCAGCCATATTAAGACCATTTCACTCCCAGGTGCATCAGCTGCTATGATCTGTGATTAAGGCATGACTAATGAAGAGCTGATGAAAGTAATCAGGTGCCACTGCATCTGCAGACACTTTCAAGATGCTGGAACTGTGTCTTCATAGCGTTTGGAGAAAAATAAACACAAGCCTAAAGGGGGATAATGTTAATAATAACAACTCAGAATCGAAGGTGTAGATGCTGCTTTATATAGATCCTGAACAAGCCACTTGTTGTCCCTTAAAAGGCTGATTACGGCACAGTGACTTCATCTGTCACCTTCATTTGAATAAGCGCCAATGTACGTCAAAACGGTGTCACACGTGTGTCCACCTCATAGTCTGATTCATATCTGTAACCTAGCAACCAATCAACAGCTGGCAGCTAGGTAACACCAACAAACCAGCCTCCCTGGTTTGTACTTCTGTGTGGAAAAATAGTGTATGGCACTCCCTCTTGTGTAATATTATTAATTGTTAACTTGAACTCCTAAACTGCAGAGCCATTATGAAATCATCTTTTGGATTTTCTTGTTTTTGTGGAGGGGGATGGGGGCGGTGTCGAATTTGGCCAAAATTCAGATGCATAAATTTCTGAGTGTTACATTTACTGCGAAACCATGTCAAAGCCTGGTGGAAATGAACTGACATCATCTCTCCTTAGTGCAGTCTGTACGGGCAACCACTCACTGTGGCTAAAGAAAATTAGGTCCGATGTAATGCACAATGTGGGTGTTCGGACCCCTGAGCAACTTGTAATTGCATTTCATAATGGTGATTTCTTCCTCCTTACACTTTCTCTTGCAATATGTGATATAATGGAGCGCCGCACAGAAAGGGGACGACGGGGTGTTTACCAGGTTCAAAAGATGTGTGCGATTTCACATGAAACTAGCATTTTGACTTTGATGTAGCCGAATACGCAGACGTCCTGTCATTCATTAGGTAGGGGGCCCACGGCACACAGTGATAGTAGCAGTAGGTTTCATTCATCATTTAATTCTTCGGAGATGTCTCATCAGCCTGTCACCTGTTGTGCTGGCAGTAAACAAGAATGAATGATGAATTACAGAATTCAATTAGCTGACAGCAGCTGTCACCGAGGCTAGTTAAACTATTTGCGATACTAATCCTGTGAAAGTCTGTTGAGAGTCTCTGCCTTTTTTTCCCCCTCAGTCCTGCCTGTGGTCTAGGCTCCTGTTGACAAACGCTACATCATTGTAGAGGACAGGAAGCCGAATTGCATCTCAAGGCTGTTTCCATGTAATATTCATTGTCATCTGAGAACACAGCGGCCTCAAGTTTCAGATCAAAAGCATTTCTATTCGGCAACAAGGGAAAGCACTTGAGTGTGGAGGAGGAATTCACAAAACGCCCTGGTCTGTCTTTGATATTTTTGTTTTCTATCGGACCTTTGCCAGTAAATGAGCACACTCCATGGAGTGTCATGCTTATGATAAAGAATTACGTCTTTGGGGAGTTACAGCATTTAGTGACATGAAGTTGTATGATTCATCAATCAAGCTTAGTGTTACTTAAAGCGGGAATATTTTGTTCATGTTCTGCACTGAGCGAAATGTACATTATGCGTACATGAAGCGGATGCATTCATCTTTTTTCCTGGCATAGTGTTGCTTGTTTGCCATTCCTTAACACACACTTGCTTTCAACATCCCTAATGCTGCCATCCATTCAGCTACAGTAATGCAGCTCAACATATAGCCGTGCTATAGCAAAAAAATGTGTTATAATTGTACTCTCAGACAAGTAATCAATGTTTATGAACATGGCACAGGACACTAAAACCTTGAGGCACTAATCTGCCACAACACTGAGAGACAAAACGAGAGCACAAACAAGCAAAATGGAGATTTACGCCGATGAATCACAGTTTATTTTTTTCTGAGATCTTTATTTTCATCACAATACATGATATTAGTATTTTGTGCACAATGTCAGCCACCCATTCACTGTCAGCTGTCACGGTTGCTACCAGTCCTCAGAGTTGTCTCTCTGACATTTTCAAGAGAATCCCGACTCTTTTGCCTCCAGCTATGACGAGAGATATCTAAATTTAGGCTGCAGCATGTGGAAACCATGTGGATTTTTGGTTTAAATGGGCTGTTTCTTTAATACTGTCAGACTAATGCCATTAACAGTGCACGCATGACTCCAGTATTCCCAAAGAAATGGACAATCTTATCTGTGTATCTCTGCATACATGTGCTGTCATCACATTAGTTTCACCCTCCATGGTAATGCTTGATAAAATGGAAGATGTGGAGTGCTTTGCTTTTGCATAAAATTCCTTCGTAGGAGTTGACATTACAGGCGCGATGGTCTAATTTAAGACTCTGATGATGAGATAAAGCACATTAATTTCTTGACCAACAGGATTTGCCTTCTACATCCATTTCTTCCTCCCACATATGTGCGCATGTTGAAGTGATATATCGAAGTCCAACCAGTTCATTAAATATCCATTCGTAATTTCCTGAGCTTGTGCAGCTCGCCAGCCTATTACATATTTAGTTGACTCCTGTGCTGCACAGCAAGAAATCAATCTGAACAGAGATAAGAAGTGCAGTAGCCAACGTGAGGACCCTCTCACCACATTTATACATTTCACTACATTTTTCTCACAACTGATCAGGAGTGCTTTTGATTAACACTTAGAGGACATCTTTTGTAATGCTCAGAAAGGCGTCAGAAACTGCAGGCCTCGAAGATGAGTAGGTTCTGAAGTGTCATTGTACAAAGAGGTATCAGCTGAAAGCACAGCTGGAAGATCAAATGTCTCAATAATCTGATAAATCTGCGCAGGGATCCTCCCCTCTGGACAGTGGACCCCTTTAACTACAAATGCACTTCTGTATTTGTTTACTGTTCCGGGGAGCATAATTTATTAATCATTCACACTCGCAATGATGATGCAAATGTTGTGTTTTTTAGGTGGTGGTCAGGAGAATACTTGAAAAAAAAAACAACAAAAAAACAAAAACTGAGAGATAGTTTCAGATGGCATTTCCCAGGGGCAAACAGCCAGAGGCCATTAATGACAGCATCCTCACAAAGTCACGTTTCTCAGGCTCAAGCTCAAGCTCAGGATCCACACAACATGCTCCTTAGCAAGACTAGAGCAGCAGAAAATACGACTATACATGTTATTTCATCTTTTGTGCATGCCCCGATTTGCATTTCAAAGGAAATATTTATTTTGAGATCCAACAGTAAACAGATTCAACACAGTGTTTTCGCTTCTCTGAACAGCAGCATAGAAATCACATATCATAAATTAAGACTTTAAGCAGTGCATGCTATTGGTGAAAAATGACATTAGCTATTCAGCACTGGCTAAACTGGGATGGGGAAACATGTGACAACGCAGCAGATTACATGATTACATCAGGTTTAGATTAGATTCAACTTTCACTTGAAATATATTATAAATGATAGTGAACTGCTAAAAAATAAGAGGAATTCTTATGATTTAGCTTGTGGAAAAGACAGTCCATTCTTTTGAGCTGCAGAGCCCACCAAGGTCTAAAGTACTGATGATACTCTAAAGTGTTAGATTGATATGATACTTGGGCGCTGAGTGAAACACACCATTTATAACAAGCTGAGTACAGCCCGTCCCTGACAGCACAAACTCACCTAATAATCCTTGAAACCTGGGACAACTTGCGCTTCAACACCAAATAAATGCTCTGGAAAGGGCCAGAAACTACCTCGTAGTTTTATTTATTTAATTTCACAAAGTTACTTTAACATATGACATTTATCTTGTTATATTATTGCTAGTGCGTTATACTCTTTTTTTCTGGAACTTCATAAATACCATGAGGTTACTGATGGTATAAAGCAGTACAGTACCAGCTACCTACAGGGCAGGTACAAGGTGCAGGCTAAATCATCAGGCTTTTTATGTCCCAGATGTTTTTACTCCAGTGAGAGGCTTCCCAAGGACTGATAAGAGCGTTTATGTCGGGGAAAAATCCTGTCTTTTTAGGGTGCATAATTATTTCATGTTACATGCTTACTCCCAGAGTTTAATTCTGCACTTCACCAAGTCCTGAGGGATGGCGGAAGGCCAAGTGTTGTTGCATCTCACTTCTTTCTCTCTGGGAAGTGGGGTTATGTAGATGAGCTCCTGCTCCATTTTGGTCTGTTCATCCGGTGTAACGCCAACTGAGTGAGGGATATAAAGTAATGCCCTGACAAACCCTGGCAGTCGAGCTAAGAGAAGAGAGGAGGTTAATGGGAACCACTCACATTCACATGCTAATATCTAATGAGTGTGTAAGGGTGAAACACAGTTATCATCAATGGCATCTCTCAATGAAAGTCATTTAAATAATTCCAAGACGCAATTTAACTCCTATGAGAGCGAATGAGAGAGTTGCCAGGCAATCAGCCCTCCTAGCATTGACGGCTGCGGTAATAGTATGCAGAGTCCAAAGGGACATAGACTGTTTCGACGGCACTTGCCTTGAGCTGGATTTACAAAGCAAGCAAACAGCTGACTGCGTGAGTCAAGGCTGCCTTAAATATGTGTCATGTGTGCACAAGACCCCACAAGGTGTCCTTTGCTCCTCAAAACAAAAACACAAGAGGGAAAACGTGTCTGTGTCATAAGCCATAGCTTTTTAAGGCAGGTTAAGAGCCTTATGAGTACACATAGATTTAGGATATAATATAACATTTACCCTGGCTGTGCACTGGTACAGAGGGTATGAGCCGATAGTGCATGAAAGTCAAATATTATCTTGGCAAAGCAGAGAGCCAAAACAGGGCAGTTTAAGATACCATAAGCAGACCCGCTGAATCCAGTGGTTCAAAAGGGAGCTCATATTGTGCATCTACCAATAAGGACAGATCCCAAGAGAGCACGATAACACTGAACTGTGGTCGACCAATGTGTGCCTTTCATCCAGGGTGTGCCTTGGGTGACAATCCATCAATACCAATGAAGCTGCTGAATAAACAGGGGTGCCAGATAGGAACAGGCAGGTGAATTGTAATTTTAGATCAATTATTCCCCCCAAAAGTTGCTATTAGACGGTAAACATGTGGACAGATTATATCCTGGTTATTTGGTATTCAGTAGGCAAGAGGTTAGTGCTAGTAGTCAGACATAGCCTTACAGGGAATAGTAATTAAAAAGTATAGATGAAAAAGAGAGGGGGAGAGAGGGATCTTAGCAATGGATCATAACAAATTAGATCAATTCCATCTTATCTGGGACTTACTATTTCTATGAATGGCTTCTCCTAAATTTCTCTTCCAGTTCTGGCATTAATATTACGTAATGGAATGAAATATTGCTACTTTTATTTTACATTTTTATATTCACTTGTCTGGACAATATATATAATTATAGATAATGATCACATAAGCAGTGGTGATTTATTCAAGGTACTTTGCTTGAGTGAATTTTCAGAGTATTTTTACTTTACTTTGGTATTTCCATAGTGTGCTACCTCCAGTACGTTTATCTGTCAACAATAGTTAATTTTCTGATTAAGATTGGATTGTTTTAAAATACAACACACGTTAAAAATTTTACTTGTGACCCTCTCACAAACAAGCAAAGTCAGAGATGCTCTCATTTGATTAACTGTTTGATATCCAAAAACAATTGTATAGTATTTTAAGTATACTTAAGCATCATTAACAGGGCAGGGCTTTGACTTTTAATTGGGAATTTTACATTGTTGTATTGGTATTTGGGATGTGAATACTTCTATCTGCCACTACTACAAATAATGTACATCTTCCCCATGGTGTTTATATATGTAGCAGCAGTCCAGCTCTGCCTCTCTGGTAGGCCTAGATAAAGTTGGTTGTGCCGATGCTGGACTGGGGGAACGTCAGCATGAGCACGGTAGGTCTTTAGCTGCGATGTTGACAGGCGTTGTATGAGCTGACAGCTTTTAAAAATGACAACCCAATAAATCTGACTGCAGGAACTAGGGCAAGAAATACAGCAGGAACTCACAGTAACAGCAAGTTTGGCATATTGGTAAAAGTTAAAATTTTGCAGAGTTCAACAAAGAGTGAGGCTACGAGGGCTGGAGGTAAGCGCAATCTGTGCTTGCCGCTGCACTGGACAGGGTAGTGGGCCGGGTTGCCTTGAGGGGATTCACACCTCTGCAGCACAAAGAGAAAAATGGAGGGTGAGTTGCCGTCTGCAACTTATCTGGAGTCTGACGTTTCTTTGAGCGAGGCAGGTTAAAGCCCTCTCGTCAGAGGGATCACAACCTGATGCAAGAGGGCCTGTCAGCTGAACTGGGATGGGACTTAGCTGTCACAGTGAAAACAGGCTGAGGACTGCACAGAGGCTACTGTGGTCAAAAGAGGTGAGTCCAACTTGTCCAGCGTTTCACTACAAGGTGAACTAGCTCTTTGTGCATCACCACACTCACACCTCTCCTCCAGTGAAAGCTGGCTATGGTGTTCAGCACTTTAGAAAAACTATCAAAGCACTGCTGTAGGTATTTCTTTCCCCATGTGGGATGCAGTGGCAGCGAAAGGAGGGGTTACCCACAGGTTCTTGGACATTTGCCAACCTGACACAGACCAGGCAGATGGAGAGCGCGCCCAATGGGGAGAGGCTGAAGTAACAACCTGAGCACAAGCTGCCCAAACTTACCAGCGCTGCCCGCCTGTCGAGTCATACAAAATGACATTGCTGGCTTGCAGCGAACATCTAAGCACGGCAGAGCACCTACAGCAACAAAAGGTCAGCCACAGAAACCAAACTCACTCTGATAGCACTCCTGCAGTGGAGCAGCTTCATCACAGCTGAAAATAATAACTGTGGTAAAGTAAAACTTTGAGTCAGGGCTATAACTAGCAAGCATTTTCATCAGTGGTCATCCTACGAGGTATTTTCTTGATTGACAGTGACTGAAGACACAGAAGCAAGTGAAAAATGCCCTTTAGAAGTGAGTCCAAAGTCGTGTCTTCAAAAGTTGTTTTGTCCGACCAACCATTCAACACCCATAGATATTCACTTGATAACAATCTGACAGAGGAAATTAAAAAATCCTCACATTGAATAGGCTGAAGACACAGCTCTTTTGGCATTTTTGCTTCCGAATAAATGATTCATTGACCAATTTATTGTCACGCTTCTTTAAATCAGTCAAGGTGCCACAGATTTTTGCATTCTATCTAGATCACATTCTTTGTTATCTCCTACCGAGGATATTTTCTTGGTGAGAGAAAAGCTCTGCCTCTGAGTAGGGATGGTTTTTGTGTCCTTTAAAGCATCAGCTGCAGTTAAGCCATACCCAGTTATTTGCCTGTGAGGAAACTTACTTCCTAATATGTTCACGCAGTGGACACATGCATGTGTGATGCTACTGTGGGTTAGAAAGCTCTCTGTATGTGACCTGGATTATGAGGATGTTGCGTCTTGCCTGAGAACAGGTTCTGCTTCAGTTGAGCGATTTAGCCCTTGGTAGTTGTCAACTGTGCTTCTAAAAAGCTTAATATACATTTACGACAATCTTCTCGTTTTATATACTCCGCGGGCTGTGTATTGGAGTGAGAGTATGATTTTGACAGATGGAGGAGGAAAAAAAATCTGAAGAACTTCCCTTGGGGACATCTTAAGGGGATTCATTTCATTCTTTGACTGCATTTCTAAATAGAGAGAAATGCAATGAGCTGACACATCAAACATTATCATGGCAAGTTAAAAGACAACTTAAGCTCTTTATGTCTACCTCTCTGATTTGAAGTTTTGCTGAAACCCTTTTAGTGAACTCATTGATGCTGCATTTTTATGTGGCTGTTCTCTGTCAAATGAGCAGTGTCTTTTTTTTGCCTCTCTCGTTGTCACGCTTTGTTTTAACAAGTGTATGAAATCACCATTATCACACATTTATGAAAGCTTTCTGCTTAACCCCCCACAGAAAATACCTCTGTTTGAATTGTAAAAGGAAGCAAAGAGTTGCATTTTAGGGCCTCCTCCGAGGATATCAATCAGCCATAGTCGGCTAATAACTCTTGCAGCATTTATCTCCTTGTCAGAAAAGTGGGGAGAGAGAAATGATGGAGGGAGACAACCTCCACTGCTGTTCACATTACAGCATGGCTTTCCACTGCCCTCAGGCTAAGGGGGAATGTCAACGAGGGGATTTGAAAGGAGCGGAGAGAGCGAGAATAAAGACAGGGTCCTGTGACGGTGTGCCAAACGGTGAATGGAACTGAGACCTTTTGAAAAGTCAGACAGTTAACTTCTGACTGATTCACTTCATCTCCATCGGCATTGTTTATTTATGTGGCAGATGGGTTGCATAAATTTCATTGTGGACCTCACCGTTATAAACCTAACTCAATTAGCCAGCCGGGGTGTTAGCAGACACTTAGCCAGATCCATCGCAGCAAATCACAATGGGCAGATGGGTGGTATTTTTCATTTTTGGTGGCTAACGCTCAAACCCATTATTTTTCCTTGTTTGTGTGAGTGCCTGACTCATTGAATAATCAGTTTGATTAATAAAACCAGTCTCCCTAGGGATAATGTTTTTGGCTCACACTGTTGTATGGAAGAGTGTGTCTGTAGACAGAGGGAGCCTCTTTAGTTCACTATGTGTTCATGTGCTGGGTGAATTTTTATTGTTTTTTATCCTCGAACATTGTTACGGATAATGTGACAAATTTATCATTAATGCTGCAAGCTTTAGCTCAAATTAGCTGGGCTCATCACACCATGTTTTCTCCACCTGTCACCTTTTGTCTTCCACTCCTAACCTCTCATTACTCTTTTTTCCCCACTCCTGCTTCCATGTTTCCCCTCCTATTGTCCACTTACCTGTATCCTACTTAATAGATCTTCGTTTTGCCCTCCATCATTTCTCTTTCTCATTTTAAATATTTCTCACGTCCCCACTTCATCTACATACCAGCCTCCTCTCCCCGCCTCCTCATCCATCGCTCAATTCATATCTCCCTCTTTCTCTCCCCGCCAGTGAGCCCACCCTGGCAGCCTTGGCCCTCTTAAATGCATCATTTCTTCCAAGAGATATCCTTCTGCACTGACCTCTGTGCTAGCTGGCTGCCTGCCATCTCCACTCAATGGACTCATCAATCCATCTTGGTTCTTGGATGGCCTTGATTTTATTGTCTCACACAGCCCTCTGTCATCCTGTTCATCTCTCATCCTTAATGTCATCCTTTCAGATTTTAACATGTCTGCATTTTCTGAGCACACAGCGTTTGATTACATTGAGCTGGAATGGCAGAGTCCAGGTGGGCCATTGTTGTCAAGTCCTTGCCGGGGCAGGGGAAGCGCAGGCATAGATGTGCCACTTTTTCAGAGTTAATCATTTGGTTGTGAAGGAGCAGCTACTTTGAAACTCAATTTATTTTTCCACTCATTACTACCGATGATTGATAGGACGTTTTAATGCATTGATGCTTTACGTTAAACGATGCTCGCACATTCGTATCTATCAATCATGCGGAGCTGCCAAACTTGCAGCCATTGTGAAAAAAAAACACAATAACGCTGTTTGTTTGGCGCATTAAATATGCTTCTCAATAACCAGGCATCATGATAATAATATCACAGACACATGACAAACTGCTATGACCCGACCTGGTGAAAATCATCTGATCTATATACACAGTCTCTGAAGCCTCTCAGCTCTTTACAGTTTAGCCAGTTCGTCTACTTGCGCTGCAGAAAAGGGAATCTCAAAACACAGCTGTCCTGGAACAATAATTAAAACTTTTTGCAACAACAAAAAAGATGCAGTACATCTGTACTGCAATGACCATAAATGGTCATAAAAAAACATTTTTTGCCCAGTGACCATCACTGGTGTGTTAGTTGTTATGTCATCAGATTTTGGCCAACTGCACAGCAATGTTTGCCCTGTACCTGAACAGTTATCATGAGGAAAATAGATAAGATTTGGGGCACGCTAACCTTCCTCCAGTTTACTTCATTGTATTAAATATAACATCTGTTTAATCAGATTTTGAAAAACACAAGAACCCCTTCACATTTTTTCAATGTCAAGCAATTTTATAATCCCTGATTCTTTTAATTCTCTGGCCATTGACCAGTTAAATACCATTTCAAAAAATATTAGATAACAAAAAGGATAAACATCAATGATGCCAAATCATTTTTGACACATAAACATTACTTTATTTCATTTCAGTCATCAGTTCCTGCTCACATTTGTCAGGAAGATAACGTTGTAACCGCTCACATGGCCAGTTGTGGTTAGTGTTAGGCTGTAACCGTGCATGTATTAGCTGTGTGTTGAGCAACTCCACAGAGTAAGAGTACAGGTCACTTCTTACATTACAGAAAATGTGAAAGCACGACTCAGGATCAACAGCCAAGATGTGCTGAGAGTGTATAACAGATTTCTGTCTTTCTTTTTGATCCCTTCTTTAAATGCCTTCTTTTCTCTCCTCTCTGGGAGTGTAGGGTCATAAGGAGAATGAATAAATGCATGACCATTTACTCCTTGTTCCTTATTTGCTGAGAAATGCCTTTATGAGGCAATTGCGGATCAATAAGTACTCCGCCACGCTACGTATGGGACAACTTACGGGCAGGTCTGGGAGTTTTCTGTTATATATGGACATGCTAAATGTCAGTCATGCTTCCCTTGCTCTCCAAGGCCATTATGAGCATTTGCTCGGCACTATTTATAGAGAGCCTCAGCATGTTTAGTCATGAAACACCTGACCCTTCAAATCAGAGCCCACTCAGTTAAGCATGGGAAACTTGTG
The DNA here is from genome assembly GCA_028564955.1 of Terapon puta. Classification (NCBI taxonomy): domain Eukaryota; kingdom Metazoa; phylum Chordata; class Actinopteri; order Centrarchiformes; family Terapontidae; genus Terapon; species Terapon puta. Next base: position 17,856,783 of record JAOXYL010000065.1, on the reverse strand, counting down.
TGTATCATATTTCTTTTACTTCTGTAGCAACAGCATATGGCAAAAGAAACTAATGTACATTTTACAAATGTACATTTTTAAAAGGGCAAACATGTCCTGGTAACCTTCACCCCTATCTCCCATCAACCTTTCATTGTATTCTTTGCTAGTACCTTTCTTTTTCTCCCTGAAGGTCTTTCCACCCCCTGGCACCACTCATTCACAAGCCGAGTCCTGCAGCACACACACAGAGAAGTGTGTTTGTGTTTCCACTGACTGAACTCTCAGGTTTAGACCTTACCATCCATATATTCATTTTTTTTCCAGCGACCCCACCGTGCTGAGTAAACTTCACAGAAAAGACACAGAGATGGAGGGCACTTACTGCTTGCACACTCCGAAGACAGCGTCCTTTGCTTTTAGCTTGATTCAAATCCTGTTCACTCATAAAATTATTTAAAATGTGCTCTTGGCATTTTAACACCCACTTTCAGTTTGAATGTGACTACACTTTTCGGTGGAAATGAATGGCAGTGATAAAACATGCATATTATCACAACAACTCAAATGTGCCTTTCTGAGAGTTGCATGAAAAATCTATGAAAAGCCGAGTTACTTAAAATCAAATCACAGTTTGCTGCAGATGCATTGCATTGGTTTTGTAATCACCACGATGTTTTTTTCTGCCTACAAAAGCAAAATGGCATTTAATTGCTATTGCGAATGTACATCTGTGTGACTGTGAATATAAATGAGACTGCTAGGCCTCTTGTTCTCATGGTAACACAAGTAGGATGTGATGTGCTGATTGACCTTGGGGGGTGTGGAGTTTCCTTTTCCACACGAATTTAGCAGCAAGGTGAGTCTCTGTGTGTCTGCATGGCAACACTTTAGCTTGTTTGTGATAGTGACCCATCCAATGCTGCTGTTTGTGCTAGCTCATTTTCATCGGCTGCGTATATACCCTACGTATATGAGAGGATTTAAATAGAATGTGTAATGAGAAAACAAGCTTGTCAAAAACAACAAAAAAAAGAAATTGCATTCATTTCATTCACTGCACTTATCTTATTAAGAAACGACTGCAACCATTCAGGTGATCATTGTGTAATGTTTCAATTTACACAGGCAATGCATTACAATGATACATGGCCCAGTGTGTGTTGCTGTGGATGGTACGTCAGCAGGCCTGTGGGGGGCACTCCAGCACTTTCCCCGCCGTCTGCTGCTCCCTTCCCTCCATCTCTACTGTTCCTCAGCTTCCCCTTTCCCATTTTCCTTTTGTTCCGTGACTCTATCACTCCTCACTCTTCCTCTCTCTCTTTCTCGTACTAATGCGCTCTCTCATCACTGCCTCTCCTCTTTGCTCTCTCTCTCTCTCTCTCTCTCACACACACACACTCTCAAGTTCTTCCTCCTCTCGCCTCAATATTTCACTTTTGGTGGACACCCATTTTCTCTCCTTCACTCCCTCTTTCTTCTCCGTCCCTCATGCTCATTTCTGTTGTGCGTCTGCCACTTCTTGTGCTGGATTTTTAATCGGTACCAAGCCCTCCTCTCCCTTCACATCCACATGAAATAAAATGTACACACATTAGCAACAAGCCATAAGTGGCTTGACCTTCTTTCTGTTACACCTATTTCTCATTCACTGCATTTCCATATTGCAGAAGGGCGTAATTAGTATGACTATCCATACAAGAGCATTATCAGGTTGCTGTTAGATGGAGGGGAAAAATAGTAATGGGAGTCTGATGACACAGGACTTTCTTTTCTTCCTGCGATTTCCCAGCAAGCGATAGTGAGTTTGACGTCAGCTCATCAGTCATTCCATAGATTCTTGTTCATTCAATGAGTCTAATCCTTAGACAGCTCTGAAAAGATAACCGGCCATCAAATTAAGGGAATACATTTATGTTAAATTGTCAGAAATATGAAATGTACTGTATGTTTTGAGAGATATTAAGGAGGAGTGCCAACCTCTCTCTGAACATCCCCCGAAAACCTCTCTTCTGTAGGGTAAGAAATAGGACGGAAATATTTAATCATTTTTGCTTTTTGTTTCAAATCATTTGCAGTTTCACAAACAATTGCCCAGCCATTTAATCTTGTTGCAGCTCCCGGCTTAAAAGTGTCTTCTCAAGTAGACAGATATTTATCTAAAAAATGTCACCGTGCCAAGTGTATTCATTCATGCCAGGAGTTGTAATCGAGTTGACAACATCTGCACTCCAGGGATTAAGTGAAAGAACAGCAAAATGCTGGGATAGATTGGGCAAATCATATTCAATCACCCTGCCTGTGGATAAATAGAGCCACTTTAAAGTTTGATGTGACTTTCCTTTGAGCAAGCGAACTGTCAACTATACCTACAGCACCCAATTTATTTCATTAAAAGACTATTGATTTCTCTTTTGTCACAAATTATAATAAAAAGCAGGCCATGTCAAGGGATGGTAATTAATGATTAGCCCTTATATGTATTACTTTGTCAGGAAATGACTGATGGCTGCTTGATGGCTGATGGCCATGACCTTGACTGGGGAAATTACCACCGAGGGGGCAGACCAAGGAGATAGGTTGCATGAAGCAGCCATTTCTTAATGACTGAGTTATATCATATCACTTTCATAGCTTATGGCTTCACGCCCCAAGAACACACAGACAATTAATTTTAAACCACTTCACTGAGTGTAATTTCACCAGGATCCACAGAGCAACAGGAATATCTCTATTACTTAAATGTGTGAATGATTTATCAATCATAGGTTGACCCCCATTAATAATTCAATTGATTAAAAGTATATTAACTGATAACATGACGATGAGAGAAGCACGGTGTAAACTGTCAAAAAATATACTGCAGTTAAATATATATAAATCTACTGTGGTTTGGGTGTAGTTCAGGATAATGTCACAGAGTAGTTCCCTGCCTGATTGGGATGTAGTAAAAGTAGCAAAAGTGAATTTGTACGTATTCACTGTGGTAGTCCTGACAGCTAACCATTCCGACTATGAATGTGTATTGGCTCATTCAACGTGAAATAACACACAAGAAAAAATTCTGGTAGCTGACAGGTTTTTCTAGATGTCTGGAGGCTCAGGCTAATGCAATGTTGACTTTATATGTGATGGATGATGAGAAAGATTCCCATGTCAACATTCCCATTCAACATCTTGAAAACAATTGCATTGCTTGTGTGAGGATTACATATTTTATCTTTAAAAAAAAAACCTTCATATCCATGAATTGACTACTAAGAGGCATGCATATTTGTTCAGTTTTCAAGAACGTCCATATTATGAAGAGCCAAGTGGGATATATCAGAGCTCTGTTGAGTTTCCCTAATGACAATTATGACCACAAGCTTACACTACAAGCTTGCACGCAAAGAGCTACTTAATCAAAACACAAGCCTGGGAGTTGCGAACTGGAGAACACTCAGTGACACCTCCTTCTTTGGGTGTATATCCAATTTACTGGTAGAAGAAGTGTTTAAGTATTCCCTGAGCTGGTGACAGCATTTGTGCATCCCTGTGACATCTGTCCCACCTGAGCAGGTGGACAGCACCACACCCTCTAAAGCCCAGGTACATTTATTTTATATGAGACCAGCGAGACTAAAGTGTGTAATAGCTATTAAAAGCAAGAGCCCTATTAGCCGATACAAGAAAATGGGTTGAGACTATTCATTATAAATACAAGTGCTAGATTGTCTGAGCATGTTCAGTCTCATCTCATTTATGTTCTCCAATTAAGCCTGGAAGTTGGAAGTGCAGCATTATTTGCTATATTTCATATTTTGAAGTAGTCTGGTCATTTCTTGTACAGCAATAAATGGTGCTGGAGTGCTGCAGTCTATATGAAGGCACTATTTTGTCATTATAATTTAAAATATATATAAATTTTTTACATTTATTTTTCAAATACCAAATTACTTGGATTTTGGGGTGATTGTGAGCCACACCATATGTTTGTGTTGCATCATATTTTAACTGACTATGGATTGAATTGAACACATTCAATAATCAATATGGGATTTCCATTCAAATAAGTGCCCCTTGTTGATCTGTGTAAATGACTCAATTTGTTTTCGGGAGTGGATGATAATTTAATCCAAATGTCTTGAACTGAGCACGCTGGAGACATTTCTGTAATATCAGCAGTTTGGGGTCCAGTCATGAGGATAATTTATAATGTACACAATAGTTCATGTAATTAAGAGCAAGACAGGATAAGTAATTTAGAGACTTAACTCCTCCGCTAATCCAGACAAACTCACTATGGGCCTGTCATTTAATTAATGAGATCCTTTCACAAATCTGTAACTGGTGATTTGATACACACAGATCTATCATCAATCTTTTTTCCTCTGGAAAAACAGAAAAGAAAAGGAATATTCATCATTTATAAGATATAAATGATCATTAAGCACACGCAATGCTCAATTTGCAAAAGAAAGGAGACCCAGTAAATTGAGAGAGGGGCAATCCTGCACGGTGGTTAACATGGAAGAGTCCCAGAATACGGATCAACTGGTGAAAGCATCAGAGGTGGATAATGTCCGCCATGCAGAGAGGGATTATTTTGTCAAAGCATGGATCGCCTGCCAATACACAAGCCTATAACCACATGGTGAGGGGTTTAGACAAAAGCATTGAGACATTATTTTCAGGTTATCGCTGTGCTCCATTCTGAGCAGAGAGGAGGGAGTGTCAGTTTAAATTAGTGGACGACAGAGTGCATTTCAAACAGCTGCCGCATTGAGATGTTCAGGAAGAGCAATTTCTATCTGCATGTAGATACAGCGCATGTTCTCTTTGATTTTATACAACTTTCCACCATGAAAAATACCCTCACAGGCTTTGAGCTTTAAGTAGAAAGCAAACTTCACATTGCCAACTGTGCTGCTTTTAGAAGTAAGTAGATGTTTAGACAGCCTTGATACTGGCAAATTCAATAAACTTGAATGGATCAGCTTCAGATCTGCATGGGTGTTATTTAAGAACGCTGAATAACTAGAACAGGTTTGCAATTTATAGAAGTCTGATTTTGAAATATTGTCCCATTCCATACATACAGCCATACATCTAAGCTCTACCTCACTCACGTATAGTATTATGCATGCACCTCCATGTGTATCTATGAATATATCACACACCAACACACACATACACACACATTTGGAGGGGATGGGTAAGAGGTGGTGGGTACTCTCCAGCAGACAAGTATAATCTCTTCTATAAATCTGCAGCAGAGCAGCTCTGCTCCGAGCAGCTTATCCAGAGTCCAGCCTCATGAGTAGGAGGCTCTTGTACAACAAAATGCCACAAAGCAAACATTACATTTACCAAAATGCTGCTTGTCCTCATCTGTAGCATTTGCTGCAATTATATGCAATTTAAGTTAGAGTAGAAATTACTGAGGCGAGCAAGGTCATCAGAACCCCCCATTAAATGAATGACAGTTCTGGGAATATAAAAGCCGAGAAACCCTGAATCCTAGGGGGGCATTTGTTAAATAACCCTTATGGGGATTTTTGAGGCATTTTTCTCATAAACTTAACACATACAGAACAAAGCAACAGATTCTTAGACAGTGTGTAATACAACTTTTTAAGTCTTTTACAGCTTGTTTATTTGGAAGTTCAATGCCTTTCAACAGTTTTCTTTAACCCTCACCAGTTACTTTTAATCCTTCATGTGGATCATAAGGGCAGAAAAGGGAAACGAATAACAGATTTACAATGAGAGGTTCCTGTATTTGAATTATGTCCTTGCAGAAATCTGCAACAGCACAGCATTTAACCGATCGCCTTCTTGTTCGACACTCCCAGTTTTGTGTATTAGTGGTCGGATCTCTCCTCTCATATGCTTTGTTAAAATAAAATCAATTATCTGTGATTAAAACAATCCAGCAGCCGCCGGTCCCTAAAGCAGGAGGTGATTTAGAATTATCTGTCAGCTATGCTGGAGAAGAGATGGCAGAACGCCATGCTCGCGTGGTGATGAATCTGGTGGAATACCAATGGAACAGAAAAAGCTACAGCACACACACACTGGAAGAGAGAGAGAGAGAGA
>JAOXYL010000065.1:17830464-17850623 GCA_028564955.1 Terapon puta | reverse complement strand
GGTGATGAATCTGGTGGAATACCAATGGAACAGAAAAAGCTACAGCACACACACACTGGAAGAGAGAGAGAGAGAGAGAGAGAGAGAGAGAGAGAGAGAGAGAGAGAGAGAGAGAGAGAAAGTGAGAGGAGGGTTATTTCTGCTACACAGAAGCACACAGCTTCACATTTTCAGTGCTGCAGTCCTAAAACCATGTGAGAAAAACCCAAAGTTTCAAGTTCATCATACTTACATTGTGTTTTCTCCACCCTCCCTGTAAAATGACCCTCTTTGAGTTCACACGCCGTCTGTCATGGGAGGCTGAATTCCCTGCTCCCCCATAAAAGGTTGACCAGCCTCCCCCATGCCCCTGTGCTCCATCCTCCCCTTCCTCCTCTCTGTACTAAAACTGCACTAGCCATGCTATGCTGTCATTTGTAACTTGCACAGAGACAAGAAAGCCTTCTGGGTAACATTGTTTGAATGTGCCCCGCTCAAACAGACTCTGAGAATCAACAGAACTGTTCGCACAAATCTCATCGTCAGTCCTTGTTATTGTGGAGTGCAGAGCAGCTCCAAATAGTCGACACTCTCTGCAGACCCCTGCAGCATAGTGAATCAATGAGCCAAAAGTACATAAAGATTGTGCCAATGTCTCGCCACAAATCAAAGCTTTATGGCTTCATATCAACAGATTTTCTCATCTAAATTGGTTGTGGAGCTCTCTAAAACTTTAAGAAGTTGGTCACTTGGATTTTACTTTCTGTAAAATCTGAAGCAAACAAAGCACTTCATTTGATGTACAAGTGACGGAGTTGCAGTGCGGCTGGCACACAAATACTATTAGCTGCTAATCATTCAGACCACAGAGTAAGTGCGAAACAAATCAAAGTCCTCAAACAAAACTCCACTCATGTTTGTTTTGTCATCTACAAAACAACAAACCTGTGGTTATTCATGATATTAACTTAGAATCCTTTCGAGTCGAGCCATATGAACAGTGAGTCTTGAGTGGAAGGGAGTCGGGGCTTCTACAAAGTCTAATTGAAAGAAATGCATTTCAGCGGGGCTCTTAGCTGTCCTGCCTTTTAGTTGAAAGTCTGGGCTCTGAAGCCAGCAGGTAGGCTGTTATACTTCCCATAGTTAGCTCATTAGCTAAGCTGCCATTGCCAGACAGAGCCGGAGCTCTGAAAACACGCCAGAAATCAAAGTCAGGACCAGCCAATGTGACTTTACTGGCAAGCGGCTATAGAGTATGTGTGTTCACACCATGATAGCTGGCTTAGATATGGATGCTGTGTTTCTGCTCAACGCCTAGTTGTAAAAGCTTCAGGCTAAATTGGCAAGATTCACCGTAGATGTAGAGGATGTGCTCTTGCATGGGAGAATGTACTCCACACTGATAAGAACATTTCCCAGCTCCAGATTGTTTTGTGAATGTACCTGACATTTCTCAGCTCTCATGGCGATAAGGAGGATTTTTGACCCTCTCTGTGACCTCTGGCTCTTTAGTCCACTTGGTTTTTTTCAGCACTATGGGCTTCAGGTCTCTGTACTGTAACAGTCTCCTCTTTTAGAGCATAAAGAATGTTTGCTTGAGAGATGAGATTTTGCCAGACATATGACATCCTGCATTCTGTGCTCACTGTAAAGTTATATAAAGAGGAAAAAAGTACTGCTTTCTCAATTAGGTGGAACAGCAGAATGAATGACTGTTTAATGGATATGACTTTCCTATCTTGTTTTCCCTCAGCACAAAGAGATTTGTTACACGGAATCTAATTTATTTCAAATGTGAACCTCACGATTAATAGACACCAGCAAAACAATTATAATCCGCACAAGTGACGTTTTTTAAAGCGACTGGCTGTAATGAATATCCCATGTCAACAACTTAATTTGCTTTTCCAGCCACTGAGTGCTAACCACGCGAGTAGCAGATTGGCTTTGCAGACAAAAACTGTGATGAGCATAATGTTTTTATTCAATTATCGGATAAAGAGAAATTCCATAGGCGACGACATAAACTGTCTGTTGACATCAAAGTTAAGCCAGTAGCATTGTGGCTTGATTATAACAGGGTATGGTAATTTGTCCAGATGCTGGGAGCCTTGTAATTTGCTATCTTAACTTAATTCGTTGTGCAATTTAGCAAGGTGAGGCTCCTGTGTGTGGATTTTGATGTGTTTTCAGCTCTGGAAACACGTGTTTAGGCTCATTGCTCACCCCCAGTCAGCGCACTTGATATTCTTCTGACAAATTTCCATCCAGAAAATTTTCAGACAGAGACCATCTGACCCGTGGCCTGCCCCGGACAATAACAAGGTCTCCTGTGCGGCCCGTGAAGCTGAGTAACCACAGACAGCCTTTGTGCTGTATCTCATTATCAAATTGGCTATTATTTCTCCTCTCTCCTGTAACGTAACATGCGGGGAATTTCTGCACTCTCTGCGTGATCCCCAAATGTCTCTGTATCTGCGAGATGAGCCTGCCAGTTATAGTACGAGCTATGGGGGGGCCCTCTCATTTCCGCTGGTAATAATGCATAGAATAAGCGGTAGTGGCCAAATGCATACAATGAGAGGTGGCAAATGAGTAAACACTTCCAAGACAAAGACTTGAAATGGTGAGTCATTTCTAGTCGGCCGTTTAAAGTCCAGACATTATCACAATGCCCACCTCTTTTGCCCTGGCAGACGAAGGCACTGCCTGGACCAGAATAGCTCACGCCAAGGGTGATGGAGAAGTCTCAGTCGCACAGTGTGTTTGCATTGTCAAAACAAAACAAACAAAAACAACAATAGCCAGTCCTAAAAAGAAGCAACATCATGAGAAGTGAACAGCTCATTAGCTGAAACAGTTTTGGCTGTTCAAAACAATGTGTCACTACACGTTTCAAAATGACGTCCCACTGAGATAAACAGACAACATTTCTCTCCTGTCGCAGCGCTGGAGTCAGAGGAAACAGAAAGCCATGCAGACAACATAATCTCCAAGACTTCAGTATCTCCCTCCTTCTGAAAAGTGTTTTTCCCTTTTATTTTCAAATAATGTAAGCGCTTTATCTATATGTACATGTGCAGTGCTTATAGGCTCACGTAAGGAGCTTTAATTCGACATATTTTAATGTGACTGAGGCAACTATCATTTTATTCAAAACAAACAAGGAAATAAATATATAACTGAGTACCATCGGACTAGTTCAAAGCGCCGCTTTCTAACCTCGGCTCACTGATCGAGGAACATGAAAAGAGGCCCCAGGAGATGGTGGGTTTCATACGCCAGCGTGATTTATGGGCTACCATAACAAATCAACAAGTTTAACTTTAATTGTTTTCTTTGCGATGGGAGGTGGGGTAGTTAATACAGAGCAATGATTGATGGCACAGGGTACAATGTTTGGCTTGGCACTTTGTCTTTTGCAGTGCAGCTGAGGAATTGAACCAGTTGATAGAAGCAATTAATTTGAGGAGGGATTTTTTTTTTTGAAAATTCAGGAAATATACAGGTTCTAAAAATATCCTGTAAATTCCCCCATTGTGTCATGTCATGGTAAGTGGACTTCCACCCATTTTTTGTTGCTATTTGAAGGGAATAACGAAGCTTTTAATGTCCTGTATGGCCCTTGTATTCTTTATTTTCAATTAACATGGGTTTTATATCTTGTATCAATATAGATTAGTACTTCAATCTTTGTTCAAACTTCATCTGAGTTGGTGAAATTTCATATGGTTTAATAAAGTTCGCTTCTGTTTAAGCTACATTAGTTTGCTAAGTAATTGAGACAACCATTTAATTAAATGCTTTGCTGATGATGCTTCTCTTGGAATAGTGGCTGTTAACCATTAATCAGTGGTGCACACCTAATTTACAAGGACAACAGTGCAGGAATGGGGAATGGGGAAATGGTCACACCGTTACATTAAATCACCATTAGTAATTAGTGAAGCCAGTTGAACCAGCAGCCCAGAGGATATAGTGATTACACTAGATGACAGGATAAAAAAATCTCACAGCTGATCACCGCTCTGTAGATCACAGCACAGTGCTTTAAACAGCCTTTCTCTGTGATAATCGTAACCATGTGGTCTAAAGGTGCCTCTGAGTGCTTCACAGAGTAACCTTGCAGCTCTTGCCAGTAACTCAGGGCAGGCCAGAGTAGGTCTATTTATTTTTTGCATTTGTTCCAGCCTGCTGGCGACTGATGCAATAGACTGTAGATGATTTACTTCTGTTGATTATTGAATCATGGAGGAGAAAAAAAAGCCTTGCCCAGAAAGCTACGCCTGAGTTTTAATTAAGTTTGGACAAAAAAACTGGTCTTTCCTCAGTCAATTCATAAAAATGACCTTCATTGTGAATTACCGTAATGAAATATGATGAGCACAGCTTGGGCGCGTTGATTCTACACCGTACAGAGGGGCTGGAAAAAAAATGATTATGGTTCTGTGAGAAGGGCTGCACGGAAAGTTTCTGTTGTTACAATGGCTACACAATGCATACTGAAACTGCAAAGACAATAAATCAAACATAATTGATTGCAATACTGTCTTGGAGTGTTTTTGCAAGCATCAATCACATTTACAATGAATTACAAGGACTGCTGCAAATGCTTATGATGCAGAGCAACACTGGGATGGACTCACCACAACAAACAAATTATGTTGTTGTGTCTGGTGCTGGGAAGGTGAACGGCTCAAGAGCGATGGTTCATGGAGTTCAGGATCAAATGAAGAGGAATATATAAAATGATTATTAAATGAAAATCAGCCACAGCCATCTGATGAGACTATTTTGTCAGAAATTAAATTCCTCATTTACAATATATCAACACATTAAATGAACAACAAAGCAGAAAGGACATTCGGTCATTCTAATTTGACTTGTCAAATTAAAACCACTCTGGATTTTTATGCAAAAGCTCTTAAAGCACCGGTGAAATAATGACAGGACAAAAACTAAATACAGTTAGTTGGGAACATGTCTCTTTCACATTGGTGCAGTTCATATGTAGTTGGAGCTCACAGCCTATTTTCTTAGTTCAGCAAAATCCACCTATCCACCTATCAGCAAGTATCTGTTAAGGTAAACATCTAATCTAATCTAATCAGCAACTGTGTGAATTTAGGAATGCAGACACGACCAAGATGCTGTGCTGAAGTTAAAACCAACCATCAGAATGAGGAAGAAAGGTGATTAGTTGTGACTTTGAACATGGCATGGCTTCATGGTGCCAGGCGCACTTGTTTGAGAATTTCTGAAATTGCTGATCTACTGGAATTTTCGTTCCCAATCATCTCTGGGGTTTGCAGAGACTGAAAGAAAAGAGAAAATATCCAGTGAGTGACTGTTCTCTGTGTGAAAATGCCATGTTGACGGCAGAGGCCCGACTGGTCTGGACTGCTGGAGAGGCCTTAATCCCTCGTCACCAACAGGTATGCAGAAGAGTATCTCTGAAGGCACAAAATGTCAGACCTTAAGGAAGATAGGCTAAAAGAGCAGAATGAGGCTACAGGAAGGAAACAGAAGATTGGAAAACATTGGTCTGATGAGTTTCTGTTTCTGCTGCAACATTCAGGTGGGAGGGTCAGAATTTGATAACATGATAACATGAAAACATGTTTCCATTCTCCCTTGTATCAACAGTTCAAGTTGTTGTTGATGGTGTAATGGTGTGAGGATCTCTTTGGGCCTTTAAGTGCCAACTGGGCATTGTTTAAATGTCACAGCATATGACTACTGTTGCTGACCATGACCGTGGTTAGACCTGAAGCCATTAGAGCCATGGTCATGCAACGTGTCATAAGCGTAAATAACCTCAAACTACTTTCTTGAACCTTAGGATGGCCTCCAGTGGCTAACTCTCAAATGAATTGTTATGTCGTAGAGTGGGAGATCATGTATGCAGCTGACAAATCTGCAATAAGTGTGTAATACTGTCAGGTTAATATGCATCAAAATCTTTGAGTTATGTTTTGTTTTTAGCAGGTTGTTGAATTTATGTTACAAAGAATTAAGATGGTTCTTAAAGACAAAAGGGGTCCAGCTTGTCCCAACAAGGTACAGCTATTGAAGTGGCAAGGGAGTGAAAACTTAAGATGTTAAGAGTTAAAATCACATTTCATTATTACATTGTATTATGTGCTTGTTTTTTTTTTTTTTAAAAAAAAAACAGGAACAAGGTAAGGAAATGAAAACACAAAAGACAGACCCCATTTATCTCAACACAATTTTTATGCAAAATACATAAAATAGGCAAGAAAAAACACATACAGGCTGAGTTCACATTTAAAATGTAACAATATGTCAATGTAGTCAGATTTTTTGCCATATTGGGCGTATTGAAATGCACAAAAAAGATACCGAAAAGAAAAGATACCGGATTTTCTGTATGCAAATATAAATGCTAAACTGACCTTTTTCTCCTCCACACTTCACAATCTGTTTCAAAGTACACAGGCATGTCCAGTGTCTGTCAGTCCATCATCGACTGCTACTGTAACGGTAAGATTGTGGTCTCATGGGTGCTGAAGAGGACAGTTTGTTGGGAGTGGATGCTGCTCTATGAGCCACACGATGAGGACACTTTGGTTGTAGCCCAGTGAATAATAAGATTATGCAAAATGTTGTTTGGGCACTGACCTGACCCAGCCCTGGTAGAGAACAAAAGCAAACCCCAGATTAGAGGTCAAGAGGAGCTGAGGACAGACAGGAGGTTAAGTCTGCCTGCAGGAAGCTGAACTGCAAAATAAAGAGAGGAGAGTCTTTAAAGAGAATCGTCTGCAAGAAAGCGGTGTGAGGCAGGTGCAGAGCAGCATCAGGAAGATTATTAGCTAAAGGCACAAAGGGCCAGTCAGAGGTGGAAATGCATGTCGACACGAATGAGCTTTTACCTGCTGGAAACCACGTACTCAAGGAGGTTTGGCATAAAAATCTCGGACGATTTCACCCCCTCCAGGTCACCAGGGCAACCTATTGGAATCTCTATTACCAACATCCCCCACCTCAAAGTCACACTCATCTTGGCTCATCACGGCCTCCCACCACCTTTCCTCCCACCCTGTGCTCCCTCCCTGCAGCCCCGGCTTCACCAATTCTACAGTTGTAAATCATTCCAAAAGGGGTTTTTGGGATGACAGTGTGAATGCTTCAGAGCTGCGTCAAAACTCAAATCCTCCATTTAAGAGGAGCTTTATAAGTGTAAATATCTTGCAATTTGTCGCGCACAGCCAGGCGTGAGTAAATTTAGTGACTAGCTGGTGAACATAGTTGAGCATTTGGAAGCTAACGAGCCGAAGATTTCTCTCAGGTGATGGGAGACAAATGGAGACAAAAATAGTGAATGTGAGCATTTATAGGGAACTATTTGCTAACACGTTCACCAGATCAACTTCTTAAGGTCATAATATGTCAGTGTTGTGTTTATAGCTTGTTGCACTTCCCCAGAGTGGCCAAAAAATCAATTCATGCAGGTTTTTTTGGACAACAGCTACAAATTCTTGTTGCCGCATGAATTCCACACACTAACGACCAAGAAACTACACAAAGAGAAACAAACTGCAGGAGGAAAAAAAAACTAAGTGGGCTACCACTGCTATCTGAACAAATCTTATTATATGTGGTCCAGAAATACTTTCTTCTCTCATTTTCTATAGCTTGCCTCATTTTTTTTCTGAACATGGCGAAGGTTGGTGCAAACTGTTAATCTTCTGTTTTCACAATCGGTTTTATGATCATTTATTTTTTGCAACAAAATTCTTTTGTCTTTACTCTCTCAAATGAACTCTCATCCCATTTTCTCATCCTCTCTTTTTCCTTTTTCTTTTTAGTCCCGACCTCGGTTCATTCTTCTCTGCCCCAAGACTCACCAAAGCTGCCTTTGTGAGCGTTTAATGATGCATGCAAATGCAAATAAACCCATGGACATCTCGGAATATTGGTCCTGAACCCAGAGGGGATGTAAGGCGCAGGGGAAACAGACTTCACCCACTTTGAGAGAGAATCATTTTTAACCCCTATCCCTAGGTTGGAAAAATACATACATAAGATCAGTTCAGCAGCAGAAACCAATTACCCCTCCCTCTGCCGTTCCTCTGCACAACAAACTCTTTTATTGATCTGGTGATAATTACCTCAGTCACATCATAAAGCACCTGGAACAGATTGGTGGCTCAAATTATCGATTACCCCTGGGCTACCCTTCGTCGTTCATTGTATTGCCGCTATACATTACTTGATGAGATCTGCCTTGCTGTGCTTTCCCCTGCATTTCTCTTTTGCGCTGTGCAGGGATGCATCGACAAAGGGGGTTTGGTGGTCAAATGTGCGCTATCAAAGTCATTTGTCATCTTTTCTTAGTCTTTAGGTTATCCTGCGCGCCACCCTGAATCAAGGTTAACCTGCTGTTTACCTACCACTAGCAAGTGCCCGCACCTCCTCCTCAGAACCACAACCCCTCCCCTCCCCCAAAAAAAACCTCCCACCCATTTAATATAAAACAGTTTTGGTCCAAAAAATGACCTTTCATTTGTGGTTTTAACTTGGGGCCTGCCCTGGCAAGCACCAGCTGTGTCTAATGCTTCATTACACACCTTCCTTGAGGCATGGCAGTGCGTGACCCTGAAACCTCTGCCCACCAGCCACACATAAGTCCCACACCACAGTCACAACAACGGTCTGACCTCCACTGTGGCCGATACATTTTGCAGACAATAAATAATGAGGTCGGAAGTTTGGTCCAAAGCGCTTTTTCCTCTCTCTCTCTCTCAGTTTTTCAAAAAGCTTACTAGAAGGTGCCTATATTATTTCACAGGCTGTAATTTTTTCATAGATCACCATGGCAGCCTGTCATAAGTCTCCCTCAGCTTGTTTCCACTGAAAAGAGAATGAGATACACACAGGAGATGTTCTGCTTTGTTACAGAGTCGGTGTTAGCTTTGTGCTCGTCTCGGTATCAGAGGAACAATGGCTCCTGGCATTTCCCAGGATTCTTCTTTCTTCAAACACAATGAAAATACATCAGAATCTGAACCAAAAGTGGCTGCATGACTTACAAGGTGAAGTCTATGGATGCAAATAATTGGTTTTTTTTGTTTTTTTCACATGCTTACGTATTTGCTAAGAATCATACCCCGCATGTGATTCAGCTCCTTCAGCTGCGGAAGAGATGACATATCTTTTCCTTTTCATTGAAAGTGGTAATAGATTCATTAAATACAAATGGATTAATCAGTCGTTCAACCACAGGGAGCAACTTTTAATTAGTAATTCTACAACATGTTGTATCTAGAGAAAAGGTCAATAATAGAAACTATCCCCAGGATATGTAATTACTATATTTTCTAAGTGGGTTGTGTTTCTGAGATCCATTCAGCAACATATTTCTAGTTAAAAAGAATGATCAATGTGATGTAATCTCTTGTGTACAGTAACAAGCTTATCAGATGAATAGTTTATAATAAATAGCTCCCTATCTGTTTTGTGTATTAATGCCACCCTGACAAGTGCCTTAATTAGGGGACTGAAAGATATCAAATGATTTTCACTATGGGAGCATTATCTTTAATTCTTATTCAGCCACTGAAGTCACATTGAGAGCTGGAGCATAATCTAGCATCCGAGACAAAACCGGTTGATTAGCTACACAGACAGTGTACATTACCTCTGTGGAAACAAAAACAAAGGCCTGATTTGAATGAAAGTAAACTATGTTCCTTTGAGACCACGTGTTCCTTTACATTATTTAGAGGAGAATAATGTCTCAAATCATATAACAAATAAGCAATATTGGGCAACATTTTAATGAGATTAAACTCCGCGTTGTAAGAGTACATGCACACGACTGTGCCGTTGATTAATCTATCATCATCCATTCATCAAGACTAATTCTATTTTCTCCCTCAGCTCTGCAGCTCCTCATATTCAATATTGCACAAAGTTAATATCAGGAAGCGGGCATTAACATGATATAGCACTGACTGGGTAGTGCAGATCTCTCCGTGCACGGGGTGCCGCCAGCGGGAAAGGTTGTTGAGGATAGAAAGCTCACCTTAGCCATCTGCAGTGAACCAAACTGGCTCTGGGCAGGTGTTCAACATGGCCAGGTGGAAAGCAGCTGACACAGACATACCTCCACCGCGCTATTTGTCACTGTAAATAACAATTGTTTCTTCAATATTAGAATTGGACAGGAGTGAGCATCCAGCCAGTCTTCTTCATTCTCCTCTAATTTAGGCAATTAAAAGGAAAGGTCATGTGTGGAAACAGATGGCTAAACTTTAACTGTGTGCTGAGTCTGGAGGCTAAAAGAGACAATTGGCATTTTACACGCACCATTCACGCACTCAGGATATATGGGAGACAGGCAGTAAACGACCAAATGACTACCAGTTTTATTTACTGGAGGCACCGAAAGTGTATATTTATGCAAAGATTGCTTTGCAGAAAATCCCAAGGGAGGCTTTCTGGTTGGAGTCTTGCACATGTTGTTCATACTTAATTTGCATGTTAAAATTGTTGCACACCAGAGGGTCTGTCTCAGTAAGACTTTCCATAGACGGTATTTTGATCCCTCGGGGGATATTTCATAGCTATCCATCCTTCTGAAACACACAATGTCAATAAGGTAAAACAGCTCAAATGACTGATATTCAGCTGCTCCATCTAAAAGGCGATGTGCTGTCAGATGTAGTGTCAAAGTGTTTTTCTGAGACACTGTTTTCTTTAATCATCCACAGCAGAGGCAACTACTGTAGCCTACACAATGAAAAAAAAAACAATAATGATAAAACCAACTGAGAGTGCATCTGGGAGAAGAAAGGATACATTTTCTGTGCTCAGGGACAGGACAATTAAAGTAAAATAAAGTCTGCTAAAGTTAAAACAGCCTGGTGAAGCTCCCAAGAGTAACATAGGAAGCTCGTGTAGGCAGTAAGGTGGGGAGGAACAGCAAACAGAATGTTGTCACACTTCCTTTCCCTGTGGAGCCGAGCTAAAAGGAGGGGAGACGTGGATCTGGAAACAGTACACTGCCTCCAGCTTCTGCTATTTTCTATGGCAGTGTTTGTGAAATTCCTGCTGATGAGGTGATTATACTGGAACATGCGCCTCTTCTCGTCTGTCTAGTTACTGACAGTGGTTAATGTTTATGCGAGTAAAGACATTTTAAACCAGTGTTTAAACACTGAGAACAGCAGATACCGTGGTTGGCGCGGCAAAGTGTTGTTTAGTGGCAGGATTTGTTAGGGGGTTGGTGGAAAAATATGTGTGTCTGACCCCATTGTACATACAGACGCACTCGGCGAACAGTATTTGCTCTAGGGATTTTGTGTGTGTGTGTATGTGTGTGTGTTGGGGGGGGGGGTTCAGCCAACATGTACTGTCCATGGTTGTTAAGGTTCATTGGGCCTTTTGAAGTGAAGAGAGAGTGCAGAGTGTATGCACTGTGACCGACAATTTTGTTTCAGCATGCTCATCGTTTCACCTAATAGCATCGCTGCTGCTGGATGGATGTAAGATGAAAGTTTTCTCCATACTTCAAAACCACTGCGTCTGTATTCAGAATGTTAAGATCCTAGAAAAAAAGGTTTAACTGCAGGCTTGTGAAGCTGTGCTGATGTGCCTTTGGGGAATGTTAACTTTTCCAGTTTATGAAGCATTTGACAACACTTACTGGCAGCATCAGGCATGTTTTTAATGCAACGTGTCACTTGGGCACTTATGCATTGAGTAGGATCGCATCATCTGCTACTACACAATGCGCATCTGTATTTATGAGGGTGTGTTTGTGTGTGTGTGTGTGTGCAAACTTGAGTATGTCACTACATGCATCTCTGCACACATCAAAACTGACCATGGCACCGCGCTACACAAACCAGCAAGCTAAACAAACTGTTCTGTCAAAAACCTGCAGTCAGTTTAAGTCCAAAACCAAAAAAAAAAAACAGCACAAATACGGAAACCCAAAGAGAGCGATAACCTGGTAACTGTGTCTCCAAAGTCAACAGATGGTGAATAGATGACTAGATGAGCAGCCAACAGTCCTTTCAACACTACAGACAGTAACAAGCTAAAGGAATTTATCTCCACCAAAGGATACTTGGTTGGCAAAGATAAAGAAGCATCTGCTTTGTTCTGTGAGTTAAAGAAAATGTAATAACGTGTAAATAAAATAATTTATTTTGAGTGCGAAAACTTGAAAAGATGTAAGATGACTCCACTCATGCTGATAGATAGATACTTAGCAGTTTTACAGTGAGATTATCACAGAGAAACTTTCCTTTTCAAGGTCATTTATCGGTGCAGCGGAGCCCAACTTTTTTTGCACCAATAATATGGTTGATTCAAGACACTTGTGAACCTGACGGTTTTATTGAGTTTTATACACATAGTTAGAGTTTTACCAAGTCTTACTGAAAGAACCTTGCCATAAAAGTAAAATACAAAGAGACATTTTATCAATATTGAAATGGAAGTGTTTAATTTAGAAGTTGAAGCCAAAAGGGCGTTTTTTTCCTTATCTCCCCTGGAGTGTCTGCTGTGAGAAAAATAAAATAGGCTTGAATTGCAATAACAGAGGCAGTGATGCTGTGTCTCTGTCGCCATGAAGTGTGCACTTCGGCTGATGTCAATTACTAGGGAAGAGTCTGATATGGAAATTAAGGAGCACTCTATTGATGGCTAGGAGTGCAAACAAGGCCAACATTAAAGCTGCACTGAGAGATATTTTGTTTTGTGATCCACTTTTTATTGTGGCTTTGACATTTTTAAAACCCACATAGTGGAAATGCTGTTACACTACAGCTTCACGTCTAAATAATACATCTGCCTGCACTGTAATTAACCTAAGCAGCTCGCTAGCTTTAGCAGTATGTATGCTCAGCTTTATGAAGAGCCCATGTGCAATGGGCAGAGTTTGTGTAGGTAAACAGGAAGGTAGACCGATCAGTTCGTGCAGACCAAATTAAATGATTCTAAGGCTTATTACAGGCCTGCAACAGCTGCAGATACCATTGTTTTCTTTTTTTGTGTGTCTGACCATTTGATTTATTGATTGCTGTCAGGATGAAAACTGAATTTCAACAAATATAACAAAAACATTGCCTCTAAAATAAATTGCCTAGCTTTAA
Organism: Terapon puta; assembly: GCA_028564955.1. Classification (NCBI taxonomy): domain Eukaryota; kingdom Metazoa; phylum Chordata; class Actinopteri; order Centrarchiformes; family Terapontidae; genus Terapon; species Terapon puta. The sequence goes on along the minus strand of JAOXYL010000065.1, from coordinate 17,837,517 downwards.
CCTCCTCATACAGAGCAGCAGGCTCTGTATTAGAAGCTCTGTTTTCTCAGTCAAGCCAGTAGTTTTCTACATGATCTGCACAAAAGGGCAGAGAGATTAAAATAAACAGTGACTGGTGAAGAAAGTCAAGCATATAGTCAGTTGAAGAACCAGATATTTCTTTCAGGAACTGGCTTAAAAGGTCAGTGAATATTAGATTTGAATTAAACAGGTGGCTAGAAGCTTGGTGATAAAGTTGCTCTATGTTTGGTGGACTTACATGTAATGTTACATGTAAGCATCTTATCAGTGTGTGTAACTGCTCTGTGAGCCAGTCATATCTTAAGGCTGTTCTCACTGTAATTTACATTTAATTTAGTTAAGCTTTGGCTATACTATTATCACACTGGGGGCCTTAATAATATTTGAATATGAGTGGTATAAGTCTGTTCTACATTTATTTCTACAGTAAGAACAAATTCAAGTAAGACCTAATTAATGAACCCAGTGCACATTAAATGTGCTTATATGTGCTGAAGAAAAGGTTTGTGTGCATAATCTGATAGTGAAAAAGAGCCTTTGTCAATCCACCACATCCTGAGCTCTCTCCTGGTTACAATACCAGCTATCAACTGTCTGTCTCCAGTTTGAGCAGAATCACAGTGGATCTTAATTAAAAGGGGAATGAAATACCAGATCCAGGGGCTATAAGAAATGACATCCTTTGGTAATATTTGGGCATTACTCTTACAGTTGGAGAAAGTCATTTGAGAGGGTAGTTTATTAGCCCTCTGCCCTTTCAGTCAGATATAACCTTGCAAGCCCCTGCACCAGAGGACCAGCAGCAATCCATGATTCATTTAACACCTTCTGGGCCTCTAGAAGCACTCCAAGCACATGTACTGTTGATTAAACGCTTTGTGGGAGAATTCATATTTAAAGCATACGCCGTATGAAAATTAATGATAACCAGCCAAGCAGCAGAACACAATAAAGAAGAACCATGATGGGCAATTTATGAGAGATTCACTCCAATTTACGATTCATTCTGTAATCATCACAATGTTTCTTCCATATACAGCATAATGTAATGCACATTCGTGAGTGGGTGGAATTATAAGGAATATGAGTAGGCTACTCACAAAATGATACAAATGTCATTACAGTGCATTCAAGCAGAAAATCTAGCACAGGGAGCTAGAGATTAGCCGCTGGGTGGGAACGCTCCACATGTGCCCATAAGAGGCTAACAGAGTCAGTGAGTGAATGAATGGGTGATGGAGCAAACTCTAGTGAAGTTTTTGTATGGCCTCGAATCTAGCATGGAATATAGCTAAGGGTCTGTACATCTTTGAACTAGGCCGCAGTGAATTTCAAAGGAATCTGCAATGCCTCGCTTGCTATCAGAGCCTTAAGTGAAAAAAGAGAAACAGTGCTGTGTAAGTCAAATGCCATAAAAGAAAAGTAATGCTGTAATTTCTATTTATTTACCCCCGTGTTGTTAATGTTCGTCATGGCCCCTCTGTCAGCTCCTCCTGCTCTGTATGCTCCGGAAAACATCTTCCATTTCACCCCCCAGCTTGTACTTGCAGGAACACTGCACATCTCAACACAACATCACCGGCAGCTTGTTGATGGAAGCGATCCATCATGTAGGGTTCAAGGGTTATACACCAGGTCTGTGCTTCACGGTCATGCTCTCAGATCTAACAACCTGCCCCCATCTGTCCTAGACCTTCTACAAGTGTCATTTTGCATCTGGCTGGCTAATGGCTCTGTTTATTAAACTGCACAACAAGATATCCGTGACACTTATTTTAAAGGGTAAAAGCACCAACTTGACAATTCTCCCTTCTCCCAACAGTGCCCCACAAATGTTTGTCTTGTTTTTGGCACACGAACATCACGGCTCTAAGGATGGCATGTTGATCTGTTCATCCTTTGCTTTGGTTCAGACTGAAATATCAAAATGTTGTACTATCCTGCCCCCTAAGTGGTGAATTCTTCAGATACTGGTGATCCTCAGAGCATTTGTTTTGGAAGCAGTAGCATATAAATAATTTATTGTTTTATTGTGAAAACCTATGACATAATATTTGACATGCTTGCCATATAATTGGATATCATGGCTCAGACACCAGTGTTTGTGTTTAATATTTATTCTCTTTTTTAATTTCTATCAATGTGTTGAGGCAGATCTGGATTTAACTTGGAGATAAATGCAGGTAACAGGTCAGTTCAAATACTGAATGTAAGTGAGCTTCATAGGCGCAGGAGAGTTTTCTCTCGTGCTGTCAAAACCCTTGACATGTGTGGTTTTGGGTGAGACATCTCTGTGGAAACTCAAACTGGATCCTGACTGGGATCATTTAAGAGTCAAACTGAAACAATTTTCAAGAGGATTCAGGCATGCAGTGAGGAATGATCTTGTGCTTCATGTTTTATGATACTCTATTGTATTTACAGTTTTTATTGTTCTGTCTATATTTTCTTCTGTTCGGAATTTTGAATTTCTTAATGTAGGTTGTCATTATAAGTTCGTGTTTTGTACAATCTCTTGTGAATTTGTTAGTGAGCTTATTCATTTTAAAGGCCCAACTAGGGATGTGTATTGCACAATCTTAAATATGTTATATCTTATAAATCTTACATAGCATAGCTATAAATGAAATGCTGTATGGTGATGGTTAATGCTACAGACCTCTCCTTATATAATAAACATTAAGTTGATATATAAATGTGTTGCCATGTGACAGACATTCATGAATCTTACTGACTCTGGTGCTCATTTTACTTTTCATCTACATCATCAAGTCCAACACTGTTTGACTGCTGAAATACTGAAATGCTCCCAGTGCTACATTTAAAAACATCAAGAGATTCCTTTTTTTAATGGGTTAAGGTGCAAAGTTGATTTCTGAGGAGTTTCTCCTGTCCTGAACCTCACTGCATGTCACTGATTAAATCTATTTAAGAGGAAGTGTGCTGTAGTATAGCCATACCAATAAAGAGAAGTATTGCAGCACATTTACATGTATTGTGGTGTATTGCACCAGGATTACATGTGGTGCAATACACAGATGGCCTCTTCTTCTTCGTACATCACTGTTAATGCAAGAAATCAGGTTAAAGCAAGAAAGCAGCTTGGTGTAATACTCTGCTTTCTTGTTCTAAACCTGATTTCTTACATTAATGTGTGTGTACAGACAGGCCTTAGAGGAAGAGGGAAACAGAAAGACACAGCCAAACACAATGAATTAACGTAACTAAAGCAATTAGGGGGAGAGCAGTCGCCGATCAGGCCAAACACCATCTCACCATGGTAGTTCCAGCTACTTGGCTATTGACAATATTGACCTGATCTCTGTCAGACACAACTGAGAACTTATTTACAGCCCATAGTACATAGTACGTGGTGTGTTGCAGTGAGAAATAAGTTGCTTTCTATAAATTATACTGTAATCAGCACAGTGTCAATCTAGAGATGCATCTTGCCCTGACAGCCTGTATTTGCCTCACAGCTTTGTAGAGTTGACTGCATCTTCTTATTGAAGCCATTTCAGATGTCTCTAAGCATGTTACTTGAAATAACCGTAGAGTGACATTCATGAAGAGCTCTGAGAGTGTGTCTGAATGTATATGCAAGGGAGTGACAGGGAGAGACAGAGAAAGAGGTTTTTCTTCGCTTGTTTCCACTTTCGCCTAAGTGTTGGGAAAATCTGGAGGGTTTATATGCATAGTTAATGTAACTGTAATTAAAGCTGTTATATTGGTCGGTTTCACAGATAGCTCAGTGAAAGAGGCACGGCTTTATTTGCCACATAAAACACATTTTTTAGAGGCTTCAGAAGCTCGTAATTAAAAAGTGTTGGCTTTGGCTTTTTGTGTTGTACGGACTTAAAGACAAGATCATTGTAGGATTGCGGGTTATACAGCGCAGGACTTGTTTTATGTTTTGTGTTGTGGCATAGAAAGCCACAGTGCAACTTAGGAAACATGTCTTAACATTGCATCACATTTACAAAATGCAAATACAAAATAAGTACAAATGTGCACCATAAAGACACACACTGACACATTTCTGTTTACTAATGTTTCTCTATTTGCAGAATATTTCCTCCAACGTGTCATGACAGATGAGAATGCTTTCTTCATTTGCTTTTTGTTTTTTTAAAATGCGAGCTTTAAGGAAGTTGATCTCTCTTGGCCGCTGTGGATCTCTAATGCTGTATGTTTGATTAGAAATACAAATTTTTACATCAACATTTAAAAAAATGAAGCAACCACATCATTACACTGGTCGCCTGTGACACTGTGTGCACATGAAATAAAATCCTCTTTTTGCTTCAAGGCAGCTATTTTAGAGCCTTCAGGATGTTCTGGGGAACATTTGTTTTGGGTGTCTGTTCGCCAACTGTGGTCACCATATTTCTTTTTTTTTCAGATTAACTTCCTCTGTCAATGTTTTCAGTGCCTATGGTGGCTTTATGTTACCACAGCCTCAGGGTGAGTGTCGTCTCAACAGCCCATCAAATTGAGTGACAAGTGCTGGTCAAACCTGTGCACCTGAGGGGACAAGTAAAAGACCCGCAGTGCACTTTGCTGCCTCAAGGTGAAAGACTGCATATTGTAGCTTTCAGGAAATGAATGTTTTTTTAGATGATGATGGATTTGTTTGAATTATTGTTAGGGAGTAGTTTTATTAGTATGTCATGCTATGGCAGCATTATGCAACCAGTTGTGAGAGTGAAGGAAAGTCCTACAAAACTTACCCCAGGCATTTTAGCCAAGTCCTAAGAAAATGACAGATCCAGAGCAGACAGATAAACAATTCTTTTAGACAGAGACAGAGTTAAAGAGCAGAAACCCGAGTAGCTGTCTGGCTTTTTAGTGTTGTAATGTTGTATATTTTCCACAAGATCACACCAACGTCCATCCTGCTGTGGGAGTACAACAGTTCATTACAATTTCTTTTTTTTGTTTCCAACCATCCATAAATTCAAATTGCATTATGTGTGGTCAACTGCTGATCTGATTAGTGCTCATTTTGTAGTTCTCAAAACCACTTTATGTTTCAGAAATAAAAGCTCAAGATTTAACTTGTGATGGCTATTTTTTGCATCTAAAGTTAAAACCCATTTTCCTGTGGATTTTATGTGTCTGGAGCAGGGCATGGGAAGTGTTTCTCAGTGAGGCAATTTAGCCATCATTAAATGAAAGTGAATCACTACTATTACAGTATGTAGACATTTTATTCATTAAAGCCTCTATTCACTGAGAATAATTAAACTGATAATAATGGCACTTTGTAATCTGCAAAATGAAAAGTAAGGGCTTATCTTTTAAAGCAGGAAACATTTTAATGAAATTATGAAGTGGTGTTAGATCAATCTAAGTGTGCGTTTTTTAGAAATGCTACTTCAGTATCTCATTTTGTCATTTTTGATATGGTTTAAAGTATATTTTTGTTTCAGATGTCTGGGGTTTTATGAAGCCACTGAAAAAAACTGTGATTATCCCAAGTTTTTTTCATCATGATTACAATCCCCACATTAACCCAAGTTATTATTCCCCAGCTTGTTGATAAAGCATCTATGAGGGTTAAGTCTTTGAACTAAACCTTGTTTGGGAATCACTATCACAAGGATGCCATATAATGTTAGTTACAGTATAGCATGAACTTTTGATGCACTATGACTGTACTTTGACATAAACACAATTATTCATGTCTTTCTGAGCCACAAATGACTGCAAATACCCATATGAACAGATAATCCACATTTAGTGATTAATTAAATAATAGCAGCCCCAGTAATTAGGATAAGTGTTACTGAAATTTAGTCATGGATTTTATTGGGATCATATGAGCACATTTTAACAGGTCAAACCAGCATTTGTGTTCATAGGGTCAAGCTAATTAATGCGTGTTGAAGTGCAGTACTTCAGTGTGATTCTGACGTACTCTACTTGAGTACTTCCATTTACTTTATATGTCCAGGCCTCTTCTACTACATCAGATTGAAGTATTGCATTCTTCATTCCATGACATTTATCCAACAACATTTATCTCTCGAATTTGTTGTACAAAGCATATAAATAATTTATAAAGTATGATGTATTATTACAAATTCAAGGCCATGTCCACCCTGCAGGAGTTGTTTAAGTGAATAATCGCAATCTTGAACACAGACTTTTATATGTAACTGAATAATTTCCCATTGTGATATTGCTATTTTGTTACTTAAGAGAAGGATCTGAATACTAGTGCTAGTGAATCCAATTTTACGACTACACTTACTGACTTGAGTAATTTCCATAAGAGTCCATGCAAAATCTGAGATAGTAATAGCTATTTAATGATCATGTATATTTTTGGTCTCTGTGACTGATGGGAAAATATTTTCCTTTTTTAGTATTTTTATCCTGGTTGTTTTGATATGGTTGTAAGGAGCACCAGTATCTCAGAAGTTAAATTAGAAAAATCAGGGCAGTGTGCCTGAATTTAGAACCATCTCACAGTAGACTATATTCAGTTCAGGCTGCATGAATAAGTGCTTTCTGTGTGACAAATTAATTGTCTGACCATCATTAAAATGGAATATGGTGCACAGTATGTGTCTGCCATATTCAGTTAAAGAGATGATTGAGATGGTTTCATGTCATTTGCCAGTGTACACAGAGAAAACTTCACCTTAAGTGTTGAATATGTCTTAATGCGCACAGACCAGTGTGCCTTATCACTTCATTTTACCATGGCAACCGCCCCTTTCTCTGGGGTGGTTTGAGTACAATAACAATAAAAAGCTGTGGAAAACAGTTGGACCTCAGATCCTCCCACTAAAGCCTTGAAAGGTTCCTCTAATTAATTCTCTTTTCATGATCAAAGTGGAACTGGATAGACACAAAGTTTAGCCTGGCTAACAACACTCAAATCATTGCATCTCCTTCACATTGAATCAACCAGAACGATAGACCAGGGTTTGTTTTCCATTTTGTACTTAAAGAGTGTGATAGCATTTCACCACCAATGAACACACACACACACACACACACACACACACACACACACACACA
>JAOXYL010000065.1:17818518-17830364 GCA_028564955.1 Terapon puta | reverse complement strand
ACACACACACACACACACACACACACACACACACACACACACAGACGCACACAACAAAACAAAACAAAACACTTTGCATGCCATCCACATACAAGTAAATGTTTTGGCATCCAAATAATGCGCTTATGCTAATAACATATATTAATCACAGTTGTTCCAATACATAGATCAACAGTTTAAATTAACACTGTTGCAGAATATCAACAGTGAATACTGAAGCTTCCTATCCACCATTAGTCATACATAATTGCAGTCTGCATCAAATTAGAGGGGATGCAAATGCATACACAGTGCCAAGAAAGTCTCAGAAAAGAGTTTTTCTGTTTGTTTTCTTACAAAATAGAACATATTCTTCTAAGGACTGTGTGATTTGCTGAATTATGGCAACAGGAAGCATTGTCCAATTGTGTTGCTTTCTTTAGATGTGCCTCCGACATGTGAAAAATTTCTGGCCCTAGAATTCTTATTAAAAATTGATCTTCAACTGCATGTAGCCAAAGATGCCTCTGTGCATTACCCGAGGTGTTTTTCAGCTAAATGAAACAATGTTCTGGTACACTGACTGGGTGCTCAAAGGATTTCTCCCTCTTCACTGCAGACCCCCACCCACCTGCAGGGCACTCTACGTCCTGTTCCCACAGAAAAAAAAGGGGAAAAAAAGTGATCTTGGTGTCCGTCACTTCATCCAGATTCAAGGGTATGCTGGCAAATCTGTTCACCTTGGGGGAAAGTTGCCTCAGGGAAAATCGCCTCAGGGGGACGTGCACATAGTTGTTATTCCTGTCTGTCTCCATTATGTGAGACTTAAAGCTGCTGCACCTTGTTTACAGTGCTGTCAAATTTACAACACTGCACCATCTCTCCTCTGAAAACATTTGTGAAAAAGGTCTGAGCCACATTTGCGTTCATCAAAACCGGCAGTGTGTTGTGATGATGCCTGCGCATGTTTGAGTAATCAGATGCCAACAGTGGATGGTTGCAGAGAAATGAGCCTTTTGTGTTGTTTGCCTTTGAGCAATTAGGTGTCAATTGTTTGTTCCTTGCCTTTCTAGAGAAGACTTGAACAGATGCACGGCTGAGGATGAATTGTTTCAGAGGGAAAATCTCAGCAGGCCTCAGTAATATTATGTGTAACCGCAGATGATACATGGGTCAGTGAAGCTGTCGCGGGACTGCCTTGACATTTCATTATTGATAAATAATAGTAAGAACCTGCATATTATCCTAACCTCTATTAACTATTCATAGAGTAAGCGCACATCTTTGTAGCTGGATAAAAGACGCGGGACTGTCAGCTGTAATGCACAAGGGTGTGCGTTTCCTCTGGACACAGTGATCGTGTGCTCTGCTAGCATGCCTCGCTCACATATTGTCTAGGCTTTGAAGGCGAGCTGTCATGCATGTTTGATCACAGGCAAAAACAGACACTCAGAAGTCCCACAGTCTTGGCAGACGAGAACCATGCATTTTCTAGAGCAGCGAATTACATTTCTGCCTCATGAAAATGTTGATCTTATGCCATTTCTTCGCTTCCATGGAATATTTGCTAATGACCAAACACACCTCCAGAAACAGGACGAGAATAGAAGGGCTCCTCCTCGACATCTGCTCCCTCCGTTTCTCCCTCCATTCCCAGGAGATATGAAAGAGTAGATCCCTTCCTCCTTTCCACCCATCCTCCCCACTATTTACTTAAAGGACGCACTGAAGGAGCAGGTTGTCCTGGTAACAAGTGTGGAGGAAATTCTGAAATGACACTCACTTTGATGGCGTCTACGCGTGAGCCAAGTAACATACGTCACAGCCGGGGTCGGTTCTGTCCGGAAGCCAATCATCTCTCTGTCGTGATCGTGGAATCTGCTCCAGAATGCCGTTCAATTAATGAGGCTTGCTGTCTGTAAATCAGACTAACATAGCTGTTGCCAACAGGATGCTGTGAGCTCAGTAGCGTCTTGAAATATCTCTTGAATGTCAGGGCTCTCCACTGGCACATGAAGGCACCACGTCAAAAAACTTTTTCAAAGAACAGTCGCTGCGAGACACATACAAAACCACTGGTGAGGCACACACTCTCCTATGAGGCTTTTTACCATCACTTTCTTTTACATAATATTTAACTTATTTCAATGATATGTTCCACCTGAGGATAATATCATGAGCCAGCAGCTACAGCAGCATCTGGGACTGACCAACTCTCCATAGACAGATAGAAGCTCACAAGCCCAGAAACATTTAGGCTACAGCAATATAATGTCACTTCCAGCAGAAGGCATATAACATAACTAAGTATATTTGTCAGTATTTCACTTGACTATTTTCTTTTCGTGCTACTTTCTGCTTCTATTTTACAATTGAAAGTCAATATTTTACTTTTTACTCCACAAAAAAAGTATATACAGTCCAAACAATTAGTAGATTAATAAATTAGTGGATTGACAAATAACAAACTATTACTATATATTGTGGAACTGTTTATACTGTAATAGTTTAAGTCCTTTGTTCTAGCTGCACAAATACTTCTACAACCATTTTGAATTTTATGCTGTAAAGCAAACAGTTATAGTGTGGCTTTTTTTTTTACACCAAACAATCAATCAAGTTGAGAACATAATTATCTGTGGCTTGAGCCGTAACAAAAATAATCATTAATTCGTAGTCCTACACAAAACAGTTCAATAACTAATATAATAGAATAAAAACAATCACAAGGGTCTGTGTAAAACCTATTCTGATGCAAGACTTAATTTTAGAATACAGTATTAGTGCTAGTACATCTAGATATAATCTCTGTAAATTTTCATTTAAATGTTAAGTCACTATCTGCTGCAGAAGGATGCCTTAGCAGTATTATGACTCAGATGTCTGTGCTGACTTTTACAGATAATCCTCAGTGGTGCACAACTCACCTCTAATTACTCATTATCACAGTAAAAACAAAAAACAACAACAACAACAAAAAACAGAAAATCTCCTTCACTTAATGTAACACTCTTAGTCTGTGAAAAGATAACTCCATTTAATGTTGAGTCCATAAATATTCAGTAATATCACCCTTTTTCCATCATGATGTTGAAATCATGTATCATCTTATAATCAAGCTGTCTAGTAGTTATACAGCAGCTGCATCCAGAAAAAAACACAATAAGTAATAACTGGATATTCAGTCTGTCTGCTCATATCTTATTAACTGCCTGCTTTCTGTGCTTTCAGCTGAATAAAATGCAATGTAGACACAATAAACTTTGTGAATACTGAACAAGAACATATGTATCAGTAAAAGAAGGTGTGCTTTATAGAGAACGATTTTCATCTGCCACACTGTGAGTCTGAGATTAGTATGGTGTAGCTTTTGATACTGAGTACAAAAAACATTGCTACGCTCTCAAAACTATTATGCAGCAAAAACTATATTCATGGTTACAGTCATGTGCAGGGTATGTTTAAATTATTTGATTACAAGTTCCAGGACAATTAAGAATTTGATTCTCTGGAGATGAGAACAATACTTTTCTGGTATGGTTTTGGAAAGTTCAGTGCGACCAGTTTTATGGGAGTTGGATGGATGTTATTTTTGAGACTAGCTGAATGCAGATTTGTCGCAACTGTCTTTTTCTGTGGGCTCATGTTTTCTTTCCGAAATTGAACTATTCAACAAAGCTGTTTTTCATTTCGTCACCACCTACTTTTTTTAAAAGTCATTTTTTGGTGAGTTCAAACCTTTATTGTTTTGTTTTTACAGACAGGACAGGGAAAGAGAAACAGAAAAGACAGGAGAGATGGTGAAGCACCGGTATTCAAACTGGTGTCTGCTGCACCGAGGCTCAGGCCTCGTTCGTGTGTGTGCACTCTCTACCACTGATGCACGGACACCACAGTCACCACAGGTCTGCTTAATTTCACCCAGTTGTGCAAACAGATGTAGTAAAGCAGGATGCTTCTGCTAGCAAAAAGAGATACTAATGTTTAAAATATACAAATACTAGCATTTGGACACAAGTGGGAAGGTGATTTATGTTGTTTGTATGTTGTGATTTGATGTGTATTTATCTAATTACAACTAACACATCTAAGTGCTTGTGAGCTAAATTTCATTTTAATTGTTTAGAACTGAAAACAGAATTTCAGTGAAGTATTCCTTTAAATTCTGCACTCCGGGTCTATGCACCCCTCCTTGAACTGCCACCTTAGTGTGGTGGAGGGCTTTGTGTGCCTGAATAATCCTAGGAGCTATGTTGTTGGGGGCATTATGCCCCTGGTAGGGCCTCCCGTGGCAAACAGCTTCTAGGTGACAGGTCAGTCTAAGAGCGGTTCACAAGTCCATCGTGGAAAAACAAGAACTGTTGTGTCACTCGGATTGGAGTTACCGTGCCCCACCCTGGAGCCAGGCCTGGGATTGGGGCTCGCAAGCACACGCCTGGTGGCCGGATCTTTGCCCACAGGACCCAGACGGGCTCAGTCTGAAATGGTGACTTGGGCCGGCCTCCCAGTAGGCTCACCATCCGCAGGGAGGTCCATGAGGGGCCAGTGCAATGTGGTTTGGGTACCAGTTGTGGCAGGGGACGACCCAACCCCTGGACCAAAACACTGGCCATGGGGCATAGAATGTCACCTCACTGGGGGGAAGGAGCCTGAGCTTGTATAGGAGGTTGAGAGGTACTGGCTAGAGATAGTTGGGCTTGCCTCCATGGATAGCTTTGGCTATATTTGATAGGTCTCCACTGGGGACTTTATCGTTCTACTGGGGAATTTCAATGCTCACATGGGAAATGACAATGACACCTGGAGGGACGTGGCTGGGAGGACTGGCCACCCTAGGCTGGAGGTCGATGATTGACTTTGTTGTCATTTCATTTGATCTATAGCCATTTGTCTTGGACACTCAGGTAGAAAGAGGGGCTGAGTTGTCAATCGATCACCACCTGGTGATGAGTTGGATCTGCTGGTGGAGGAGGGCATTGGACAGACCTGGCAGGCACAAACATATTGTGAGCGTCTGTTGGGAAAATCTCCCCTCTGTCAGGGAGGTCGTCAACTCCCACTTCTGAGAGAACATCTCCCAGGTTCTGAAGGAGGCTGGGGACATTGAGTCCAATCCGCAGGGTACTTGAGGGTTTATGGGAGTTTGCCCCACCAGTCCACATATGCTTTGTTGATCCGGAGAAGGCATTCGATCCTAGTGTCCCTCATGGTATTTTATGGGAGACCTTCAGCAAGTACTGGGGCAGTTTGCAACTGAGTGTGAAGCGACTGGGATGAAGATCAGCACCTCTAAATCTGAGGCCATGGTTCTCAACCAGAAAAGGGTGGCTTGCCTTCTCCGGGTGGATGGAGAGGTCCTCCTTCAAGTGGAGGAGTTCAAGTATCTCAGGGACTTGTTCACGAGTGAGGGAAAGATAGAGCATGAGATTGTCAGGCAGACTGGTGCAGCTTCCACAGTAATGTGGTCAGTGTACCGGACCATCGTAGTAAAGAAGGAGCTGAGTCAAAAGGCGAAATTCTCGATTTACCAGTCAGTCTGCACCCCCACTGTCACCTATGGTCATGAACTTTGGGTAATGACCAAAAGGACAAGATTGCGGATACAAGCTGCCAAAATGAGTTTCCTCTCCCTTAGAGATAGGGTGGGAAGCTCAGTCAATCAGGAGGAACTGGCTGCTCCTTCACATTGAGAGGAGTCACCTGAGGTGGCTCAGGCATTTATTGCGGATGCCCCCTGGATACCTCCCTAGGGAGTTGTTCCAGGCATATCCCACTGGAAGGAGGCCCTGGGGAAGACCCAGGACACGCTGGAGAGACTGTGTCTCTTGGCTGGCCTGGAAGCTGGAGGAAGTGTCTGGGGTCAGCGAAGTCTGGGCATCTCTGCTTAGACTGCTGCCTCCACGACCGGGCCCCAGATAAGCGGATGAAGATGGATGGATGGATAGATGGATGAATGGATGGATGGGTCTATGCAGCACAGCACAACGGGAGTAATATCTTGTCGGTGTGGCTCAGAAGCCTGGCTGCATTTGGACCAGTTGCTAATACGCAGTTGCTGAACCATTCAGACATGTAAATAGTTGCACTGTTGTAGGCGAAGAGGAACAAAGGCGTGGATAATTTCCTCAACTGTATTTCTAGGCAGCGGGTCTAAATTTAGTAACGTTACTTGGTTACAGAAATGGCCGGACTGCAATAGGTTTTTAATGTGCTGATTGAAATTCAGGTATGAAAATAACTTGCAGATTTCTGGAAGAAGAATTTACATTTGCTATCAAAAGCCCTAGAAGAGAATGCAGGCAAATTACTAGAACTTCAGTTTGCATTAACCTCTGAACTGAAAGAAATCAAACATAAGGCTATTTGAATACAATAAAAAAACAAAAGCTTGAGCTATACCATGTCATTTGAAACCTTTTTTCTGTTGTTTGCAATCATATGCATCCTTGAAAAAAGGAGGAATGTGCAAAGGACTGATAGAGGAGAAGGAAAAGGTTGTGGGAGAGATGGAAAAAAAGCCTTTTCAGACTCTGCAATGTCACTTGATGTTTTGCATGTGTTAAACTAGATTTAACAGCACATTTCTTCTGGTGCTGCATTGCTGCTCTGCAAACTGAGATGAACAGTGGAGTGTAATGTAATGTTGCCTGACGGACAGCAGTAATGGATAATAAATCCCAGGTTCAGGTGCTGTTTGATCATAAATCACACTCAGACTGTTGGCCAAAGTCATATCCATCAGGCTGCGGTGCAACAGGGAGCACTGGGCGGGAGGTATGAGAATAAATCCAATTTTGCTTAATGGTTTGTCTCCCAAATTGTCTCAGTATACAACAGAATATTAAACAAACATAACTTCAACGGACACTTTGTCTTTATAAGGAAAAACATCATTGGTTCATCTGTAGCTGGGGCTAAAATAGGTCAAAAATCCTGCAAGTAAACATGAGCTGGATATTGAATACTTTGATAAGGAAACTTTCACTACATAAAAAATATACCACTCGGCTATAATTTCAATCTTTTTGATATATTTTTTATATCCGTCCAGATTCATGAGCCAGGGGGGTCCAGTAAATCAGAATGTATCATCTACTCTGTGGCAGAAACCCAAGCAGTGGGAAGCAGTTGAAAGGTTCGCTAATATGATGTTTTGCTGCTTGTTTCTTTTACTGCAAGGTCATCATAAAGATAAAAATAATCCCCCGTGACAAATTTGTTTTCAAAAGGTTTCACTCTCCTTCTCTATCATCTCCGAGAAATACTGCCCGATAGTGCTGACTCTAAAAGAATGCTTTGATCGGGGCCTGATGTATTACCCTGTCTTTCCTGTAATTCAAATGCCTCCACCACTTGTTTTGGGGAAGAACGTGAGAGTGTGAAATGGTCCTTTGGGAATCCCACTAAAGGGCTTCTTTATTCCCAGACACATGTTGAGGCATGTCAAATGTTGAATCAGACAAAAATCTGCACCCGGGCACTTGCGAAAGGTAATTGTGCAAATGCAAATATGCAGCCCACTGGTCGGTGAAACCATTTATCAAAGCAGTTTGATTTTGCAGGCAGCAATTTGCTTGTCCTGGCCAGGGTTCAAAGTGGGATGAGAATCCTGCAGTTGATGCTTCAAGCATTGTTGATAAATTTGTCAGGAATGTGATTGCAATCAACATGTAAGAAATGGGACAGTTGAAATTATCCTCTCACAACAGTATAATGACTTGCTGAACTATGGGGTTTGTGTTCAGACCTCTAATGGAGCTTCTAAGCAATGTTTACAATTTTAGCTTAGTGTCCCAGTCCCCATAAATTTGAACATGGCCAAATACAGTGTATAAAGTAGACTTTTGTTGGTTATCATTAATAACGCACGACTTGTTCCCTGGCAACTTGCCTTAAAGATAAGCTGGCTGATTTATACCGGAACCAGTTACAGAATGGCCAATTATGCCATATGTCTGTAAGAAACACTGCCATATGTAATGAGCAATAGTTCAGACAGTAGGCTAAACCTGATTTATACGTTGTGTGTGCACTAACAAGCTGTCAGTACACCTAAAATGGACAATATATTCAGAACACTTAGCACACCCACAGCATTTTCTCCAGCTGGGTAGCTGATTGGCTTTGTTTGGTTATAATATTTGTTTATGTGTATGGACAGGACTTTGACTGAGTGATCTGAGTGACACTGTTTTGCTAATAAAGAGGTTATCAAAACAGATGGCAGATCCATCCTGTGTTTTGGCCATGGCTCATCTTTTTTATGCAAATGGTAAAATTGCAGCATTGATACAACCAAATGGATATGCTGGCCTGACCTCTTCTGTGTTAGTTCTCAGAAATAAATTAGGCTTTATTTATTTACTTCTTAATGAAAAAGACGATGGATCATAAAAGATGCTTTGAAGCAAGAGTCAGAGACACATGCTTCTGCTTTTCGCTGATCAATACAATTTCAAAGCCACTTCCTCTTTAATGGCCAGCTGATGAAGGTCAGACAGGCCTGAACCTTTGCAATGTGTTGTTTTTGGGACTAAAATGACAAGACTAACATTTTAAAAGGCTGCTATTTCAATTAATTTCCTATTTAACATAGTCTATACAATGTAACTATTCCATGATCAGACTTAATGATTCCAGACAAACAAATTAATTTTTTTCACATATCAGACAATGCCAGATACTATGATTGTCAGTCATGTCTAACTCACTTGAAAGTGAGTTAGACATGACTTACAGTACTGAGCTTCATCAAATACTTGTGTCCTTGTGTGTGTTTCTTAATGCCTTCAGTTGAGGATGTTTTACTTAGAAATAACAGTGAGGAGCCACGTCACAGCCTCGAGTGGAAATCTTCTCCTGTCACAGAGTTCACATGTTGTCAAGTACACTGACTTTTTTAAAGTATTAGAGGCCATGGACATTTTTCTACTTTCATCATCTACTTTTCTCCTTCTCCACTTAATACTCTCCACTTAATACAGAACTATGATCACAAAATGGAGAGATGCTGCTGTGAGATTTTTTAGTTAATTGCAATAAACGGATCAAAAAGATGCTGAAATAACTTCATCATAATCATGAGATTTGTAAAAAGTCATAATTGGTCCGTCTGCAAGGTGACAAGCAAACACCTTTTAAAATGTTTATTTTCTGAGTGGAGTTTCGTAGTAGTAGCTGCATTCGCTTAGCTTTTAGTAACTTAAAATAAAAATTCAAATATAGATACTAAGAAGAGCTAACTAGCTAATTTTACACTAGTTTGCAGTGTAGGAGAGCTGAAGAGAGGAGAGCGGGCAAAGGGCAAGTCCTTGCCATAGAAATCAGTCTACATAGTCCATAGGAATTTAGATGAAGATTATATTAGAAATATATTTTACAATCTGTTCACACATTTGTGACAAAAAACAAAAGAAATTAATAGATGTAAATCGTTACACAGAGGGTCCTTAAAGTACAATGTGCACTCAACCTGATGTACTTAGATGTCTCTACTGCTGTGTACAACTCTCAGTAACTCTGCTTCTACCCTTTAACTGAGCTGGACTGATTCGGATGGTGTAATGTGCTAATGTGTTTTATTCAGTGTACAGTGTAGCACATTTTGGGCTTGAGTTACCTCCTTTCCTTTATATTTTCTTTGGTTGCTTGAAAATGCTGGAGATCTGGCTTCAACACTTGTTTTTTTCTTTTCATATCACCACACATGTATTTCTGTGTTCACAAAGAATAAAAGCAGTGCGTATGCTTTCGATTTTGCTTTTCTTATGTGCAATGTTTTTCTTCAAAAGAAACAATGTTGTCTTTCAGGCACACCGCCAAAATTTCCACTAATATCAGCAAACATGGCACCTGTTATAGTGCAGCTAAACAGCACAGTGAGGAACTGTAGTTGTACTACATGGGTGTCGCGTGGAAAAGCTAAAGCTATAATCCATATCGAGTTTTGCTTAGGTAAGCTTGGCTCCACTTTAGAAAACAAACAACCAGAAACAAGAAAGCTACACTTGTATGGCAGGGAAACATTGATGTCTTGTAGAGTGATGGCAGCTTTGCCATGTAGACATATTGCAAAGGCAAGCTTTTTGAGCAGGGCATTGCATGGAAGTAAATGGTTTTCAATCTTTCCCTGCTCAAGACAAAACGGCTCTTTGAAACATGCCACACCTCGAGAAATGAAACATTGTGCTCACGTTGTGTGCTGTCTAAGATAACATTCACCTTCAAACATTCCTATGTTGTGCAGTATATTTCAGATTTTGAGTGCACATGCACTTAAAGAAACACACTCCACAGCATAATAAAATTTGTCCAGTCTCAGAGGACGTCTAAGAAAAGCTCTGGGTTCATGGCTTTTTCAGTTGTTTCACAGTAAATCTGCATCAGGCACATCAAGGGCAACACAGACAAACAAGGTCACAGGAACAAGTCTATGAAAAATGGCTAAGAAGACAAAAAAAGGCTGTCACTGAATCAACCATGTAGCAGTAACTTTTTCTGACTGGTGATGATTGGAAACAGCGTTGCATCCAAATCCATCATCTAATTCATTAACAAACACCATATTTATTATTTACATTTTTGGCAGCTGAGACTGTTATATAGGATGACTTACGCTGACTGAGCAGGTAGGCATTCAGGCATCCCAAGCACACTTTGACAGCACACATGCTTACTGATGGATGCATAATGTCTGTTGCAAGGACCAACTGTGTGACCTTTCAGATACAAGGCGGTGTCTCTAACCACCAAGACTGCTCACTACCACCACATCCATAAACCTTGGTCGAGGAATTTCTATCTCGGGGAGCAAGCAACCAAAAGCGCACAGGATCGAAAGGTTGGCCAGGCAGCTGCACCGCAAGACCTCCACGGGAACTTGCGGTGCCGTCGGTAATGTGTTTCAGTGGACCTGACAACATACTTAGGCCGCACTTATCTTGAAGAACATCGCGACAAGAGGAGATAAGAGACTGGAGTTCTGTCCTCATTTTCCAGTTCATTTTTCATTTCCCCCCACCTCTCTCCCCTTTTCGGCGCTCTCCTTTTCACCAGCGCTCTGTGGTGGATTGTTGAATTTCCCCTCCTCTAGCTATCATCCTCTATGAGTTGGCAGAATTTTTCACACAGCTTTTGGCCTGAGATCAGTGAAGCACCTTGGGCACAGAACAAAATATAGAACCGGGACACAGAGACAGACTCAACCTCCCGCAGCAATCTCCTCCCAAGCAATTTTGATAGCAGGGGTGGCGGTGTGGGTTATTCCCTCTGTAATACACTATGAGGCCCTAAGCTTGTTCCCTGCACAGTAGAGAGCACTCGCTTCCCTCTGCATGACTCTCTCTTGACAGTCAGACAAACAGACATCCAATCTCCGGTTTGGATGATTACGCTGCTATTGACCATGACCTTATCATTCATGTGTAATTTGTGTGAGAGAATTCACACACCATTTTATGGCAGCAGAAGAAAAGTCAGGCTCACCTCTCAGATTTTTTTCTAGTGTCAACAACGATGGAAAAGAAACTTTCCAAGGCTGGTGGTGATCATTTTGCTTTGCAGTTGCCTTGACAAGAAACTATATGAAAGGGGAAAAAAAGGATCAATGTGGATCTGGGGCCAGTTCCAAGAAGCAGATTCACTGAATTATCTGGATAACTTTGCTGAGTAAAATGTGGAAGCCTCTCAATTCAGTAACATGGCTTGATGTCACTCAAAATAGCTCTCTGAGTGGACATTTAGCCCCACATTTGAGCTTGTTTTTGTTTTGCTTTGCTTTATGGTTGCTTTATAACAATGGCAGCCTTTCAGTGAAATATGAACTGCCAGCAAGGGAATCTTGGCTCTCTCATTATTAAAAACTGTCT
>JAOXYL010000065.1:17804124-17818418 GCA_028564955.1 Terapon puta | reverse complement strand
ATAACAATGGCAGCCTTTCAGTGAAATATGAACTGCCAGCAAGGGAATCTTGGCTCTCTCATTATTAAAAACTGTCTACATCCATCTATGCCACTTTCAATGCCTGTGGTTAGGGCTGCTATTGACGCTTTATGTGCTTGAATCATGTTTATGTCAAGCAAACAGATCCAGCTGATGTGTCATTTAAGCTCTGTCATCAGCTACTCCAAGGTGTACACGTCAAGCTGAATCTCCTCTGCTGATAAGAGAATTAATCCATGTCACACTAATGGGACAAAGGATGGGTTATAATTTACATTAGCACATCCTCCATTGTCAACTAATGCAATTACCATAACCTGTGCTACTTTTACAAAAAAGTGGCATTCCTCTGTGGCTGACTCAGGCTCCAAGAGGGAATAAGTTACATGGAGGACTGTTATTGTTTCAAAAAGAGGCTTTAAATTTGTGCCGCTGAATGCAAATTAATGCCTTTGAAGTACAGCAATCTTCGAAAATTAAGGATATCTTTTCTTTTCTTTTCTTTTTTTTTTTTTTGCATGAATAAGACGCAAGTGGCAAAAGTTGGCACAAAGAGAACCTAGATGAAAAAAATTAAGAGGGCTGTTTTGTTAGTGGTCAAAGACAACAACCGCCATCTCATCCTGCGAACTGCTTCTGACAAAGCTAAAAAGGAAGAGTCGGTAAGTAGTGTCAGTCTTTTTTGCATTAAAGAGCATATTTTTGTTATTGAAGAGGAACCTCTATCAGGGATGTGCAGGCAATTACACCAAATGCTCCCATGCATGAAATCCCAGCTGGTTGTTATTGATAAATTTCCAAACACCTCCAAAGACTTTTCAAATTACCTCTCTCCCTTATTAAAACTTAACTCATGCATTTCAGCCCCCCCACTACCCTCCATCCTTTTTTGTAGGGGTATGTGCGAGCGTGTTTGTGTGATAGTGCGGGAGCAAGCAGGAAAATATGCTTGAGAAAAAGAGTGAGAAAGAGACAGAAGAGGAGGAGGAGAGATAAAGAGAGAGAGAGAGAGAGAGTGGGGGAAGAGTGAGGGAAGAAGAGAAAAAGGGAAAAAAGAGAGAGCGTATGTAGGATTGGAGTGCTGGACATATGAACAGACAGCATCCATTTATCTCCTCCTGGAGTACCGATGGGCAGGGCTTCATTATTAGTAGGGAAGCCGTAAGCCGAACATATTTTGAGTCTCTTCTGTATTCAAGCAGCATAGCTCTGCATTAACACAAGCCATTTCTCTTTACATGGCTGAATGAGATTCCCTTTAAAACCATCTGAAGGTCAAATGAATTGCTATACTCCAAGGGTATAAGAAATCCCAACTTCTCCTCCCTAAATATCCCCCCGCTTCGGTGTCATCTCTCAAGGATGAATCTGCTTATTTGAAATGACATCTTAATTGCGCTGAGTGGAGATGAATGGATTGCATAAATGCAAATGAATAAGTAAAAACAGTAGTTCTTAGTTATTTATTCACTCCGGAGCAGAACGACCTTCAACACGTGAGGTATGTTAAGACCTTTCAAAACAAGAGCGCTGCTTAATGAGGCTTTTGTGCTTGAAACATATTAAAAACACAATTCAATTAGCAGACAATTGCAAAATCCCACAACCCCCTCCTCCACTTCTATAATCACACTGGACACTTACTATAAAAGAGGTGACGAGATGCTTTTACTGGCCCTTTCAACTCTTATTTCAATAAACCATTTATCTAGACTGTCACGGGACAAATTTGTCTTTCCTCTCACCAAACACTGAAACCCTCTGGTTGCATGAGATCTGTGCTGCGGTTTGTAAACAACACACTGACCATTCATGCAGGATTCCTGCTTTGGCTTGACAACCTCCGTGGAGTAGTCAGACAGACCACCACATTTGTTGTGTCTGTTCTCGAACCCATCCTGCCCTCCAACCTTAGCTCAGCAGATAAGAACATACCGCCCGTGAACACATTTAAATGTAAATGCTGCTCCATGTGGAGGCCTTCATGAATAAAGACACAGTTCTAACTGCGACAAGCCTTTATTACAGTGTAATTAATCATCTCATTGAGCTAGAGATTAATAGTGAAGGAAAATTAAATGCATCTTTGCACACTGACTCTGCAGAGATTGATTTTGTAGGCCTCAGAAAAATAATGAAAGGTGCAATATGATTAAAATAAATGGCACTGCATGTTGTTTTGCCCTCAAATATTTACAGGGCGTAAATATTTATCAGCAAAGTGTTAAGAGACACAGAATACCAGCCATCAGGGCTACTTTAGAGATGAGCACATTTCACCCTGATGGATGTGGACCTTTTTTTTTTCCCTGAAAGCATAATAATGACACATGC
The DNA here is from genome assembly GCA_028564955.1 of Terapon puta. Classification (NCBI taxonomy): domain Eukaryota; kingdom Metazoa; phylum Chordata; class Actinopteri; order Centrarchiformes; family Terapontidae; genus Terapon; species Terapon puta. The sequence continues at coordinate 17,816,063 of JAOXYL010000065.1, read as the reverse complement.
TTTGATGTCAGAGCACTCCATAGATGCCTGGGAATGCTACATAAAACAGCAGCCCTGTTTTAACACTTCCTATATGTGTCACATAGATGTACTCACAAGGCTCTGCAAGTAATGAATTACGTATTCCTCCCGCGCACCCTCCGTCCAGTCCTTTCGGATGTAGACATAAACCCACAGCTATAAAGTAAACGCACAGTAACACCTCTCACCCCTATAGCATACAGGCCACTGGGGGCCACGGCAGCATGGACAGCAGCAGCAGAGGTAAGTGGTACCGGTCCCACACAGCAACGCAAGGAGGCAGGCTGCCACTTGTGAGCGGTCCGTGGGCTGCAGAGGTGTACGTAAGGCCAGATTAGTATGCATCGGCTGTATTGAGTCATGGTGGGGCATTGTGTCTATCCTGACAAAGCACAGGTGGGAAGAGTGAGTGTGCTAACACAAAAGCAGGTTTCCTTTGATGCTGCAAGACTCAGTTTGTCATCCAAACAATATGTCACTTGCCCTTTTTTCTTCCTTTACCCGCTGATCTTTTTTAAATTTTTTTTTTGCTGTGGAGGGTGATCATTGAGAGAGATGTTAAAAGGAGCACATGCATCTGTTGTGTGGACCAACAAACCCTAACCAAATGAACATGATGGATAGGGTTTTTTTTTCATAATCCTTAATTTACTGGCTGAGTTCACTAAGAGCATATTCTTATTCATGGTGACAACGTAGAGGATCAGTAGCAGAGAGAACAGGAGTAATACATGTCCACACATGGCTTTTCTTTTTTTTTTTTTACCAGAAGCTAAACACCTGTGGCTCTAATCACGGCACTTTAGCTTTTGATGGTGATGACAGGGACAATGATTATTAATATCACAGTATTACTATTTAACCACACATAGTGATGCAGCCACCAACAGCCGGTAGCACTAGTGCAAACACCGCTCTTGGCGTTTGCCCATACCTTTAACTGCCTCTGCTGCCGCCTGCTCTGAGGTGATACTTTTATATTAGAGAGTCGCTCTGATTCATGTTTGACCTCACTGCCACACCGGCCCTTTTGAATGCAGTGCTGACGGAATAATAAATGCTCTTGTTGGTATAAAAATGGAGGAGTTTCATAGCTGTGAGGATTAGAGTGTAAATTCGTAAAACGTACACGTAAATATTATGTTAAAAGCATGAAGGGAGGCTACCACTAGATTGACAGTTAATTCCTCTGCATCAGCTGAGGTGAAAGTGAAATTGGAAGACTGATTTTTTTCCTTGTGAACACGCTTTAACTGATTTGCATGGCTTACAATGTTTGAATCCTATTTTTACACTCTCTGGTTTATGTCAGAATACTTCCATTTTTAGTAATTCACTGAATATTCTGAATCAGACATGAATCTATCAACGTAAATGGGATTAAATATTTCACAATATTTATTCTTCCTGAAGGTCAATTCTGACATTTTCTGGCCCAAAAAAATGATGTCATCAAATAATGACAGGAACAATATGTTTCACCTTGCTGCCATCATCACCAAAATGTATGCAATGTATAAAATCTATATTAAATGCCATGACTCATAAGCGAATGCTTGCCTCTAACAAAAGCAGACACCAGATTGCATGTCTCATCAATGGTGCACTCCATTTAACATGAGCTGACAGACAGATTGCAATTTGTTTTACACACACCCTTTATGACAACGTCCTTTACCATCCAGCAAGCCTAATATCGTGTAGGTACTTAGTGCTGAGTTTTTGCTGAATACATTTCCCTGCTGACCTTGAGACAAGGTGTCATATATTACACCGTTAGCCCCACAAAAATTAAATCTGTGTGTGTGTCCTTGCATCAGTGATGAAAGTTACAGCTGTTGACGTTGTGTTGTTTAATTTGCTTGGGTGAAAATAATTGTGGAGCACCACTTGTGATTCCGTCGCCTGTTAAATTCAAAGGACACAAGAGCAAGCAACGGACGATGTAATGCAGGCTGTTCTGTACTTTTGCGGTACACGATTGCTTGATTCGCTGTTTTTATGATAAGGTCTCTGTAGCCCCCTGGCATTATCCGCCCCACCATCCCCTCTTGCTCTACTGTTGATTCATGTGAAGGGGGTGACATCTTAAGGCACATACCTGCTGGGTGCTGCTCCTTGCATCCAATATTTTTCCTTCTATATACACAATCCTATGTTGTCAAGATACATCAAGCTGCATGACTTCAGACTCATACGCCCGCTGTGCCTGGACTCTGGTGTACAACTTATCCTTATCCCGTTGCAAAAGCACTGTGTTGCGTTGTCAGATCACATTACGGTGGGCATATGCAGTCATACATTAGTTACACAGGGGACCAGAGCATCTTTGATTCCTACAGCTGCTCTCATCTCTCAAGGAGCCCTTACTGCTCTATACGAACGTGTGACCTGCCATCAGTAAACATCAAGGGCAACCGCAGTGATCCATGAAGTGGTAAGTTTTTGTTTTCAGTTGTTCTTTCTGATTCCAACATCCACAGGGCTTTTCACCTGAGTGTTTGACATGAGGCTTTATAAAACTATTATTATTCAAAGTGCTGTTATTGTAAATTATGTTACTCTCATTGGTATTTTAAAGTAAATATGTCAGCATACAAAACATCTTGTTCCTGCTCAGCATCCAACACCAGTCAGGCAAAGTTAGCGAATTGCTGGTTGACATAGAGTAGGCAAAAATGACTTAATGCTGCTTAGACTTAATATGAATAATAATAAAAATATGTTTGGCACGTAGACAGTGCAGTATACAGTCAAAAAGCCTATTCATGTGATTGTGCTTATCTGAAGCAACAGCTACCCAACAACAACACAATTACTGTAGATCTGTTTGTACAAGATCACCATCAAATTACTCTCAGATCTGTACCCAACAATTCAATACAAATATCTGTCAAACTGGTAAAAGAAAAAAAATCATTTTGAAGCAAAAATCAATTACATACAATAAAACAAGGCACGATACCTTAAAGGCACCTTTGAAGGTTGGGATGAGACACTTCTTGACTGTAAATGGAAGATGCTTCAGATTTGAACTTTGATACTGCACTACAAAGAGGGCACAGAGTACCTTCTGCTAATTGTAGATTCAGTTTTGCCCCTGAGACAGTGGCCTCCTCTGAATTAGCCTGCATCTAATAATCCCCATGGGGAAATCCTTGTGGGATGATAAAAGAAGAGCAAAAGTAGACAGATGTCCCAATCACGTTCAGCCCTGGGAATTGTTAGATAGCTCTTCACTGCATTAAAAGAACATATGCATGAATTGAAAACATTCAAGAATGGCTTAGATTCTGCTCTGATGGTGAGTTAGGAAGTGTGCAGGGGAGTGAAGCTTAAACAGCCATTTATCTTTCTCTCACCGCCCCCCCCCCCAACCCCCCCACACACACACACACACACACACGCATATGGGACACCAAGTTTCACTTCCACTAGTAAAAAGACCTCAGCTTCAATTTGCCAAACAATATGCTAAGCAGTGCATGTTTCTGATTCAGTGAACCATACATGGCTTATGAAATATCTGGAAATCTGATCTGAATGTACATCTGAAGAAAATCTTTAACATCACAGGCAAATGTCAGAGCCTAAGATGTCCAATGGTACAAGCAGTGCACTCTGTTGGTGAGAAATGTAAAATCTTATCCTTTACCTCAGTGAAGCCGTGACTGTGGGCAGCTTGAAATATCTCAGTTTTCTGTTCTGTTCTGGCCCTCTTGAGATAAAGACTCTAAAGTCAATCGGCCCACCACTGATCACTGACTCTAAGCCACTTTTATCCTCACTAAAGTTACCAGGAATCAAGACCAGAAGTCCATTCTTCCAACCTCACAAAATAGAAAAGTACACTACTAAGCTAAATGCTGAACCTCCAGCTCAGGTGGTACCTTTTAGCTTAACTCTGAAAAGCACCTGACATATTCACACGAAGAAAGGTTGCACTGGAAAGGCAGAAATGAAGAATTTGATAATTAATTGTTTTTGAACACACACCAATACACTGAAGGCTGTACTGTTGCCATATTTACTTCAGCTATGTGAAGCACTATAAAGTTGCCTTCATTTCACCATTTGTTCGCTTGTTTGTGACCTGAGAGTATCTGAAAAACCAATGGTGGGTTTGGCATGAAATGTGCTGTGCACATTCATGCTTCCAACAGGGAGAAACCTATTGATTTTTGTGACCCAACTTTCCTCAGGCAACCTTGAGGTCAGGCTGTGCCTCCTCTGGTGGCACAGTGCCTGGGTGGTTAGCACTGTTGACTCCAAAATGTCCTGGGTTTGAACTCCTTTCAGGCTGACTGGAGAGAAAGAAATGAAGAATGCTAGGTAAATTATTAGAAAGACTCTTCGTAATGTCATTGAACAATTCATCAGCTTTAAAGAGGATGGCTTTAGTAAAGCCTCATGCCCCTTGCATTGTCTTACAGGCTTATTAGGCAACTGGTCCATGGATTATCAACTTCACTGGGGCCTTTAGTCTCTATACACTACCACGCATGTTCACTCTCCCCGCTTTCAATAGCTGGAATCTACCCTGTATCATTGTCTTTAGTTATGTGTTGATCTGAGTTTTAGTAATCTGTTTGTTTTAAGTGAATCTGTCACAAGGACTCCCTACTTATCACATGTCTTGAGCAAGTTTGTGACTGTAAATTGCTTTTGACTGCTGGGATGGGTGAGATTGTAAAAGATGAATTCTCAAAAACACTAATTAAGAGCTATTCAAAGTGATACACTGAAAGCTATCATCAAGAATCAAACACTCAACCTCTGTTTGAAAAGTGGTTGTAAAAAGTTTTCAGTCCTACTTCACAAAGGCATATTCAGCCTTCACAACTGCTATTTTAATTATTCAGCTTCTTTTCATTGTGTTAAAACATATCTAGGCATATACACGTCACAGTTCACACACTGACTGGCTTCTAACATGCATTTAACATGCATCTCCAAGGTGTCCAGCTGACCGTTTGTGTTCAGATTTAGTTCCTCCTGTTCTGTCTGTTATGTCGATGTTTCAATCTGGACCAAAACAATGAACCAACACTACAATCTCTAATATTACAAAAGGCCTAAACAGAAACATCTCAAATAATCTATAATCCACTTGTCTAGGGGACTAATCATATAAATAAACAGTGGAGGAAAGGATGACGATGAGAGAGCGGTTTGAGAAGAACATTTATATTCCATTTTTTTCCCCACTGTGAAAACCTGTAACCATTGGAAAACACCGTCTCTAACAGGAATTCAAGCTACCACAGATGCACTTGGACAAAAAAACACAGACAATGACAAACTTTTCTTCTGTAAAGTATATAACGGGGTGTTTGATAAAATTTCTGAGCATACTGATTTACATACATACCCTATTCTGTCGTAAACAGAGCTGTGTTGACTGCAAGAAAGTCCGATTTGGTGGAACTCTACATATAATAAAATGTGAATATGATGCATGAGTGTCTACTTTTTTATTTGTTTTTGAAAGCTAGTGGTTCAGAAGATGGGCTAATCATTGTGAGGCAGTGGCAGGAATCCAAATGTGGTTCTTGCCTGGAGAAAATGACCTTTTGTTTGTTTCCATGTTGTGGACTGGCAAGAGTGCAGACCAGTGTTTTTCAAAGTCTGGGTCATGACCTGCCCCTGAGATAGATGGATATATCTATATCTACACCTATCGACCTACCTACATAGTAACGGTAATCTAAACAATATGCACCTTTTTTGGTGCATCTAAAAGGTGTAAACTGATTTTTGGATCTTTATAACACCACTAGCTGAATAGTTATACTGTTAACTTGGCTCAAGATTGAGAATTAAAAAACAACATCGGTCACTTATACAAAAAAAAACAAAAGAAGAAAAACAGGCCTGGGAGGAGACAATCGGGTTATGCAGAACATGTAGTTGACCATTTCACAGTTCTGCATTGACCCCCACCCACTTCATCAGGCTTGTCTATCATGCCTAATACTGAAAGATTTATTTAAAAAGCAAGAGACTGTTTATCAAACACTGGGTGTCAGTTTATGTGTTTAATCATAAGGGGTAAAAGCTGTGCTCCATCATAGGCCATTCCTTAACCTCTCTCCTCTGGATGGAGTCAAGCTCTTGTTTTTGCTGACACATCGAAGGTCACGTTGAAACAAATTGTTGTTAGGATAAGGATCCATAAACTACATAACTTTGACACTACTGTGTGTGTGTGTTTGTGTCAGCTTTGTAACTTGACGCGAACACCTTGCTCAGGAGATGGCTTGTGCCAGATATTTTGTCAAAACGTATTCTTAATGCTGTAATCATGTCAGCCCCTCTATTAACACAATAAGTTCAAATTAATTCAAACAAATTCACATTTTAGGAGAGCCTTGATCAATTTCAGAAACACCGACTAGCCATGTTTGTGAAATATAATCAGTTAGCCCTCTTATAATTATTGACATGCATTATGATGAACACTTCAGTGTGATTGTACAGTGAGAACAAATGGAAAAGTCTGAGCCATTTGTCTAGTGTATTTTTCAGAAGTGCACTTGTAATTAAAGGTGGGGAGTATGCAGGCACACCGAAGCCACATGCATGGACATGCTGCAGGCTAACTTACGAGCATGCCAATTATTACTTTCATAGTGCACAGGGCCTTGACTCTCTGTGCGTCAGCAGCCAGCACCTGACCTTGTAACCTCTTGCTCTCCTTCAATCCCACCTCCATGCAATAAAAGGACTAGACCCAGGATGTGAGAGCGATAAAGAACAGAGCAAAAAGGGTAACAAAAATGAAAAACTCTGATAACGGACACATGTGGGATTAACCCAGACTCTTTCTGAAAGCTAAGTGAGCCCCACCGTTTTATGGAGGAGATCCATCAAAAGTATTTCTTCTCGCTTCCCCCTGCCGCTCCAGTTATAAATTTAAGATAGTAAAAACGAAAGACACAAATTCATCCCTTCAAAACTCTCAGAAAGCATCAAAAATGTATCTGGGAGATGAATTGTACATGTTTATGTGAAATTTTGCTTCTGTGGAGCAGTCACTGGCCTGAGAGCCAGAGCCAGTCAGAGCCCTGACATCTTGGTGCCAGGACAACAACTTCCAGCTCCATGTCAGCAAAACTACGGAGCTGATAGTGGACTTCAGGAGGAGGCAGAGAGAGGAACACATCCCCCTCTCCATCAGTGGGACTACGGTGGAGCGAGTCAGCAGCTCCAGGTTCCTCAGGGTTCACATCAGTGAGGCTCAACATGGACTCGAGGATGCTCTGCAGCTTCTACAGGTGACCCACAGAGAGGATCCTGATGCATCACCACCTTGTATGGCACCTGCACCGCCCTCAACCATAAGGCTCTACAGAGGGTGGTGCAAGCTGCTCAGCACATCCATGGAGGACCTCTATACCCAGCGGTGTAGGAAGAATCCCACCAAAATTATCAAGGACCCCAGTCACCTAGCCACAGCCTGCTCTGTCTGCTGCCATCTGGCCAGTGGTTCCACAGCAAACTCATAAAACAATAACACCTTCAATAAAAACTTCACTCATCTACATTGCACTGTTCTCTTCAAGTTGCATGTTTTTCTTAGTCGTAATATTTACATCTAATTTGTTTTATTTAAATTCTTATACTGTTATTTATTTCTATAATTTTATTATTTATTTCTTTAATTCTATATTTGTATCTTTTTCTTATATATTATAATAAATTTTCTTTTGTTTGAGAACAAGGGAGCAAGACACTTAAGACTTTCATTAGCAATTTTGTGTTGTTATTGTTGTGCAATGACAAATAAATTCTTAAAGTCTCCAATAAAGTCTTGGAGATCTTTTGCTTAAAAAAGACTAAACAATTCACCAATTTCAAAGTAGCTGCTGATTAATCTTCTAGTCTCGCCAAACCAATTAAATCAAACAATCGTTTCGGCTCCACATTCAGTATAGAATAAATATACTATGTTTTATGTTTATGATAGGCCTCAGTCAAAGGATCACTACCACTTCCAGCACAGACCTGCCAGCTGTTCTCAGGGGAGGAAAACGGGAGATCATAGCGCCCACAGCAGACAAAACAAAATGAAATTATTCCTGTTTCCCGTTTCAAGCTCGCACTGTGTCAAGAACACCTTGGCTGCCTCAAAATTCGGTCAGCATCAAACCTACGCAGATGCAGCAGCTCTTACTCTGAGTTTCTTTTCTCCTCTCCTGTCTCCATTAGCAGTTTAAACAGTCTTGACTCACCAGACCCACATGCCTACCTGTGAGAAATGTGTCAGCAGTCAGCATCATGCCCGGCACTGACTCATTTACTAGTTATTTTCACATAACTCTATTTTGACAAACATGACAGCGGTAGTTTCTGTACTTAATGTATGCTGGCTCAATAGCGCAAATTGCATTTACATGAGATACAGTGTTGTAACTCTTCCATGCATGTAAATGTTATCATATGCAAAGTGGAGTGTGAAGGGAGCTGGAAGAAGGGTAAATCATTGTTTGGAAACAGATTTCCAAAACCAAAACTATTCGCATCACCCCTGCTGCTCTATCTCACAGTGTGACAATAAAGTTGATCTTAGGGTGGGCCTTGCGTTTACAGTTTATGATTGATTTTATCTCATGGAACGGATAGCAAAACTCTCAACGATACCCGTGTAAACGTATTCAAACATTCTGGTGTTCCAGCAAGTATAAACACTTTCTTCTGAAGATGACACTCAATGGTTATTCATTCTGTGGCTTCTTTCTGCCAAAAGGTAGCACGGATACAGCCTCAGCAACGCTTCCAAGGGAATTCATCCACTTATATGTGTTTCAAATAGTTTGTCTAAATATTTCTTTGGAGGAATCTTTTGCCATCATTGGACAGTGTGCACTAGAGAGCTGACAGCACAAGAGGGGAGGAGGCGCGCGTTTGGATATCAGCTCGCAAAAACTTTGTTTACGTTTCCAAAAGAGTGTGGTTGAAGTATAATTTATGAATTTCTCATCCTGCACGTGATCCATCAACACAGGTGAGCAAGGTATGGATGGAAATGAAGTCTTCTATGGCTCCGTTTCTCTACACATTCAACAGAGATTCAGGCCAAAGTTAAAGCAGTTATTGGGTTTGTGTGTGCTCTAAAAGCCTGTACAAATCATTGTTTACAAAAAATAAAAATGTTTTCTGATCTACCATCACCACCGTTAAGATTTGGTTAAGTTTAAGCACAAACATCTTTGCTTAAGTTGTGCTGAGATTGCGGCCATAAAACTGACTGTCGTAGAGGGTTATAATCCCTTCAGCCATTACAGGTCTCACACATTTTGCATTTTGCTGAGTAAATACATGCATACATTATTTTTCTTGGGAGAACAGTCTACAAGTGAAGCACCGTGCCAATCAATCAATCCTTCAAAACACTTTGACTGCATTAATCTTAAAAAATGTCTTATATTTTCTTTCTATATTCTACAGTTTCTGTTGTCAGGGCAGACGCCCTGCTTCATCAGTCAGACACAAAGCGCAGTGCTTTCTGATGGCTGGTGACACAAACAAGTGTCTAAAATACTTAATTCTGCACCTTTGAGGGAGCTAAGCAGACGCTGAAGATGCTTCACAACCACACAAGATCTCTGTAGACTTGGTAATGGGTGGTGGAAGGCATTGATATTATGCTCTGCTCATTACCCTTTCAGTTATGGTGTTAGTTCAATGTGCACATGAGCACAAAATGCCCTGGTAATAACTTAATGATAGACCGTGCCTTTTCACAGAATGACCTCAGCCTCCTAAAGAACAACAGTCTACTTTTGCTCTCTTCAATTATCAGACCAGTCCAGGTAATGTTCACCCCGAACTACCTGCAGGCCCAATCTGGAGCTCCTCACCCCTGAATGTTGACAGATGTCACCAGCTGTGTGCTTGACATTACTACCATAAAGAAGCAGCTGGTTCTTAACACACCTCCAAGAAAGCTTGCCAACAGACGCGGATTCTTCGCTTCTTTGAAATAACTGGTGCATCCCCCAGTAGTTTAATCTCCAAGCATAATCTCAAGCCTTAGGTGTGGAGCGAGTAAAGTTGATAGTGAGTTACTACTGAATGGCAGCTGTTTGGTGCTGTAACCAGAAGTGAGTTACATTCACAATTTTGATTTGTGAAACGAAAATGAAAAGATTTTATTCAAAATTTTTGATAAAATGATCCTAAGGTCAGATCACAAAGCAAAGTGCTCTCAGTCTAAAGAGAGAAACACAGAGCTTTTAAATAATAAAAAATGTGTTTGTTGGATGTCCGTACAGAAAGGAAGGGCACAGAAAGTCAGAGAAAGTTTAATTAAGCAAGGAAACAAAAGAGAGGTTTTAAGCCTGTGCTCATGGGCTATTCACCCAAAACTTCAAATATTTGGGTCGAAGACAAAGGGGGTGAGGTCATGAATTCAGCGTTTTGAGTTTTCAATCAGGCAGTGTCACAGTGCACACACTCATACATCTGAATGGTGCTGCAGGTAACGGTACAGTCTCTGAAAACAGGCCTTTGCTACTCCGCTGCCTGTTCAACACACAGCTCCTGACACAAGCATCCTGTCCTTGTAGTCTGTAATCCGGGGAACGATGCCGCTGTCCCCGTGCATCACTGAGCCTCTCTCCGAGTGGAGGGGCTGGATGCTCCCCCGTCTCTCAGTGCTTTTAGCCTCTTCATGTCGCTATAAGCAGTGTGAGACAGCACACTGTATTTAAGGGGAAGTCTGAGACACTACATTACTTCCATCCATCTTCGTTTTTATTAGTGCTGTGAAACTTCACTTGCTTTGCTGTTTGGATTTAAATCATGTACTTATGACAGCTTCTGTTACAGTACTTCCCTCTATATTTTCACCACATGGAGTGCTGTAACCTCATGATGCTCTTATAGTTGTTTGTGGATGAAACCTTACAGTGAGGTTAACAAACGACACAGTTGTGGAGCAAGTCAGGAATGAGCGACTTGCTGTGAATGAAAAAAAATCTTCTCGACTTTTAAATATTAATGACTCAAGAACCTCACCAACAATGGCAACTGACTAAACGGTGTATTTGCTTTTCCTGTATACATGAGGATGTGTGTATAAGCATGAGAGTGGTGTAAAGGACAACATGGACTTCAGCCTGTGTGACATAGACAAGAATGGGAGAGCACTGAATGGAGAAGATGGAGAGTGAAAATGTGCAAATATTGGCAAGGCTCGTCCTCAGTGAACAAAGGGAGTGGATTTCATACCAACCCCCATGGTGCATTGTTTGTACTGGGCTAGGAAGTTAAATGTAGCTGCTCATAGAACAAAAAGCCACACACACCTTGTATGAGTTATACCCCCCCAAATTCTAAAAATGGAACGTACCAAAAAAAAAGGCTATGAAATATCTTTTATGAATGTTTTTACCATGTGTAACTATTATATAAGTTGATGTACAACTTAAATACATATGCTTTGTTATAGGGAATAGAACTGAACGTAATTTAAACAGTTATTGAAACATGTGGTACCTCTCTCTCGTTTCATGTTTCTGTGACACTTTTAGGCACACTAATGATATTCTCCAAAAGAAAAAGATGAGAATTAAGCCTTTTAATTAGCTAGTTGTAGTCTTCCAGACCTCAGTGTCGACATAGCTCATATCTTTTCCCCACTGCATCATTCGCTGATCTCATGTAGTGTGATCTGCAACCATGTGTCAACAATTACATGTGACTTTTTGCCATTATTTTTACACATTTTGTGAAATTAAGAGAGGATTTGTGCACCTCTGTGACCACGCTAGCAGGGAGGCGCTCTTTAATAGACAGTGTCATGGGTAAGAAATTCCAGGATTTTCTTAGGACAGCATGATGGCTCATTGGTAAGCACTGCTGTGTCACAGCCAGACGCTCCAGACTGTTTCTTTTCCTTCTGCTCGGTGCAT
>JAOXYL010000065.1:17715656-17763873 GCA_028564955.1 Terapon puta | reverse complement strand
TGTGTGTGTGTGTGTGTGTGTGTGTGTGTGTATATATGTATACTACTAATGACACATTTGATTGAAGTTACAAATTAATTATTCCAAAAGTGATGGGCTCTCTGCAAAACAAGCAAATCTTTTTTAATGACAAAAATTATGAAAGCACGAGAGTCACACTGTTTTAAAATGATGGATGTGGCCAAATTAAAGCCTGATGGGTACCAGAGGTTTGACACAGATCCCGACAGAAATATTTGATATCTGATAGGTTTTTTTGTTTTGTTTTGGTTTGGTTTGTTTTTGTTTTTTTGTTGTTTTTTTATTCCCAAAAAAGTATTAGAAACACATCTTTCTATTTCTATGTGATAATCTCTTTGCACTCTTGTCTATTTTTTTTGTGTGTGTGTTAAAATATTTTGGTGAATAAACATGTGAATATGTTCCCGTGTTAAATGTTAAGACTAGAGCTGCATTAATTAATTTATCAATAGATTACTCCTCACCACATAATTATTTGCCAAATAACAACTCTCATTAATAAATTAAGTAATTTTCAAGAAAAAATGCCAGTAATTCCCTAATTTCAGCTCCTAAACAGAAAGGATTTCCTGAATTTAATTTCTAAAAAACATTATGAAAATATTTCATTGTAGTTTAGGAAACTGCAATGGCTATTTTTCATTATCCATTGTTATTAATGGATTAAATCGTAAAATAATCAGTACATTAATCAGTGATAATATATATTTGTTTGTTGCAGCCTAATTAAAAATAGACCTACTTGAAAAACATGGCCAAGAACAGCACGTATCTGGATTAAAAAAGCCTCCAAACCAATCCCATCACACAAAGTGCATCAATTAATTTCAGTAATTTCCATCAGAGTGCACAGTGTCGAATGTACAATTTAGACTTTGCGATGAATGATTGAGTAAGACCTGGAATAGGTTTTGTACTTCTCAGCTGTGCCAAATTCTTTAAACAGTCACAAAAGTCAAGATTATCAGCAGTTAACTCAGGTTAACTTTTGAAATAAGAGAGAGACCTATGACTATTAAAATGTAATTGTCTGACAAACTACAATTCTTACCGAACAGAGTTGAAACATTGTCATTTTCATTGAAGAAGAAACTACTTACAATGGACTACCAATGACTTGAGGCAGACAGCATAATTTCACACAATTAGCTTTTGTGGAGGCAGAGTGGTGGGAGAGACGAGCAACATGACAGCAACTCTGGAATGAGAAAATCGAAAAAAAATGGAGAAAGTGAGCAATAGCAAACCTCAGCCCAGAGAAAAATTACCTCAATTGAAACGGAGATTGAAAGTTAGGACATGAATGGGGATGAAAAAAGATTTATTGATGGTATCGACTGAGGAAAAAAAAATGGAACTCTCAAAATCAGGAAGTGTCTCTTTAGTAGCTTTGTTCAGTGCTGTGTTTTGGCATAATCACCCTCTGCGACATTGTTGCAAATTGCCCAAAATACACAGAGTGTTAAAGCTAAAGACCTTTTGTTATGTTATGCAAGTTAAGCAAACCCTCAAGTAGAACCAATATCAGCATCTGGATTTATTGCAGTGACCTTCACTGTGTTTTTCTTTTAATGGGGCGAATGGGTGAGTCTGCATGGAAAGCTTTTTTTTTCATAAATCCAGATGGGAAGAGACCCGCCTTGCAGATGTTTTGTTTAAAAATCTTTTGTTGGTTACAAGAGAGGTCTGAACAACTGTGGCTTTTTTTGTATTTGTATAAGTATTTCATGTGGATACAAAATACAGAAAAAGGCACAACAAACTCTTCAGTTCTCTGTTTCTTTCATGTAGCTGAACTTGGGTCGGCTTGTCCTTTCCTACACCTATCTGGCTCTTTTCTCCTCACTTGACTTTAATAGCACAGCTTCTGTCTCCTATTTGTTCAAAGGCTTGTGTATTACATGGGCACAATAAAAAGTGAGTGACCTCGGGGTATGGTACATTGATTTCTCAGACTTTACTTCTTGACTGCATAAAAGCTTTCTCATGTATGATATAGAGACAACAGAAGAGCTGCATTCATTATTTACAGTCGACCATTCAAGATCTCTGCGATGGTTGGTTGGTTGCTCTGCCAGCGCTGCTCTGTGGTTGAACTTCCAGTGTGTGAATAGGGAAATTGGATGGGGAGTAATGAATAATATCAGATATAGAACAAATAAAATGTCCAATTGTCATATTTTGACATGGGAATGCAAATACGTAACTTCCATTTGCTGCATCGCTTAGCGAAGGGGGTTAGTAGGATCCCACTGGTACTTAGGGAACAAAGCCAATCTGCCCTCAAACTCCTGTATTTTATATAGGTGAGACAGTTTACATCTTTTTGAATTCACACTTATGTAACCTGTTCCCTGATGTATTAAATAAAGGTTCTATAAAACCAGGATATCGTACTGCCGTGACATTTAAACCATTTGGTTCGTTTGTGTAGTTTTCTCTGGTGTGATGTCTCCTCTGTCGAAGGTCACACGATTGCATTCATTTATGAATTTGTATGTTTCTTCAGGTGCCACCGTCAAGCCAGTTTTATATGACTCTGCTTTCTTGCACCAGACACAGTGTTGACAGTCGACAAACAAACAGCTGATTTGAGAGACCACGAGGCTTTAACGGAGGCCTGAATCAGGCCATTGTTATTTTCATTTTTTTTACTCAATTAACTGTGACAACAACAAAAGAAACGACCAAGAACCACAAAGAAAAATATTCCACTGTCTATCAACTCTGTTTTTTTGTGCAGTTTCTGCAGAAAAAAGACCATAAATAAAGGCTTCCATCCAGACTCAACAGAGCTCAACAACCATACGCTGAGAAATCCATCACAGGAGAGCAAGAGAGCAATTTTTCCAACAGCAGTGGACTCAATAGACCATAATCCAATGCTGCCACAGGACATGTGTTTAAAATAAGAGTCATGACTAATTTCTCAACAGGGCAACTCCTCACTCTCTTGCTCACACAAAAACAAAAAGTAGGACAGATATTTAGTAGTTGTTTTTACCTCCTGACCTTAAACAAATCTACATTTTATACATACATTCATATATGAGTAATATGAATATATATATCTACACTCAGCAAACTCTACTGTGATTACTGGAAGGAGAACAACGATTTACAGCCACTTCAGAGGAGCGAGAAATCCATGCATTACATTGCATGCTTTCAATAATACTGAACCTGATAGATGAACAAAAATTGCATAAATCGCACGAGTGATCTCAGCGGTGGTACAACAATCTCTTACATGAATGCAACATAAGCCGTCAACATTACAAGATGTGCTTACACAGAAGTACTTTCACAGCAACACTCACACAGAAACGCAAAGTCCACTATCAAGATGTCAAACAGCTTTTACCTGGGAGCTTGTGTGAATGATGTTTAAGACTGCTTCCTATACCCTGTGAATGGAGCGTTGGTACAGTGAGAGGTTGTGCCAGAGACAGAAAATGAACAGTGCTGAACTCAGATGAACTGACTTTGAAGAAGAGCTTTTATCTTTTCAGAGTTGCTCTTGCTCCAGGTAACAAACAGACGCAGAATCCCGAATAAATCACAAAGGCAGAGCAAAGAAAAAATAACAGAGCTGCAAACAAATGGCATTCATTCAAGGCGAAGAGCAAATTTATCACAGATGTTTGGAAATTTATAGCGAAGCGTGGAAAAAAAAAAAGGAAAAAAATATTTGACAAAGTGTCTCTAGGAACTTGTAAATAACCACTGAAGCACAGATTTACTAAACTGTTACCAATCTGTTTGACTGCGAGTTTGCCTGACTGACTATACACTCTCTGTTCACAGACGAGTATTTTATGGCAGGATTATATACTGTACAATGTGACACTACAAAGTTATTTTCTCAGCTGTCCCCATGCGTCCCCAGTCTGAGGGCTTTTTGCTTGTCAGATGTACTCTCAAAGTGATGCATTTATAAACCATGATTCTCAGCCACAGTGTACCAGCACAAGGTTCACTCATCCAAATACGGTTTTATTTTGAGAGAAATTGTGTTTTTCTGTACTTGGCATAATCGCGAACTCGTCCTCTGTGCTTATGAAATAACCATTTTTCAAGGTTAAAACCATCTGCTTCTATACTGGAGATGCCACTCTGCATGAATGGTCCTTACTGCAGGTTTCACAGACCCTCATGGACAAAATGTTTTTTTATTAGCTATTCTTACTGTGAAGGTTTTACACTTGAAAATACACAATAATGCACATGATGTGCCACCCTACTTTGGGCTTGTTATTAGGTTACAGTTTAAAGTCAAATAAAAGTTCTTGTTCTGATTATTGTAAGCAAAAAAATATTTAATTGGAGGTAACTTTTTCTGACAAATCTCAAAACAATTCATAACCCGCACTGGCATCTTGATGTTTAATTATTCAAAGCTAAAAAAAAAAAAAAAAAAAAAAAAAAAAAGTTTAGCCTTTTCAGTCTGTCAAAAAGTTTTGTTCCACATTACTCGTATCTACCTCTGAGCCTGTTATCCATGTGTACAACTCACTTCTGCCTATCCATGCATCCATCAGTCCAATTCAATTCTGTCTGTCTGTCTACAGTCCATTGGTTCACCTTGAAACTGTTTAAAATGTCAGTGAGTCTGTCACTACAGGACAGTCACTTTCCTTGGCTGAACCACCTCCGCGTCTGACAAAAATTGCATTTAAAAAATGCATAAAACTGAGGTGAAATGGACAAGTTAAAAAGAAAGTGTGTGTAACTGTGAGTGTGTGACTTTGAGTGCATATGTGAAATCACACCTCAGGCCATTTGATTCATCCAAAGTGTATTTGCATGAAATCACCGAGCAATGTGCATCATTTGATGATGTATGGCCCGGTCCTGTGAAAACTGGGCAACAACAAGAAAAGAAAAAACCCAACTGGAACGGCGCCTCTGTGATCTCTGAGAGTATTCCAAGATATTTTCTACCACTCACCCCTGAAAGTGGAGACAGAGCAGACGAACCTCAAATCTCTGCTGACATAAGGTAACACCTGATGACGCAAGGATCAGCAATAAAACTGGAGAGTGACTTTTTAGAAGTGCAAAGGTTGCACCTGCACCCCAATGCATTCTGGGTACTGAAAGCCACCAGCCGCTGCCTCTGTCTCCGTGCAAGAGGACGTCAATATCTGTGTGTAACTAGCGGTAATTGCGCTCATTTGGAGAACTGAAATGTAAACCCGATTAAGGGTCCACAGCACATTTCGAGTATTAGATGTAGATGTGCACACCTGCATTTAGAATGAACTTACAGAGTAATTTGCAGGTTACCGTATTTTTCCGACCATAAGGCGCACCGGATTATGAGGAGCATTAAGCCAAACAAAACAGTCAGTACATATTACTCCGCGAAGCTCCAGACTACGGTAGACGTAATGGTCCGACAACCCATCGAGTGGTGCAGCTTCCTAGTTTACTAAATCGTACTAAAATATTTTGACAGATTTTTGAGATAAGATTGCCACATAAAATCAGTTCAAGGTCAGTAAGCACAACCAGAATGAATACATAAGGCACACCGGATTATAAGGCTCACTGTTGATTTTTGAGAAAATTAAAGGATTATTAAAGGAAAATTAAAGCGCGCCTTAGAAAAAACTCCAAAAACTACGGTAAATAACCTGCAAATGAAACTGCAAGTCACATAAGAATGCATGACTGAAAACCCTGAGTTTTAACATTTCTTTCACACCGACTGCTGTTTTTGACAAAAACAATTTCCACGTCCTTTGGTTTTTAAGTGGGTATTTTAGCGAATTATTCACGGAATAAAGTTAAGCCTGAGGAGTGATGGAGTGAAGCACTGCATCTTAGGAGGACATAATTGGTTGGAGAAATGTATTAAGATCGTGTCATTTTAGTATTCCTTTTTAAAAGTTCTGCATCATGTTAAGCCTTGTGGTAAGTAGTACTATTATGAAAAATGCTTAAAAGAGTAAACACTCTTTTATATTTAAGACCCCAGTGGACTGCACTGATGTGGGACTGCATTGTTTTTCTACACCTACTTCAAAGTGTTAGAGTTCATGGAGTATTTTGCAGTCTGTTATTCTTTATTATTTTTGCTGGTGTGTGTGTGTGTGTGTGTGTGTGTGTGTGTGTGTGTGATAGAGAGAGAGAGAGCCTGTGACACTGCTGGAGATCAAAGTAAACTCTTAAACAACACGTTGCTTTACGCATAAGACGCTTAACAACTCCTGCGAGCTCACTCTTTAAGGTGCGGCATTACTCCTCAGCTTTTACTGCTTATTCAGGTTCAAAGGCAACAGCAAGCACAGATAACAGATACACAGAACGACGTAATTCGTAATTGTTTAAAGCTCCACAAGTTTGTTCATACATGAGGGGCAATTAGACAATGTTTGGTAATTACAATATTAGTGATAATTACGTTGAACATGGAAATCCAGAGCCTTTTCAAGTCATAAATTGATCATGCTACAATAAGAAAATAAACATAAGGCGCATTTGGGGCATTCGCAATGCAGTCAAGTGAAACTACAATGACAAACTGCTACATCATGAGGGAAATATCTCTGATGTGATTTGATGAGACAAAGATTATGATGAAGTGAAAGACTCAGTGAACCAGGACGTACTCAGTGGCTGTGGGCATCTGTCCTTATGGACAGTTAGAGGAACATGATGAGGAAAATGTGCTCAGCAAATGCATTTTTACTGAGCAGCACCGAGCCACAACCACTGATAAAGTAAGGAGTCAGAGTTGGACTCCAAGCATGTCACGTCTGATATGGCAGTTGTATGCTATGAATTATAATGGCAGGCATTTATTTGTCCCTTTATAAGTCCAGAGAAAAAAAAATCAGTGTGCTTTAGCATGCAGCACGACATACCTAATCAAATGGGGGCTGTGCGAAAGGGGCATCATAGCAGCATGCTGCAGATACGTTTGGTCTCATCTCAGGTTGTGTTAAGTCCTGCTGGTATAGTAAATGACCTCGTTTAATGAGGGGAGCATCCACAACCCGTTTGCCTGCCATGTGCTGGTGCACATTATTAACATAAAAACCCAGCAGCACACCCTAGAGTTTAATGCGTCCAGGATTATACACACATGCTGTCAGCCCCCCTCCCTGCTGCCTCTGTTTCTATCCCTGTGGCTGTGCCGCTATCTGTATCTCCCGCTCTTTTCTCTTTGACTGTACCTGTCTCCTTCGCTCTCATCCCTGATGGCTGGCATGTAAAACAATTTCTCTCGCATGTTGCACTGATGAAAAGAGGCTCCTGTGGAGACGGCTGTGTGTCCGGCTCTGACATTTCTATTTGTTTAGAACGTGGCTGTTGATGCTTTGGCAAAGCTTGAGATGCTGGATTACAGCCTGGTCATGTTTCCGTTTCAGATTTAAGCACTTGACCTTTAATGGGAATCTGTTCTGTTTATTTGCTCGCAGATGTTTATAGAGGTTGGATAGATCTTGATGGCTTTCTTTGTTTTTCCTCGCAGTTAAGAAACAGACCCTTGTGCCTGCAGTCTAGCCATGAGATTAACTTGATTCGGCGTCTTATCAGGATTAAGGTGGTTCAAACATTTGGGATGAGTCATATTATTTCTTTGAGATTGTCAGCAGGTTGAGCTCTCGGTAAAAACTGTACAATTTCCCACCAGCATATCGTCTGCAGTCTTCTATAAATACCGTCATAACCGTATTTTGAGTAGATTTTAGTTTCTGACACTCAATTACACATACTCGGAGAGAATTCTGTGATCTCAGCATGGAGAAATATCAAAACTAATAAGTAATATAAGCATATTATATTATCCGTCCATCCATACATCCATCACCCATCCATTATCTCTGACGCTTATCCTCACACACAGGGTCGCAGGGGATGCTGAAGCCTATCCCAGCTGTCACTGGGTGAGAGGTGGGGTGCACACTGCACTGGTCGCCAGTCAATCACAGGGAGATTGCATTATGGATTTGAAAAATATTCCTTTTATATATTTCTTAACGCCAACAGAAGCCAAGAAACAGTAATGCAGTTCTGTCCAACTTTTAGTTGAAGCACTGATTAAACTGGAGATCAAATCAGACACAGAAGCCCAATATGGATGTTTAGATTGTTAATCATCAGTTCTCCCCCATCATATTTCACTGTGTTTATTAAAAATGCTGTAGAGCAAGAAATTCATCATAATTATAGCTCAACCAATAGTGGATTACTGAGGAAGAGAGCAGTATCAATAGAGCAGAAACAATTAGATGACTGATCGATTAGTCACTTGACTGAGAACATTCAGCTGCTCAAATGTTGGGATTTCAGGCATGTCTCTGTCACATGAGCGTACAGTAAAATTTATTTTATGGAAAAAACAAGGTGAGGAAAGACGCCATGGTAGACTAAAAAACAAAACAAAACAAAACAAAAAAAAAACATATGACTGGCTTAAACTTTGGCTGTGCTTTCAGAAAGTGAAATTTTCTAAAGGTGAAAAAAGCTTTTACTGTGGAGTCTGAACTTGTACTACTGCAGTGGTCCACACAAAATGAAATGTCCCAAAGGTGCCACTGCTCCTCAGTGCTCAAGTTTAGGTTAAACTCTCACGTCCTAAATGCCACCGAGCTATAAGACTTGGTCTCCCCTGGGTCACTCACTAAGTGGGACAGCTTATTAATTCTTTACATTCGTGTAAGTCAAACATTGTTCAGTCAGGGTACCTCATGGTAAAAAGTTTGTTTTCATCATACTGAGACAATTAGGTTTCTTTTCTGATTGCCAAGATACAGTGATTCCAATTAAATAAATGGCAACTATTAAAATGAAATAAATTACAATTTAGGTTTGGTGTGTAATAACATTCATGAGTCATCCCCCTCTTCTAATGTATCCGTAGAAGGCTTTATAATCCTCCCTTGTTTTGTTTAAGTTGGCACCATTTTTAAGTCCGAGACAAACTTTATGCATAATACCTTGGAGTAATTCTGAGATGTTTGATAAATACAAGCTCCAGTACCTTGACAAATCCTGGGCCTCTGAGAGACCTCTGAATATCAGGAAAAAACTGAATTATCCTTTAATTAATCTCTACATTACACTAATCCTGATTAAGATCGTGAAAAGTCCACACGCAAAAGTAAGCCCGGGGAGATGAGTGAGGGGTCAATGAATCTCCATAGATGACAATTTCTCCTCCGTGAGCTCAAAAACACAACAGCTGAATAGTTACAAGTGCAAACCTTTTGCACAGAAATCAGTCAAACTCACTTGACTCAATCTGAGTAGTGGCTTTATTGTGTTAGGTTGACAAGACAAGTATGCCAGGTCAGGGAGCAAACTGGATCCGTTTAAACGCCCACTTGACGTCGAGACGCGGGGACTCGACAAATCGCTTTATGGGTCCCTGAAGAGGTATCACTCTGACCTGTGGTAGCGGCTAAGCTACACTTCTCTGGGTATGGAGCAAACATTCAACATTTATTGTGGCATTTTGATTTATTCTCTTTTTGTGTCCCGTTTCCCCACAGACTTTATTCTGTCTGGAGTTCAGTTTCATTGTAATTCAATCGTACTTTTTCAGCCGGAAAAACGGCTCCAGAGATGTCGTTTCAGAAGTACCTTGAATGACTGCCGAGCCATAGCACAAATGAGGAGGCAAAGTGTAGAGGGTGTTGATCCCCACCGGTGTCAAAGTTGTTTTTTGATTATTTATCTTAAATGAAAGTTGTTCCCCGACCACAGTATTTCCACTGCTGACAGCCTTGAACCTTTACCGTTCAAAACATTCAGATCGTAATTGTCGCTCGGAAAAAAAAAAACGAAAAGAGAAAAAGAAATTGAAAGTCTTTGATTTTTTTTCTCTCTTTTATAATGACTTCATTAGAGCTCACAGCATCCTGTTACCGTCTCCTACAAAGCTTGCCATTTACAATACGCTCCATATGTCCTCCCACACACCGCCACGTCCTGTAAACGGGTTTTGTATGAGAGCGGCGCTTCATCAAATGGCCACCTCAGCCCATTTAACGCGGTGCGCATCTTCACACCGCCGCGGAAGTGAATAAGTGTGTAGGAGTTCTCCCCTGAGACTGTGCACATATCAAGGTACAGGCAGAAGCCATTGACTGTGGATTGTGATCTGATGCTCAGTACAACCAGTGTGGGCAGAGCATGTCTGATAAGCCTGAATACATCACGAAACCAATTGAAGAGCTTGAATTAAACCAAGGGCGTTTAATGTTTGGATTTTTTTTCATTCTGCTAAATGGCATGACTTAAGCATAAAGGGAAAATATTGTGTAAATAATTGATCAGGCTGTAGATGGGAGTGCATTCAAAGCAAATTAAAGCGCAACAGTCATGTAAACATTCTTCTCTAAGGCTTCCACTAAATATCTTCTGTGCTCCCCTCTTTCGCTCCTCCCTTCCCTCCTCTCTGCGCCAGCTCTTTCTCTAATACACTGCAGCAGTTGTAACTCTTACATCACCCCTCTCTCATCATTTTGGAGGTCGGTGGAGAATATTGAACAGTCACTTACCCTCATATTGGCATGACTGTAGAGAAAGCACAGAGAATACTTGATATGTTTTTTTGTTGCCTTTTTGTGTGTGTGTTTGTGTGTGTGTGTGTTTGTGTGTGTGTTTGACATGTGCACGTCTCAAGCGGGGAGGGAGAGGAGGAGCGTCTCTTTCACACATGACGGTGTCTGGCAGAGAGAAAAAAATAAATAAATATAAAAGAAGCTTGATTTCACCTTGACTTATTTCCTTTGCACCCTTCACTCTGACTGCTGGATGATGTGCAATTTTCACACACGGCAACCATCCTGAATCATCAGGAGACATTTCTGTGGTGGAGATTGGTGCGTCTCGAATTCACAATACCATCATGACTCGCACACATTGATTTTTCTTCAATGCAGTGAGAATGTTATTAACTTGGAAAGACAGACAGAGGAACTCGTGGCAAGGATGTTGGTGCATATTTCGACATTTGAGAAAGTGTTTGTAATACCCTCTGGTCCTCTGTCATCTAATAACAGCCAGACTGCAGTGTGGCCTACATAGAAATATACTGTTGTGTGACAGTCAAGCAAACCATTAAAACAATCGCAAAGGCATATATAGTAGCCACCTATAGGTTAGATACCTTATCATTAGTGATATTATCAAAGAAAAGGAGAATGGTCTGTTAGTGTGGAATAATAGGCTCTGGCATTAAAGGTATCCAGACAAATGAGTAAAGCAGACCTTCCCACTGACTCATTTAATTAGATGTTATCATTCAGAGCTTAAAATTATTCATACACTTGGAAGTATCCCGCTTTAGCACAGCCCACACATGTCCTCCTGAGGCACAAAGCCATAAGCCTAATGTGTGTCATTCCAACACGTTGTACATATTTTCTTGTGTGGTAAAAATCATACATGGAGGGCATATAAAATATGGAAGGAGTGGAGAAGAAAGCTCACATCACTCCCAGCTCCGGTAATTACCTCAACTCCAGGGAGATGCAAACAGTTCTTACATGTGGCTCCACCACCTTATTCATAAACAATGCCATGTGTAGCGTGAAACGCCTCTTACTTTTAAATTAACACCCTATAGAATGTAAACAGCCTGCACTTAGATGAAAAGAGGAAGCGAGACATAAATCAGTCAGACCGTCTCTGTGCTGCTGTGGGACATCTCGTGTGATTTGATTTAAGATGAAAAGATGAATTTGTCAAAAGAGAGGAGACAGTGTGAGTCTGTTATATGGGCTCATTTCAACTTCCAAATACAGGGAGGAAAAAGGAACAGAGTTAAAAGGGACTTTTTTTCAGTTTGTGGCTCATCTCTCAATGTTATTTTGAAGTTGACGCTTCAGTAAAAAAATCAGTGCTAGTACAGTATGTCTCGTATTTTTGCCAAACAAGAAGAATGAAATCTTTAAATTTCTAAATGCTCATCTTAAACTTGAATGAAGCTGACGCCTTTTCTTGTAGTTGTCAATTTCTTCTGTTTTGTTGCAGCACATAAAAAAAGTTTCTATCTGTTTTGCATTTTACTCATTTCACAAACTTCAGGGTTTGTGAAACGTGTGGGTTTAATTCATTATAATAATGAGCAAATGTCAATCTCTTTTCATTGTTCTGAAGACAACTGAGTCTTTTACTGCCAAAAATGTGAAAATCATTTTACAAAGAATATTGTGATTGCAGCTGAATGAAACACAAGATGAAAAGGTAATGTGTGCAGTTCACTTTTAAGTTAATTGTGGTTATGTAAGTTATAGCTGTTCCTCCATATAACTACATGTCAAATTAGCATCCTCACTGATAACAGAAGCTCGACCTTTCAACCATTTATACATCAGGTTTAGCCATTTCAGTTCTCTATTCATTATGTTTATGTCCACTGCTTTTATTTCAATTATTTGTCCACTGAAATTATTCCAATTGTTTCATCCTCTCTTAGACAATTTAAGACGACAGACGATTTAAACTATAAATCCATAATACTCCAACTTCTCTAAAACACTCTACTCTTTGTGTAGTCCCAGTGGCAACATGTGGCATTAAGGTGTTTCACCTGACTCATCTGTAGAAATTTACTCTACCTGCAACATGCCAATTTGAAATCCTGCAGTAATTTGGAAAGTTTCTTTCCCTCAAATAATCATATATACATTTCTTGAACTACTCCACAGTCTTTCCAAGTAATCCTGGCAACAGCAGAAATAAGCCCTGCTGGGAATCATGATCTATATTTTTAATTCAATGCAGAATTGAGCCGTCTTTGGGAAGCATGATCTATATATTTAATCCGATGCTTACATTGACGCTCATTATTTTCCTTCTGTATTCTCACAATGAGCAGTCATATCCCCTTTTACCCTCATTTCAGAATGTATCATCTGATGCATTTTGGATCCTTTTCACTTCCTTTTCTCACAGTGTTGACGGCCCACCAGATTTACCTCTCACAGCGTCAGCTGAGGTGATGCATACTGAAAAGCTTAGCATACTGTTGACATCGGGGCTCTAACATTTGATCTCCTTAGGTTCAGCAAAGCAGCAAACTCTCTGTTTTGTGATCTACAAAATAAATCCTATAAATGGAATACTCGCTCAGGAGGGTGTTGAGTTCCTAGTTTATGAGGGAGTCAGTAATCCTATAAAGTCTGGATTTGCCTTTCTTTATGAGGCTCAGTATTGTGCTGGATCTTATGGGCTTACGGGCTGTCAAACAGGGACAAATTACAAATAATTGACAAAACCAGGGCCCTGATTACTGATTGAGGGAAATCAAAGATAAACAGCTTTTCCTGTGATCGCGCCTCTCCCCTCTCCTTACTTTACGAGATGCTGCGTACAGTACCTGAGAGAATCAATGGCAGATTCAGCCTAATTCTCATCCCTCCGTCCGCTCATTTATTTTCAACCTCCCTCTGTTGCAGAAACGTTTCCTACCATCCCTTGCGCCTTGTAGCACCCACCCGTTATTGCAAATAGTTATTGTGCAATATCGGGCTGCTGTACCTAATAAACGAGAGCAGATCCCGGGCAGCCAGTGTAAACATCCTGACATTGAACAAGGTCAGTCTGGATTTGCGAGCATCAGCGCGTCTTTAAGTCACAAGGGAGTCAAACTCCTCTGTGCAACATCTCCGAGAGTGGTGCTACAAGTCTCTGTAATACCTGTTTACATTACAAAGCACAAGATTCATCGCGTTTTTTTAACTGTGTTGACAGGAGAGCAATACACTGAGGCCGACATGGATGACAAAAATCCAGAGTAGATGTTGACACTAGATTTGTTTGGGTAGAAAATTATGATTGTGTAACCAGCTTGCATGGTATATTTGTCCGCGAGCAGTGTGTATGCCATCCACTGAGAGCCTTTTGATTACCATCTGAATACACTGGCAACAATGAGATGCACCCAGATATATTTTCATGGAGCTGCTGGATTGATACAAGTCAATTCATTCCTGTCTTTATGCAGTTAATGTAGTGCAATACAGTGTTATTCAATAATGTGATGTAACTGCGTGAACATTTACCTTGTCCTGCCATCAATGTAGATTTGTGGCAGTTTGCAGGGGGAAAATTATGGTGGATATACTGCACTGTATTACATCTGTTTCATTAAAAGCTATATACATTATACTTTAGTATTAAACTTGTAGACCATTACAAATGTGACCATGAGACTTTATTATAATTCAATAATAAGAATTTTCATTATAACAGAGACTCATTGTTTTCTAGTTAGCAAATGTTTATTTCTTTACTGTCCTTTTTCTGCTCTGAAGCTGCGACAGCAATTATCAGATGCTTAAAAAATGAACAAACACTATCATTTGGAGGTTTAATCACACAGAAACCTGCATCTATTTTTATGCAATTTGCTCCCAGTCTTTCTAATCAGCATAGCCATGTGTCCATCATGGAGATGTGACAATAAAAGAGGAATATTCATTTCTTTTTCTGCTGTGCACATGGATGGTTAAACTGAATTATTCCTCCAAAGTAGAAAAAAACATTATTGCGTTCATTCTTGATCTCTGGAAAAGCAGTTAAGACAACTGGAGCTTTCAATTATAGATGGTCTTCATCAACAGAGAACTTTAGCTGTAAAATTCCCCCTTTTTTTCTCATGAGCCCTTTAAGTAGTGAAGTGAAGCGCTAAGAAAATAATTTCACATCTACAATTCCATGAAAACTGGGCTCTTGCATCTGCTGATGAAAACCATGGCATATAATCAAAGCACCATACTGGCTACTAAGTCAGCCCCGTGGTAAGATTGATGTTTAAGATTGATTGTTTCTGTGGTCATAAGTAGTGACCAGAAGAGTAACTTTAGTAATACTGATTCAGCACTGAGGGAGATGTAGTCTCTTAAACAACAGTTTAAAATTCTTTGGCAGGTAAGAAATTAAACATGCGCATTACATGAGTTGCATTTTAAAGAGGTTCAACTTTTCAGAGAAGGCAATCTACATTCATGGAAAAAAACAAAACAAAACAAAACAAAACAAAACAAAACGTGACACTGCCTGACAGGGAGGATCTTTTCCCAAACCCGCACAGCTGGAATCAAATTACAGACAAATAGAGAGCAAAATAAGTCCTTATCAGGGAAAATGATTAAACATTCATACATGTTTATATTCAATCTAAATATCTATGTGGCAAAAGTTAACTTCCAACAACTTCAACAACTGTGCAGCAGAAGGCTTAACACCTAACAGTGGTACCTCACCGTGATAGCGGACTGCACTGTGTTAACCCTGAGGCTAAATGTGACCTTGGGCACTTGCCCTTGGCAGGTGAATTGAGGTGTGTGAGTTATGACTGTTGGTGAGGCGATATCAGATGGCCTGGGAAATAATGACGTCGATTGGCCAAATATTTCTGATCGTGCCTGAGGCTGCTAGTTTAGTGGCCATTCCCATGGGGAGTTGTTAGGGTCGGAGTATTTCTCAGTTCAGAATTTTCTGTAAATAAATGTACAATTATTGTTGAGTGAGATAGAGAAAGAGATGCTGCAGTTAAATCCTGGAGTAATCTGGAGAAATGTATATTCTATATGTATGCACAGAGTGAACATACTCACAGATTAATGAATGATAACAGGCATTGTGTTTGTTGTGTTTTGTATAATGTTGAGCTTTCAACAGATTGGTGGAACATGATTGAAATAAAGAGTGGGATACAGAAAATTAAACAGAATGCAGCAGCAGACTGTAAATGAATATGGGTTCATAAAGATCTCATTTGTATTTTATGTTTGACTTTGATGGCCCTCTGGCTTCTAAAATATGCACATCAAGAGGGGAACATCTGAATAGCTCATAATGATGTAGAAATTTATGGCTCCATTGTTTAGACTGGAGAAATCTTCTTTGGGCAGCGCAGTGCACATCTCAGCTCAAAGACACAATAAAGCATATCAGGAAGTCAGAAGTCTTATCTGTCCGCTGAAGAAACTGTGTGGAGGCTCTGTACAGGTTAAACACCAATTATAAAATCATCGCATGACACTCTTTACTACAATGGTTACACAGAAGAGCCTCTATCCAAGGACGCTGACTAGAATATGGGCCTGAGCTGGGCAAAAATATGACGCACACACTTTCATTGCTATTCAAAGGAAAGCCAACAGCACAGCCAGCGTCTGCAAGATTGAAAGAAGACTGTGGATTATTTGCAGGGCTGCCGCTCCATGAGCTCACTTTCCAACACGCACAATCTAAAGTTAGAAGCTAATATGTAATGTTAGATGTCCAGGCATGACAGACGCCATGGAGATCACAGAGGGAACTTAGTTCCTTAGCCACGGAGTGCTTTATGCTTTGCGGTGTTTACTCAAATGAAGCAGTGGATCCATCAAGGAAGGATATAAGTACTTTACACTCTTTAAATATTAAACACTCTCTCACTCTTCCGTAAATGCACGACTTCATCCCATGTAGAATATTTCTTCTGACATTAAATTAAACATTTCTCACAAAGCATTAACTGTGGGGGTTCATGAAATCTTTCTCTCGCTGTACTCTTTCTTCACTTCCTGTTAATGTCTTAGTTTATTTCAGTCCGGGGAGAGATTTTATATGGAAAATGTCGTCAAAATTTAATTTGAATGGCGTTGGCAGTGTGACGGCAGCTTGCCACCTCCGCCTTACTTATATAAGGACATTTATCCAACTAAAGATCAGGCACATTTCTGAACGGTGTTACCTGATTAAAAGACAGATTGTCAGAATTTAAACAAAGCTTAATGGACCCCAGGTTTTCATTTTAATGCACTCCTGGAGCACAGCTCTGTGTGTATTACATTTGAAAACCATAAAGCACTTCCCAAACCTTTAACCCAAGTTTCTTTTTTTTTACCAATCTTGCCAGTTGTTGCAAACTCTACTGGGGGTGGATGAATCTGATCATTACTAATACAGAGATTATATATGATATCATGGATATACATTATGGATATCCATGGCTTTAATGGGATTTTTTTTGTCATCAGGATAAACTGTTTGTCAGAAGAATTAGAGTTTGAGCTTCATGTGAGAGATCTGTCCTAAACACGAAGCACAGACCGTATCAAAGAAGTGGATCTTGAATTCTGGGTCTGAAAAGTGAGGATAATGCATACGCGCCTTTGACCTGCATGCTTTCTAATGGCCAGCAGGGGGCTCATGGACAGCTACGTGTTGAGAGTAAAAATTGAATGTAGCAGCAGGCAAACTAAAAATGCCTAACACTGAATTAATGACTTGCGTACTGACATCAGTACTGAATGCTCCAGGAGCTTATCAGTGTTACAGGTCTGACCAATCAGGAAACCAATTAAAGGCTGATCTTTTGCACCCATCTCTCATACTAACCCTTAGCTAACCTGAGCATCTCTCATTAATAGCTATTCCCTTCATCTTGATTAGATGCAATTACTTAAATATGAATGATGTAATTATATTGAACTAAAAATAACAGAAACTGTCTCACCACACAGCTGAACTCTGTCAGAAGCTGACTGCAAAAGGGGGGAATAAAAACCATCCTCCTGTAAATAAAAGTTCACAAGTAAGGCGGATTATATTAAGCACTTGGAAACGGGTGCTGTGTTTGCTGCTGGCCACGTTCATGGCAGCCCACCCACAAGTTCCTGAGTCAAAGCAGATTGTGGTAGTTTGTTTTTGGTGTCCGCGTGTTGTGGTGACCCACTGTGGTCAGCAAGGTGGCCGACCTGCATTGATGTGCTCCAGACCAGACACAGCTGTGTAAATATTGAGCCAGGCCAAGCTGAGGCATGGCCATCAGCCATCACTGTTGCTGCATGCTCTGGCATCAGGTTGTTTGACCAGCGGCTCTATTTTCTAACCCCATGCCTCCGTAATTCTCTGTCTTCTATTCTCCAGCCACTGCGGCACATATCATCTTGAGCATTACAGTGCAGGAACGTGCCCCACTAGGAGACTGTTTTATTTTGGGGCACCTTTCTCAGTACATATGTATATCATCTTTAAATCTCTATGTAAGTACTTGATGCTTTACAATACAGAGATCACGTTAATACCACTTGGGCTCTGTGAAAACAGGGATGTTGACTTAGAAAATTTTCCAGTTCATGCATTAATTAGCTTAATTAATGACCTCATTATCATAACTTGTTATGTTTAATATATCATGGTGACAGAACAGTAGGCAGCTGAAGAGCCTCTTTCCTTTTTATTGTTGTTTTAGGTTGGAATCTGAATTGAGTCGAAGGATTTAAAGACTAGACTTTCATGAATAATTGCAGGTTTTTACAACAAACAACTCGGGTTGATCTCCCATAATTAGGCTGGTCGAGTGCGTTGGGTGCCGCAACTCGCACAGCACAGTAACTGCTTTGGAGCACAACAGGGGAAATGCATTTATCTCCATCGCATGCGTCTGCAAAAGGTTTCATTTCCAGCCTGTGACTTGACCAGCAAGCATGGTGCATCCTGTTGCACCGAGCCAGGGAGCATTCATTAATGGTCGGTGGATGTCTGCAGACGCATGATAAACTACCATTATCAGCTCTGCTAAGCAATTTGGATTGCGCAAGAAGAAACAGCACTGGGTTTTTATAGATGTTTGTTACATAAAGCAGAGAGTGACAGGAAAACAACACATACAAGCCCATTTTACTCCCCAGTCTGTCAAAGATGTGTCATGCTCTATCCTCTGCACTGTTGTCATGGCAAATGAAGACTCAAACATCTGAAGTGATGGTGCGGCTGGAATGGCAGGCTGTGGGCACTGAGTCAGACTGTTGTGTAAAAATCCCTTGATATGCCTGTTATTTGGGAGGTCTAGGACCAATTTACAATATGATGGTTCAGCAAACGATCAGACACTGAACAACCACTATTACAGATGCTCTCTATTCAGAAAATGTGTCTGAGAAACATGTCCAAAAATGTAATTATGGATAAACACTAAAACAGGCACTAATAAAAACTGAATTGATGTTCTTCTTTAGCCAGTGTTTCAACTGGGGTTTTAAAAATGTTCATTTTTTCCTTGGGCTACATTAAATACAATATTAAGGTGGAGACCAAAAATGTTTTGATTTGAAGCAGGCAATGTAAACCCATCAACAAGCAATCCGCATAGCAAAGTGAGGTCTCATTAAAATGACAGTGAATAGGAGGATCCAGAAAAGAACATGCTTCATATTTTAAAAGAAATCATTTGCAGTCTACATCTCTGGGAACCAGTAAGGACGAATATGTCTCTGTGAGGTCCGATTTCTAAATATATTTCAATCGTGTCTTGACAGGAGCTGTAAGTAACTGATTCATAATTATTCCAGATAATGAATTCCTATGCTCTGCTCTGATAAAATGCATGACTCCCTGGCACTGTGGGTCATGAAAGGCTGGGCTCTGACTCTGAGCGCTACATATAGGTTCCTTTGAGAAAGACCTGCACCAGATAGAATATCTATCACACATGATTAATCTCTATGGATTTCATGAAGCAGGAGGTGTATTCCTCCAGATTTTCTAATGACCTCAGTAGAAACCCGCAGCTGCGACGCATGCTCGCAGGATAATTCACAGGCAGCAAAGGTCAAATCTCATTTTGATAGCTAGATGTGCTGCAGTGTAGAGAGGTACCCCATCATTATATGAAGGATATCCAAAAGTAAAATACTGTTCAAGCCTTCATGTAAAATAAAGAACTGACATGGCATAAACGATCAGAGAAAGAAACCTGACATTTCCACGTAATTTATTGAGCAGTTGCGTCCGATATTTGTGAGTCAGCGCCCAGCATATTATATCTTGCCAAAGCACTTCTACCTGGTTTCTAAACTATTATCCGTAAACAGTCAAAAACACCATCTGCACTTACCATGAATGGCACCAATTGTGATCTAAGTTTCAATGGTTCTTGACTGCCGTAAACGAAAATTATTGCAGGTTCTGCAAAATGCCATCTGTTTGATGCGTCTGTTCTGAACCAACATTATAGTTTCCCTGTTGCCACTAGAGCTGCTCGCTGAGCTGTAATGAAAGTGATATCTCACACAAGAGTGGATGTCTTATAAAATATACGACAGCCGTACCAGATTGTAATCATATTACCTGAGTTAAAGGTGAGGCTACAGCGTCTAAAAGCTGACCATTATCGCTCTTTTGACATTCTGCAATTTGGAGGACACACTACAATATCAGATCACCTTGTTTTATTGGGGTGAAACTGATATCCCATTAACATATGCTGATTTTCTATATAGGGGAAGTTGGAACAATTAAAGCCTCTAGATAAATGAAACCCCAATCTATATCACATTACATCTGGGAAATAACAATCCTATTACAAAGTAACAGCTCTAATAAAATGTTATGGAGGTCTTAACAATTTCCAAACGCTGCAGTTAAGTTTTTTCCTTACAGAGGTTCGAGGACAACAGCCATGTTTACCCTGCTAAACATGTAAACAGAAAATCATTAAATCTCCTGTTTGTCTGTGGGTTGACATGGTATGATTGCAAAGGAGTAATTTATGCTACAGATGTTTGCTGCAGAACACTCTGCCTACACCAGGGAGTCATGATTAATTTATATGTGTTTGGATAAGAGCATGTATCTCGGCCCTATTAATATTGCTCTTTTGCAGAATAAGATCATATCTTTGCAAATTGAATTTTCATCACCTTAATGAGCCAAGTGTCTAGCCTGCATCCCACAAAAGTTGAGAATTCATTCAGATATTAGCTACAGGTTGTAAATCTGTCTTCTTCAGATTCCAGATTTTGGAAGCGCTTAGTCAGCTTGTGAGGGGGAAAGGCCTTTATTTAAATAATCCTCCAATGAATGGCTATATAAGCATTGTAATACATTTTAGCCTGAACACAAACAGGGATCATTTACTGGATGGCTGATCAGGTGAACTGTGTGTGAGTGTGTGTGTGTGTGTGCGTGCCTGTTTCTGTTCAGTCTGATTATTTAACTGCTGTATATTTGAGCATAATTAGCCACATTATTGGACAAAGAGTCCATACTCGTTCACCTTCAACCAGCACAATGTTAAACTTACTGTAATGTTATCACATCTGAGGCCTGGCCTTTTCACCGGCTCTAAACCCTCTTTGTTCAAATCCCTCTGCCCATATCCCTTTGTTATAACAGGCACTAATGCGACAAACTGATTAAGCACTATTAACTTGCAAATTAGTTCTTTTGTTCTAACTTTATCCACATCAGCTTTGTCCATTTTAAACATCCTTTGTCCAGCTACACACATAAAAAAAGACTGTACTGTCAGTGATGTTGCTAAATTGTCCACTTCATGCTTCAAGTATGTCTGTGTGAATTGTACACAAAATCATTGAGAATAAAGTGTCATTTTTGGCATCTTTCCATGCCAATACAATTGAAAATACAGACTGAATTGAAAAGACTGCACTGCATTACCATATAACAATACCATAACACTGACGGTAATAAAAGCAGACGTGATGTTCCCTCCTGATTGATCACGCATCTCTAGCGAAGGGCTTTTCATACAATGTGGAAATTAAGAGAAACCAGGCATGAAAAACATGTTTCACATACGAGTATAAAAACAGTGATGAAATATGGTTTGGAGTAAATAGCTTAAAACATGCAACAACGCGGGTCTGATTCTTTTAAGAAGCATCAGGCATAGAGAACTTAACTCAATGGAGGCTTAATTTGTAAACCAAAAAGAAAAACAGAACTCAAACCCAAAATAACCCCATAGGCAAGACAGAAAAAAGTACTTTGATTAGCCCCAGGAAATGCTGTTTGGAGATTTATTTAAAGTAAAAATATCCCAACATCTTTGATGGAGGACCTGCTAACTTGGAATCTGTGTGGAACAGCTTACTAGTCTAGTATGTAGACGTGAAGGCGGTCGTGAACCCTGTGTGTCGCATTAATTAATACAACTGTCTATCATTTCTTTCCCCGTTGAGTATGTCACACTGGAATCCACAGAGCACTGATTTAAAACAATGTGGTATCAACAAACATGGGCGTGGGGGCTGGGGGTGAGAAGGTGAGTATTATTTGCATTTTATTTCACCCATAGAGCATTATTTAATGTGCAGTCGAGGATGTTTTCCCAGAAAAGAGCGATGCCCTCAAAGGCGTTTTGAACAACATGTAAATGTTCAACAAATTGAGTAGGTAAAGGTGTCTGCATGTCTCCGATGATATCAAAACACTGCAGTGGCCAGATTATATGGTGATGTTATAATTGTCACAATATGCTTTTCAATCAAAATTAGGTACAGCGTGTGTTTCCAGGATATGAACAGCATCAAGTTCAATCCATTGTGCAACAGAGAATCAGTGTCCTCCGAAAGTCCTTTGAGCTCCAGATCATTCTTAACTTCAAAATTCAACTAGTCAAGTGTTAAGCAGGAGCTTTCGCCTTCTGAGAGTGGCTTGTAACAAATCAGATGTTGTTGAAAAGCCTGGGAGAGAGGTGCAATACTCTGTCCAACAAAGACCTGAATAATTAAAGAAGAAGAAAGCCCGAGCACACTGCTAAGTAAAGGCTGAAACATGGTAGCTGTCACTTATAATCATCTAAATGGATGCAAATGTCACAACTGGGCTTGTAGTTAGGAGGGAAACAGGCTTGCTTGTCTTAATCTACGACAGTCTAGATGAGGAAATGCCTCGGACACGTCTCTTACCTGAGGTGCCCTTCATTTCCGTATGACTTCTGTCCGCTTAGCTTGAGTGGCTGCTCGCTAAGTGCAATCTGTGCAGCTGTCTTTGCTTTGTTTGTTTGTGAGGGGTAACGCGTGGCATGCGAACAGCCGCATCAGACAATAAAGACCTATTTTCGCATGCTTCCTCAGATAACGGCACAGGTCCTCCGAACAGACTGCTCCACATCATTGGAAAGCCTTGACATAATTCAGATAAGAGTGTTCTGCCCAAGAGGCAAATGTTTTTAAATCACAGCTCCACTTTTTTATGAGGCATTCCTCACAAAAAGCGATACCGTAGGTTGACAGTTTAAT
Organism: Terapon puta; assembly: GCA_028564955.1. Lineage (NCBI taxonomy): Eukaryota > Metazoa > Chordata > Actinopteri > Centrarchiformes > Terapontidae > Terapon > Terapon puta. The sequence goes on along the minus strand of JAOXYL010000065.1, from coordinate 17,740,846 downwards.
GTAACCCCAGAATGGGACACTTGGCTAATATTCAATTTCTGTTGAAAATATAGATAACCTGACAAAAGACATTGTGAACAACATTATATTGACATTGTACTGGTGCTGCGTGCAGTAGACTTTGATGACAAGTGGATGTTACAACAGGGAAATTGATTCAACGCTGGCTTTCAATATGTTATGACATTTATTGTTCGCTGAGTGTACTGTAATAACTACATACAGCCATTCATGCAAAGCCCCACATGCTTGATTACATTCTCCCAACACAATAAACGTACCCCAATCGAACAGTAATGCCACTGTTCATCCGGAGGTCAGAGGTTAGGTTTTTAATTTGGTTCTCGAAACACACCACAATAGCCTGCGCTGTATTATGGTGGTGCAGGACAGCAGTAAAATCAAAGCTCCACCCAAGCTGAGGTGACCGACAAATACTTTTTGCAACATTGATCATAATGCACATGGTGTGGCTGTTGTCAGTATTGATAGATGAATTTTAGGGGAATGGTCGCAGATTGCCCGCAGGCTACAGGGCTAGCGCGGTTTCAGTGAGACCTGGTTGCGAGACCTGGTTGCACGCATACAGACGTGACTCATTTGTTGCTTCAGGCTGTAGATCTGCCAAACGAGCTGAGCAGTGGCATGACAAGGCAGGCACGAGGAAAAGCTGTACTCAGTATGCGCCTTAGCAATCAGCGGTGTTGGGCTGAGAATGTTCCCTGAGAGTCAGACTCTTTGCCAACGTGGAAATAACATTTCTAACAAGAATTTAAGCACGGATTTCCAGTTACAATGTGTCTATTCAGTATGCATCACAACAGTGCGGTAAGCGGCACTTCCTTTGGTGGCTTAGTGGACACCGCCACAGTATTAACTCTCAAGAACTTATTGCATGCCAGAAAACATTAATTTACCATGGGTTACAGATGAATAGAGGTAATTACCTTTTTCTGAGAAACATTTCAAAAGCACCGGCACCCCAGATTTTCTGGGGCCAAGTCTGACTGGAGCTGAGAGTGGCTTTAAAAACGAATGAATATGAAAATTAAGTGGCTCATTTTGATCGTACAATGACACACATTAGCAGTCAGTTTAATTGCCAGGCAATTATTATCGCTGATCAACCACACAACACAATAGTCTATGTAATACAATTTGTCCATTTGAAAACAATCAAGATGCTATTTGAAAGAGTTAAACGTACACATTTGCATTTTGACTAAATGATCATTTTGCACACCTTTGCAGTCATGTGTTATGCTCATTGTAAAGATAAATAAACCAAGGGATTGGATGACTTGATGATGGATGATGACCCAGAGGTTACGAAAGATATTACAAATTGCCCTTTGGATCAATGGGTAGCAGTGCCACAGTTTGTGGCAATCCATCTAACAGCTGACAAATATTTTACTAAGTGACCAGAATATAGAGATACCAAATTTATTAAAGCTGTTTACCCAAGTCTTAACAAAATATCATCCAGCAGTTTTTGAGATATACTGTATTAATCTGCACCAAAACGATGGGCTTAAAGTTAGACCAGTCTTTATTACCATCCCAAGAGCCACTGCGACTGATGTTAATTGAAATTCAAAACACCCCAACAACATATTCAGATGATGCTCGATCCTCTGAACTAGTTAGAAGGTTTTAGGATCTGCATTAAAATACACATCATGATAAACAATCATAGGACACTTTTTCCCCCCATTCATGTGAGTGAAGCAGTTCTTGAGGAAAATACTAAATATTTAAAAAAATCTGCTTCTCAAAATTAATACACAAAAATCCCAGTTTGCATCAGATACAGATTCACACAAGTAACTAATCCATGGATCCTTGGTCCACAGCCTCATTTTGATTAATATTTTATTAACATCTGCTAACAAGTTTTAGGGGTTCATACAAACTGGCAATTACTCAAACCCACCAACAAATAAACAAACTGAAGGAGGCCATGAACATGTTTTTAATAGCCTTAGTAAAAAAAAACAAACATGATATCTTTTACTTCACCTGCTTTCTCTGCCTAGGTCAGTGATTATAGCAGCTGAGAGTCACAGAACGAAGATAAAAATATCCCCCCAAAACACAGCGATCATTATTCCTACATGGGTCCTTGTGGTTCAATTCTGTTTCCCAGAAACCATGTGATAAAATGTCAGGGACTAAAAAAGTTGCTGGTTGGACCAAGTTGCTGAAGGCCTCCGGGTTTTCTACATTTGTAAATCGTGTCACATTGAATAATGGAAGGCATGTCTCGTGCAGTTTGGTGTCTGACATACAGTATCTTGGCCGACCCCCTTAGCACCTCTTAAGTGTAGATAACCTGCCTGTACAGTGACACAGCATAATCTCTCATCAAGCTTAATGCTGAGAATAACAATATGATGTCCAAAGTTTCCTGTCCGACTTTGCCTCTCAGTGAGAGCATTCTAATAAATGTCAGCACACAGGATATGCTGCAAAAACATTATCGCCAGATTAAATGTACCAATAAGGTTAGCACACTGATCAGCCAAGAAAGAGCACAGTTGGCAAAGAGGACACATTCATCAGGAGAATTTCAAATGCAGGATAATATTTCAGTCTGACACCCAAATGTCAAGTAAGTGGCCATTTATTGCCAATGCTTATAAAATTAGATTTGGCAAAAAAATATGTACTCTTTTTACATTTTAAAAGAGCAGCAACAAGGATTCTGCTGGAAGAACTGATCTACAAGCACAAACAAACATGTGAGGTACAGTATACATGATTTAGAGATAGCTGTAAACATACATGAAAGTCTTTGCAAAGTACACAGTACAGAGAACCTTCTCCAAGAGGATGGCGCGGTGCTGAAGGGAGCTGTGACGTTATAATAAGATACCAGGAGAGAAAAGTGTGAATTGTTTATAAAGAGTGCCTATTAGGGTTGACCATGGTGTCTTATTATTACTAATTTCATAATTTGCCTCTTTAACACAACATTACAATAATAGTAGCTTTACCAGCTTTACCAATGAAAGCAAATACATTTTCACTAAAGTTTAAAAAGTAGGTTTTCAATTACATAACAATACCGCTGGAGTTTGCTGAGATCCAAGGGGAGGATGAATCACAGTTTAGGGCCATAAAAACAGAGAGAGCCCTCTCCAGATTTCTTTTGGGACACTTTAGGAACCTCTAAAAAAGCAACGGAAGATCTGAGAGTTCTTGTTGGGGCCTAAATGAAAGGCAGTCACTAATATGTGAAGGTGCGCGATTATATAAAGCTTTTTAGATCAGTCAGAGGACTTTGAAAATAACTTTAAAGACTACAGATAATAAATTGCAATAAAAAGATGCGCCAGTATTTTTACAAATTATCTAATTTTGGCAGCACTGCATAAAAAGATTGTTGTTAAAATGGCTAATAAAAAAATTAAAAATGATTCCCAGATCTGTAACATTTTTTCATTTGCTCTGACAAGAGAGCAAACTCTGACTCTTGTCTCTGCCTTTGTGCTTTTGAAAAAGAATACTTCTATTTTCTGCTCATTTTCTGCTCACCCAAATATTAATATCAGTGAGTCAGGTAAAGGGAGCATTTAAAGAACTGGGGCTTTCAGGTGAAAGAGAGATATATAGTCTTAAAGGCTGCTGACAACTACCGTTCACCTTGGTTGTCTCCTAAATTTGGCATTTTCAACAATAATATATGAGCAAATGTTGTAAATAAACCAGCCCAGGGCCTTAGTTATTGCCTTCAACATGGATGAGTTCAGGGTCAGGGTGCTGAACAGTAGTATTAGTTGTCTGTGCTAGTATTCCTTGCCTCAGGTTGACCGCTCCTGCTGACAACTTTACAATCAATGCCCACATAGATTTCATTCTTAAATTAGCAACAAGATGTGTGATGTCACAAAGATACAGCTGTGCATTCTGCAGGCTGCTGGGTGCAAGCATGGATCAGTGTTCGGACTGAGGTAATGCAAGCTCCTATTAGCTCAGGTCTCAAGTCACCCAGTATGATGAAGCTCTCCTGGATGAATTCAGACTAATTCTGCATTCGGAGTTTTGACGTTGCCCAGAAGTAATGGGAAATTAAAAACGCACCCGTCTAACTGTTGATTAAATGAACAAATAGATATCATGATTCCAGTTTGCATCATTTGTATTCTTCTGTCTAATCCTAATGTAAAACAAGCATTCAGCACACCCAAAATGTTTTGGCTGTGGAGAAGGTTGCTGTTTAATCGCAGCTTTAATGTAATTAAATCAACACTCTTTCGGTTGCTTTCTTTTCAGAGTTAGAGCCTGGTAATACATCACCAGGCCCATGGAGGCCCATAAACATTCCTATGTACTATCCTGCTGGATGAATGTCCCGACGTGCACCTTTTTCAGCATTTCCAATTTTGGAAGCCAGCCCGCCAGAAATGAAAATAACACTGTTGCAAATTGTTATAAAGAACAGCAGCCAGTTTTTATATGTTTCCATGATAACCTATGCCTATGCGCAGTGACCTGTACCTACACGCGGTGTTTGTGAAAGTAAATCCTCTTAATGACTGCATATCAAGGCATGCTCATAAACATGGCTTGAAGCGAAGGGGAAAATGTGAGTGATGGATGTTGTTCAAGGACATATCCATGATCATCTAACCATAATGCCCCCAGTACTCCAAATAATCTCTTTCTTTAGTGTGGTCATATGGCTGGAGCGTGTACAGTCATGGATGTTTAACTCAGCCACGGTAGTTTTAGCGTTTTCTCCCTCTCCTATACTGTATGCAGCCATGGCCTTAAGCTTGGCATTCCCCCGGTCTTTGTCTCTTCTGTCTCTTGGTATCAGCAGTCAGCGGCAACAGCAAAGAGAGGTTAAATAGGTCACCGATTCAACCAGCGAGACAACAGACCCCAAGGTCTTTTTGTTATATGCAACACTGTTTTTCCAGAAACCAAACAGATGTTTTATGTATAAGCAAAAGGGGAATTAATTGATCCAAGCCAACAGAAATTTCCCAAACGCTGGCCTGATAATAGGGCACCCGTCATCATTAGGATTGATGGCACCAATTTATTATTAATGATTCGTAAAATGAGATCCAGTAGACCCCATTTTAAATACATTTTCCATTACGGAGGAGCTGACAGGCAACACTGCTGATTTCACTACCAAAGCCTTTCACTGTCTCTCTTTTCCCCTTTGAAATACAGTATCCCTGCTTCACCCAGCACAGTGTCTCACTTTGGTGATGCTTGGATTGTCCCAAATTGAAAGCATTTGTTTTAAAGCGGAGAGGTGAATTTCAAGCCCCGTCACAGTGCCCTGATATTGAGGTGCTTCATTTGATTTTAAGCCAGTGGATACGATGTCTTACAGTACATCCTAACAAACACTGTCTTTCCCCAAAAGGTCCGCCTTTGGCCTCGGACTCTGAAGCCATCTGCTATAATAAGAATTTCTGTCAATCAAAGTGCCGTTATAATAACTAGACAGACAGTACGAATCCAAGATGCCCTGTCTGCATGTTAAGTCATTTGCATAACTCATGATCCAGATATCCCACTTTCCCTTTGGAAACAAAACATGACAAAAGAACTGATGAAATCAAGGTGTAATACAGCAGACTGAGCAGATTAGTGTCTGCACTGCAGTGTTACTGTAACATCTGCCTGAAACGTTTGTCTGACAGTATCGAAACGGTCTTCCTTGCCAGATAGAAAGTAATTGCAATCTAAGTGGATGCAAAATTAGGGTCAGACAAAACCACCTAAAGTTGCTGAGACACTGCAGTTGATTTAAATACAGACAGCATTTAAACTGCCTGTGGGGCCACAATAAATTATTTCACAGACTCCCAAACTAGACATCTACCTTCTTACAGTAGATAAAGCTTCCTCTCCAAAAATACCATTAGCAACGCCTAGAGTGTGCTTAATAATTGATGACTAGAGCAACCATGATAATTAAGAGTTAAGTGAGCGCGTGTGGAGCGGTGCGTGTGCACTACAAGGCCCCGGTGGATGTGTGTGGCGATGTCTTTGTTTCTCTAGCCACAGTTGGAGTCCACGTTTGCGTGTGGTTGGGCTCCCATCAAATAGCGCTGATTCCTGTTGAGCTGTGAAAACAGCACCGTAACATCCTGGTGACTTGCCACTCATCCTCCTTTACACTCATGCTGATGTAAGGGGAGTTCTAAGAAGCTATTACTCCAAATGGTTCTCATTTTCCTGGCAACATTCGAGTGCATCGGAGGGGCCGTGTTTCTCGGCTTAAAGCTACAATGTATCACTTGTATCACTGAGATGTATAACTTTCTGAATGTTGTCATTCTCTGCCACAACAAGAAGTTTACAGCAGAGACAGTGGATTTCTTTTTATATGCAAATGAGAGGTAGAAGGCTAAGTAATGCAAACAAGCTGAAAACATCACACAGACACACGGGTGTTGTTGCAAGATGACAGTGGCTGATTTAACGCTGGTACACAGCCTTACATTATGAGTTTGCATTCAATCCAGAGGAGCTAATATATCGCTTTGCTTACACAAGAGATGTGGAGTTTGTTTAGTCAAAACCTCCAGTCGCTGCTTACAGACATGAGTCGAAGGAAAATCACCATTCTCACAAGTCAAGCCATCTAATTAGTGAACTTGTCAATCATGCTTTGCAAGCCATTATTAATGACTTCTTAAGAGTTAATGACAAAGCCATCAACACAACTAACACCTACGCGAATGCAAATTAAAAATAAAATCATTAAAACTGGTGACCAGAACATTTCCAGAGCAAGAGTTGCTGGTTGAGAGTAGAACAGAGAGGAAACAGCATTTTATCTTTTAAAGAATTTGTGATAAAAATGATCCAAAGAACAGCGGACATGTCACATCATAAAATGTGTAAACGATCAAATTCATGATTAATAGCAATTTCATACCATTAGTTCCTTAAAGCTGTGAAAAAGATCAGATTATATAAATCTGCTCATGACTCTGCTTGGATCAAGTATGAAAAACTGAATAAACCTGTATTGGACATCCTCACATCACTGTGTGGTGCCGCTCTCAGCGTAGAAAGCTGGTTAACAGGAGCGAGCAGAGTTAACACCGGTATATATGTCGTCTCACACTGTCGTCTCAACTGAATCACAGTGTCTTGCATGTGAGCACCGAGCAGCCATAACCCAACTCCTACTCCAGCTCGGCGGAGATAAAAAACAAACGCTCTGTGCTGCAAAAAGCTCCCACCGTTGTAGATTCTGTGAGCCAGACACTTTTTACAACATGATGTATCAGTAATAATGTGATACACCACACAGTAGGCAGCTATCAGCTTTTGTGAGCAGCTTTGTTGTTTGTTAGCTCCTTTTTTACATCTCTGACCAATCAAGTGCCGAGATTATACCTCAACTTTTATGATTATTTTCACACAGGTTTCAAGTTTACAAGCTCACAACTTAGTTATGACTATGTCCATGTGAGCACACCTACTATAATAGATTTCACTGTAATTGAATGGCTTAATTCTGCTGTTTACTGGCTGACAGTTGCAACAGGATGAAACGATTGTTGCTGTGAGAACCTTTCAGTTGTAGGATCCAAACAGATGGTATTATAGGCCGCTGTGCAGCGTTGTCGCGTTTGATAAGCCTTCACACGCATGAATCCAATACTGAAACCAGCTTTCTCAGAGTGTTTCATCATCTCACTGAAACTACACACCCCCACTAACACAGCCCCTTCTGTTTTTCTAACCCATGGCTGTTTTCAGTCTGAACGCACAGTAAGTAATAACTGACTCATTGATTTTGAGAAACGTCGCCATCAAACTCCCATTACTTACAGGTACATTATAGTCATACTGTGAAATGTGACAGTAAACATTTTACTCGCTGCACTTTTAAACTGTAGCCATTTCCCTCTGCCACACATACACAAACAATGGGTGCCCTAAATACAACACTTGCTGTTTATCTTAACCTGCTTATCATACCAAATTAATGGGGATTACCATATCAAGGCAATTAAGACCACAGTTCACTGAAAGGTAGATCATTGAAAATCAAGTGCCTTCCTCAGTGCCCTATAGACAAACAATGTCCATCCGGTTTGCGTTTAAACAAGTGCTTGGAATTAATTTGCAAATGCTACTTGACCAGGGTCTCACACACAAACAGAGGTTTTCCCTTGTGTATGCGCTCCACACATACAGACTGACAAACAGACGGCAGCAGAGGTGTGCTCGCATGCACATATGTCCAAGTATTTATGTGCACACATGTGAATTTTGCCCCCATTTGCCACGTGAGAAGCAAGAGCACTGAGAAATGTTTTACATCTATACAATGGCCACCTTCCATTATTCATTTTGTGATTCATTCCGTGTTAGTCTGCCTGAAAAATGAAATGCATGAATTCAAAACACACTCAGTACTGTACCGTGTAATTAGAGCGTATTATGCACTTAACTGCAATTTGAATAATACAATGCAAATCACTTTCCGTTGAGACTTTTAAGAGAGGATACTTTACTTTTCACTTACACCCACTGAGACAGGAGCAGGAAATCAAAAATGGGGAAAAAAGTCTTCCACTGAAAATCCCATTAAGAGGGTCTGGCCCTCTTCTTTTGACTCAGCTGTTAGCCTGGTAGCACTTTGTACACACCACATGATGTGTCAAGCTAATCGCTGAAGAACAGCTGCAACTGTTCTGCAACTGCATAGCTGATGAAAATGTGTATCCCATGATTCTGACCTCAATTGGCTTTTAAGGCTTTAAAGGAAGCCATCATCTCCCCAAAATGCTCATCTCCCCTAATAGTTATCTTAACCACAGTTTATTTATAACTGTGACTTATATTAAGTGTCAGAGGGCTTTGATAAAACGCATCTCCCAGTTTCAGTTCTCATGCAGTCATGGCAGACGGCAGACAGTAATCGTCTTTCATAATTCAAGCCTCATAAGTCCTAAATTGAATCTGAGATGCATTTCTCTTAATGTAATCCAGGTTTATTGAATTACGTATCTGCTTTAGATTTATTATTTGCACTAAGCATATAAATCTATCAAGCGTTTTTATTTTATATAGTACCTCAAAGCGCAGAGGACTTCCAATGGGCCAGCCATTAAATTACAATGGCAAACTAACATGGGCTACATAAAATACTGTACTATTAAGTACTCAACAAGTAAAAGTAAATTATGTGCCAGCCTTTGTGTCATAAGAAGGCTGTTCAAACTTCAGAGGGGTAGAATATTGGCTGCACATTACTAAGGCCGTGCAGAAGCCTTTTTACTGAGGCATGGAAAAATTGATTGCAATATAAACATGTTTTAATGAGTTTGATGATCACTGGAATTCAAAGCTAATTTGATCGAGTATCACAACAAAATGTAGCTTTGGGAAATGTGGAGCAGACAACCTATGCCAAGAATTCCACATTAATCGCTTTATGAAATTAAATTATGCCTCTCTGACCAGACAGAGAACATGCTACGACTGTGCATGTCTAAAAAGGAATGCACTTTATTAATTGGTAAGTAGCGAATCCCATTTACGTTCCCTTCCCTCTGGACCGCCACCACTGGACTACCGGCGTAAGTAACAAAAGGCTTCTTATTCACATCTGGCCAATTCATCTGTGTGATCCACTTGGGAATGTTTGCACAATTGAGGTCCAGGCCAAAGCATGATCAATTTGTCTCTCCCTATTTCCACACTACATATATCAAATTGCAGATTTTACAGAATGGGCTGTGCCTGCCCAGAATTTATGATGACTGTTAGAGACACTGGCATGAGTGCAAAACCAAGACAGTGGGAGAGAGAGAAATATTTTTGTAGGGACTTTACTTCAATAAAAAGATTAAATTCAGCACAAGCCAAAATATTTCATTCTTATGAACCACAGAGTGCTGTATTTATGCCATCCTATAATCAGAGACCTAAAGACTGAAATCCCAGAGGGGTACTGGATGCTACAGTAACTGTGACATATTGAAAAGCATAGCGCTTTCCCTCTTACGAGACAAACGGAACTGATATAACATGATGGACTATGCTTAAACACCGCTGTACCCACACACATTGTGGCCCATGATATATAGAGATGGGTGACAAATTAAAGGATAAACCAACATAAATTGTCAAAGTAAGGTGTTGGGCCACCACGTGCTGCCTGAACAACTTCAGTGCTCACTGGCCTTGATCTCCCAAATGTCTGAACTCTTCTGGAGGGATAAACATCATCCTTCCAAAAGATATTCTCTCATTTGGTGTTTTGATGACGGCGTTGTGAAGCGATGTCTAACACACGGGTCCAAAGTCTCCTATAATGGTTCAGATAGTAGAGATCTAGTGATTCTGAAAGCCATAGCATATGATTCACATCATTTTCATCCTCATCAAACCATACAGTGACCCCTCATGCCCTGTGGATGGAGACACTGTCATCCTGCAAGAGACCACTCCCATCAGCATAGAAATGTTTCATGACAGAATAAAAGTGATCACTCAGATCTTTGTATTCATTTCCAGTGACTCTTTCCCCTAAGGGATCAAATGGATCTAGATCATGCCCCCATAGAATAAGAGAGCCACTGGATCACTGTTGGGGTAATGATTCAGGTTTTTCTTTTAATGTGTCATCATCTGTATGTGTTTATAAAAAATTACTGACACGTATAGACACCTTAAAAAACTCTGAAACTACATTTCAATGCATCTCCATAAATGATATATTTAAGCAGCACTCATGAATATTTTTATATCAACAAAACAATCCTATCGCAAGTGTTGAAAGAAGATTTAAAACACTCACTCAGAGACTTTATGATCAGACTTTTCTTATGTGTCATTTATATATTCAGGTGAATATGCAGTTAGTTTAAAACAAGTTTCCAAAAAAAAAAAGTTTAGACAGAACAGAGGGATTAGAGAGGAGTCTGTGAGTGCTGTTATTTCTCAAACAAAGGTTTAAGCATAGCTGTTTTGAAAGCTTTGGGGAAGAGGCCTGAACTCAGAGAACACTTTATTATAATGGTCGTTTCCTGGGAGAGGCACTGGAAGCTGGCTTTAAACAGCTTGGCTGGAATAGGGTCAAGAACACAAGTGGATGACTTCATCCTGCTAATTGCAACACTGATTGCGTCTTCTGTCATCATATAATAGAGCGACATTCTGGGCTCAGGTTCATGGACAGACAGATACCAGAAAGCATTGCTGTCTCTTACTGTGACCAGATTTACCTTTGAACACTGCAGATACTTTCATCTTTTAGAGAGATGACAGATTATTGTTCTTGCAGCAATTTTGTAAAACATCAACAAATTGAGGCCTTGCAGGGTGATAAACTCAATGAGAAAAAAACTCTTAATAAAGAGAAATCTGTTTTTCAAAACTATAAACTTTATCAGTTCAGGTTTTGGTCTTGGGTGTGTAGGGACTGACTGAGTCAAGCAGTAACGCTAGATTGCGTTGACATCTGCCATAGTGTCTTATAAATGTGGAGCTCTTTACCACTTTTTGCCTGTCACTCATGTACCTCAGTGGTTGAGGTGCTCCCTCACATTGCACCTGAGTTAAATTAGTAGTAATGCGGAGAAAAAACAATGGTGGAAATCAATATCAGCGTCTTGGCAAAAGTACTGGACTATGACCAGAAGTTGACAAGACGAGCCGGGGCGCACCACATCAGGAAGTGGAGGATTTATGACGGACTGTCCTCTGCTGGTGGGGGTTTCGTTATTGGCCTGCTTACAGGGCTGTGCAAAGTCAATCAAGCTCGTAGAGTAGCTCACCTCTGAACATCTTTTTGTGGAGCGAAGTAACTCCTCCATGTGGGATTAGGAATAATGGATGTGGTGAAATCTAATCCAGCGACAAAAACTGAACAAATTAGATTATTTCTGTTTTGCACCACTTAATGACCTACTGCAGTTAGTGTGGCGTTAACTGAATACATGCGAAGTAAAATTGATAGAACCGTGAATTTAAATGCAACTGGAGCTTTGAGGAAAGGTCTTTTTCACAGATGGCATTTTGACCTCCATGACAGAGTAAGGGTGTTATTGTTATTTACACGTTTGCTGTTTCTTCTATGTCCTCTCAGAAAAAGGCATACAGTGGAGGTTAGTTGTTGTACATCTAACACAACAAGGTCATATATTTAATGACCTTTGCACCTTGTGTGAGTTTTAGTTTAACATGTTCAATCTAATTAAAGGTTTTCTACATTATCCAGGGTTTGGGTCATAAATGTTTTGGAAAGTTCAGGGAAAAGTTTGGTTAAGCATCATGTGAGAGTTCTGGTTATTATGGAGGACTTGGAGGTGACCTGGATTCATCGTCCACCTTTACAGTACATTATGTTCCTGTATGTAATTGTTTATGCATGAGCTGACCATGCAAATCACATTTAGATTCCTATGACCTGCTCTTGAATAAATTAAAGCCAAATGAAAATCGCAGACACGCAGACTCTAAATGTAATGAGGAAAACCATTGAAACACAGGCGACTCCCCGGTGGGCCACTAGTTAGTTAATTATAATCTTTCAGACAAGTGACCACGGTTTGATTTCCAGTAGCTGCATATGAGATACTTAACTTGATGGGGAGGTAAACGTAATCATATCTCTCTGCGACTGGTGACAAATGTAAATCACTTTTCAGAGCAAAGTGTGTGTCATTAGATGTGTAATTTAAAGCCACATTACAGTTTACAGGACCCCAGTGAGTTTTAAAAACCCACTAACAAACACATTATTGACTACAATAATACATAATTAAACTCTTTGATGTCCCATCTTGTGCACACGTGGGAATGTGGGAATGTATTCTCAGCAGGGGAGGGGCGGGGGGGCTGTTCTGCTACATGTGACAACTTCCATTCATTTGTATATTAATGTTTAGAATAAACAATCGACAGCTGTAATACATTTTCTACGGTTAAATCTGAACTGAAAAGATATTACAGCAGGAACAATATAGCCCATATGAGCAGGCTGCAGCTCAGGATGAAGAGCAGGTTATGCAATATAGTATTTCCAGATTTGATCCAGCTCTCCTGTCCATATCCTTGAGCAAGACATTGAGCCCTGTGTTTCACCTGATGGGCAGGCCAGCACCTTTTTTTCCCATAGAGCGTCATTCCATTATGACCAGTGATGTGGAACAGCCTCGCTCTCCGTCAGCTCCGCTAAATTTGAGCAAATTTGTGCTCTTTATGTGTTTTTATCTGATAACTGCAAGTCGCTTTTCAAGATGATGAGATGGTCAACACGCAGGTTTGTGGACACCCGCCGTCTCTGCTGCCTGGTTCGTCGAGGTTTTTTGAAATGTAAACATTAAGGTAAACATTGTGGGGGGGGAAAAAGGTGGAGGGCACAAACACGAGCAACAACCCCGACCACAAGCAAGCGAGCAAATACAAGCCAGAGTATCTCTGCTTCCATCTGTGCATGTGCCTCAACGCAGTAGGAGACACCAGACAGCGGACCTGCAGGGACCGTGCAGCAGCTTCGATCCCAGCCACATGGATATTCTAGTGGCATCCTGCCAGCCAGTGTTCAGCTGACGGACAATAAACAGGACAGTCTTCATGTCTGCATCTGTTTCCAAAGGGATATCAGGAACTGTACTGTCCTTTGTTTCGCTAAAATTAAGCATCATAATAACAGTCAAGTTAACAGATTTTTGGTTCTTAGAGGTGTCTTAGTGGTATAATAGTTAATGTGATTCAGTATCATTTTCTGGGGAGGGCCTAAGCTAATAATATGCCAAGTGTACAATTAAATCTGGCTCTGGGTAATGTGGAATGTAGGTCAGGCATTGAGCGAAATGACGGCAAGAGAGCATTATTCCCCCCCTGGTTAGCGGGTTGATAGATAATAAAACCTCCAATCTTCCAGAAAAGCGTTCGAGTCTAAAGCCCCCTTCATGGCCCCTAGAGCAAGTACTGCTGCTGCCACTGTGCATGTGACCTGTAAGTGCTTTAAAGTGACCAGTCAACCAACCAACCAATATTCACATCATTAGAGACTCATGACGCAAACTACCAGGGTTTAAAAGGTCATGACACGGAAAAACAACGACGTTACCCGCCCCCACAGACATGAAATACACTGTCCTGTCCTTGACGCAAGGGCTCAGGTGGAGATGGGACTTTGAAGGAAGCTTGCACTTATGATGTGACATAAATGAGGCAGGTGAAGCACATGTGGAGCGAATCCATCAAAGGGCTTACATATCCTTCAAAATTTCATTTGAAAATACTCTTGCATGCTTAAATTAAGTCTATTTATAACTCCCTCAGTCTATAATGTTGTGTAATTGTGTACACATGTGTAATTATTGTTTAAATAGCGTTTAATAAAATATATCTAATAAAAGTGTGGTTAAAACAGAAGGAACAACTCCTACTGTGAGTTTTATAGTTGAAAAGTAATCATTGTTAGACATATTGCCTGTTAAAATCACTGATTCTTTTTTTTTTTTGTTTTCTTGATTTAATTTGGTTTTTCAGATGTATTAATAATTGAAAAGGGAACATCAAATAAAAGATTCACTTTAAAAAAGTGCGTCTATTCTGCCTGAATAAACTCAATTTTTAAAAGAAACAATGCTGAAAGAGAGCTGGGAAGATGACACGAGCCTGCGTATAAAAGATGCACGGTGTCTCTCGTTCCCCCGATTGTGTCTCATTGTCAAACTCTGAAGATCTTAAAGAATTCCTGCAAATTCTCTACATAATGGACACAAAGGAAACACTCTAGCAGAGGTGATAGCTGATGAAAATGTGCATGTAGTGAATTTGTCCCGCACACCTCTCACTGCTCACTGAGCCTAAATGAGGTGTCTGAAGATATTAAATAAACATTGTTTCTGTAGTTAGTTATTTCCAATGGAATATTCTGAAGCAAACCCTTTATTGCGTGCAGCGAAACGTGTCTTGCAAAATTTGAATTTCAAATAAGCATCCTTTGAAGATGGGGGAAAAAAATTCCTCTTATATTTAAAAGAAGTGGATATGTCCCGGTGGGGACTGCGTGGCAGGGTGCAGTGCAGTGATTTTCTGTGGTCAGACAGCAACAACGGGTCAAACAGGTACACACGGAACCAGCTCTGAATGTGGGTAATGATTACAGGGTCGAAGGAGAAACATGTCGAAATGCAGGCCGACCAAACAGATGGACGTTGGTGATTGAAGACGTCACTTCAGAGGCAGAGTTATCGTCTGACAGGGAGACCGGAGACTGCGGGATCAGATTGTGCCCCTTTCTAATAGAGCTGAATTCAGATGCACTGGCCTCCAAATGAAAACAAGATTCACACTATGATAGAAACATCTTTTTTTTTCTTTTTTTTTTACAGCTGGATATCTCAGACCTGCTTCTTTCTCTTTTGACATGACCACAGATGCCTCCAAAGGTAAAGAGCTCTCTAGAGAATGAGGTCATTTCATGTTTCACTTCACCCCTCATGTTTTCTTTACTCGTGAGGCAGGCGACATGAGAGGCTCAAAGGGAGAGTAACGGGGAGTTTCGGTGGGTCTGTTACTGCTGGCAATAGCTGAATTTCCCTCAGGAGTTTTATTCACACTGTAGGGTTGAGCACTGTCAGGTTGAAAGATAAAGAAAACTTAATTTCCGGTACAAAATTGTCATATCTAAATTAAAAGGTAACACTTTTAGACAAAAAAAAAAAAAAGAAGTCTAAAGTGAAAATTAAAGATCGAAGTTTCCAAATTACATGTCTGGTGATACAATGGGCAGTTAATAACATGTTCAGGATTACTAGACTGCATTCTGATTCATAATAGACTCCATTTTTTTTATCACTCTGAGAAAAAGGCCGCTCCCGACCTGAGATGTTCAAAGAGAGATTTAGAGGCAGTGGAGGAACAGTGCATGAGAGAACATAATAATTAGCAGCTCAAATGTCACCGTCACCAAGGAGCAACCAATTTAGCATGCGGACATCATGTCTCAGCCACAGTCTATTGAGGACGGAGGCAGAGAGGGCCAGATACTATATCCAAGTATCGTTCTCAGGAAAGCAGATAGACAATCACGGGCAAAAACAATGTCTATAGGGGATGTGACCCCTTGTATATCCCTCCCCTGAGAGGGTTCCCAGCCTCTCTGCCTCCCAGAGGGCTCCAATCTGTAGGCATGGCTTGGCTCTGCCTGTCCTCCAGGGACTCGAGACCCCTCCTGCTGCTGTACGAATACTCATCCGCCAGAGAATCTCGGTGCTGTGAGGCAGCAATCAGACGACAGGCCCATATACAGTCAGAGCCACAAGAGCAGTGATTCTATTACACAAAATTTCACGATGCGATGTTATCTGTGTGTGTGTGTGTCTGCAGCAGCGTGTTGTCTTCTCCATTTGACATGCGTCGTCTGTTTGAAGTGAGGACTTAATGTCGGCATGTGTGGCATGTGGCCTGTGTGTAGAGGAGTGTTGTGGAGTGCTATCTCGGAGTACGGCTCAGCAGAATGAACTGCACTCAGGTTTCCACACAGAGCTCTCATGATTAGATTCTCTAAGGGCTTCAGATAACACTTGTGAGGATAAGCCTTTGCATGGCGGGATATGTACAGTCTGTCTGTGCGTGTGTGTTTGGGGGAGGAGGAGGAGGAGGTGGTGGTGATGGCGGGGGTCATACACCTCGCCTGGTGAGCATGTAATGTTGTTGTCAAGGCCAGAGACACCTCCACAGAGCACAGAGAACACAGAGAAAATGAAGGCTGACGCCTCTCTCCCACCATTTCTAAGCAGATTATTTCTTCTCCGTATTGAGCTCTTCCTGTGCACTTGTTGAGCCCCTACCAGTACGCAAACACAGATAGCGAGTACGGTTAATCTGGAAAATTCATCACAAAGGTTAAAATGTCACAGTCAATATTAAATGGAAACCTATTCAGCGCCCGCCACTGAATCCTGTGGAGGTACTTTGTGACATCAAGCCTTGCCCAGCCTGAGCATTACTAGATATCACACCGCCACAGGTTTAGACTATCGCTGTAACCATCTTTATCACGTTAATCGGCTATGGCGATGAGGAGCAGCGCCTTCCTTTCACTTTACATATTAAGCAACAGCAACCTAAGACATGCAGAGACAGCAAAGCAGGAGACACAAACACAGAGACAACTGAGACAACGCTTCCTGATTTAATCCAGCCCGAAGGATAAAAGACATTACCCTATCATTACTTTTTGTTAAAAGATTGGACAAAATGCTCTTTTTACTTTGTAAATAACATGTACAGTCACTCTGTTACGCTTTTCATTCATCCTGGTCTCATTATATAGTGCTTATTACAGCAGAAGTTATTAGAAAATCCAGTTATTATGTTCTCTTTTATGTCACGTTGACCCCCTGTCAAATCAAAGTGACAATTCCGTGTCACTAATGTGGACCTAGAGACAGATTCAACCTAAATCGGGTGTTATGCAGCTCTTCAATTAGCTGTACAGTATTTTCTAAAAAGGAGAAACAGCCAGACACCCTTTTACAGCATATTTCATGATGATACGAATAGTTTACAAACAGGGTTCAATCTTTCAGCCAATTCTTCTGCGGGTTTACGGTGCAAACAGAGACAAAAACAAACCCAAAGTGCACAGATTTCACAGTGGGAAGAGCCCAAACAAAATATTTGTCTGTCCCGACACTATGAAATGCTGCTGTCAATTTAACTTAACGAGGTGAAAGCAAAATGCTTTTCCAAAGCTGTTTTTTTTTGTTCTCAGAGCCGTCTTACCTCTGTCATCTACTCATTTTATTTTTTTAGAAGAACCTTCAATTCCTTTGTGAAAAACATTGTGGGACAATAGTGTCCATCAGTAACACATTCAGAAAGAAAGGCTCATTTACATCTGTAGGTGTACTGCTTTTTGTCAGGTTTTTTTAAAGCGAAGACACTGCAAACCCTCTCATTGTCAGAGAAATAAAAATGTGGAAAACAACACTGTAGGAGAACAGCTTCTCTCTCAAAACTCGTCCACCTGTTAAAGTGCGAGACAGTAAGATTAGGAGAAAGTCCGATTTTTTCTCCATTGCTCTTCTTCTGTTTGCTTATCTTTTTTGTAAAGTGTTGTCTCACTTCTTGGTTGTTGTTTATCTTCCATCATGACTGCTTCGCATTTAGCGTGTGCAGGAGCAGTGACTGATGCTTCGTCAGATAATCTGTTTTGATTGGCTGTTTCAACCCAGGTGTGGTCTTGGAGGAAGCAGGTGGAGCCAGAGAGGCCTAATTACTTTTCATGGATTATCATGTCAGGCTCCAGGACATAATCACAACATAGTGGCAGTTTTATCAAATATTACTAAAAGTAATTTTAAATAGGTTACCTGCTTCTATGTTAAGTTTAAAGCATCATGTGTCATGTTTCTGTTTCCTGAGGTGTGTTCCACGAAGGTGGATTAAGGGAAAGCCTGGCTTATTTCGATAAATCTGGCTTATTTTAGAGAGAGTTGCATTCCATCATTGTGGCTTATCTGAATGCTCGCTCAGTAACCATGGCAACTTATGCTGCTGAATTAGCCTGCTCCGGGGCAGGCTAACAGTCAATCTTAGTTTAGCTTTGTCTCAAAGAATGTCTGACGGGCTGAAACCAAGTCCCGAAAGAAAGTTCCTCCTGGTAGATCTCCATGCTCGCGCCGCTCATGTCTTGTAAAAATAAATTTCAAAACTTTAAATAAATTTAAAATCCCGTCTCCCGACTTTCACTGTCTCTACAACCAATCATTCAGTGACTTATTGTAACTAGGTAATGAAGATTGAATTAAATTTAAAAAAGAATGTGGTTGATTAAAAAAAAAACAGATCAGAGAGATCTAAGAATAAATGTATAATTGATAATAAATAATGAATTGAAAATGTCTCTCGCTACATCTTGCTTTGACTTTTGACGGCTCCACCCTATCGCAGATTTTATATGCAAACATATATATCATGTATTTTATACAGAGAGCAAACATATCTAAATATATATTGAGGAATTCTGCAGACGAATCTTAACAAATATCTAAGAAAACATAAAGGGTTTAATAACTGTGTGGGAAATGTTTAAAAGAGTGTGGATTATAATCATAAATAGGGTTTATAGGTACTTTAAGTTATTTAAAATAAACATATACACGGTTTCTACTTCACAGATTTTCACCTCTCACGGGGGTTGTGGAGCGAGGGTGGGGGCAGGGGGAGTTACAGTATGAATGTGTACTAACATACGCTGACCTCAGTGTACAGAAGGAAATTTCAGTGACCTGTTTTGTCATGTAATGTCTCCTCCACAAAGAAATTAAAAATGAAAACAAATAAAATAAGAATTTAATTAATTAATAGATATTTCTCACACTTTCAATGAACTGTGACCTATGGGGACTTGAAGAGTCAACTTTTCTGGTTCCCAAGCATAGACTCCACAGACAGAGCTATACTTGCCCCACAAACACACTGGGGTTTTATCTCACACACTGTTCCTCTCACTCCATCCACTTTTCTCCCATCAACTAGTCAGGCCTTCTTACGTTCCTCGGGCACTCGCACATAGCCAGGCTATGTAAGCCTCGCTTGAATGAGCCTCGACTAGTTGAGGCTAAAATATGTTAGTGGAACCACTTGAGGCTTAACTGGGAGATGGAGTTATTTCAAGCGAGACTTTCTCCAATCAGCCTGGCTTTCTTTAGCTACATTGATGGAACACCCCTCTGTTCTGGCTTGTCTTTTATTTTGAAAACACTAACTCTCCCCACTCTCCTCAGGTCCCTTAACTTCCTCCCACTGTGTCTGCGTGTGTTCAAACTACTGTGATTGTCTGCCCCGCCCTGATTGATTCCACCTGTTCTCCATTACCTTCATTAAGTGGCTACAGAAACCTTAACAGCAGTCTCGTTGTTGGACTTGCTTGCTAATGTCGGTCATTTTAGAGGCATCATAATCAGGACATAGTGAGTACTGCAGTTGTTCATTGTTCTATATATCTAGTTTGGTGATCATATTTCTGGACAGTGAGGATACAATTGGTGGTTTAGCTGGTTTTGATTTGTATGTTACGTGGCAAAAGCTTCAGCATCTGCAACACTGTAGTAAAATGACCAAACACAAAGTAAAGAAATGGCTCTACCCAGAGATGCAACTGATTCAGCAAAGTGCAGCCTAGCAGCTGCTAAACACAGTGTTTTCACTTTTCTCAGACACTCAGCACACGTCCCCAAGTGAAGGACTGAGTGACCACAATTGGAAAATGTTAGGCCACAATGGCTTTTCCTCTTCACGGTGGCAAAAAGAAGACCCCTAGTTTTGCAAGCACTTTACTTTGAGGGACACAATATTTTCATGGAATCACAGTTATTAATTAAACGCCTATTCAGCTTAGAAACACACTGAATCGTGTTCCCCCTCCATGCCCAGCCTTTTGAGCTAACTGTATACTATAAGAGACGTGAAGTGGGCTCTCGCATGCTCCAGGAGTTGAGTCAACCGGGGCTGGTACATTGACACGCCACGTCTCCATGCTGAGGCCCCAAGGCAGCAGTGTTGGCGCTAAATTGACAAAGCAACTAGATGTGACAGGAGGAGTCATAGAATTGCATTTTGTAGGATCAGTGTTTTCCCGTCTCGTGTCCCTCAGCACTTCAAAAATTAGATCATTGCTCAATTTAAACCAATATGATTTATCTTTGGCTGGATCCACTTTACCCACTCCTTGAGTTAAGATGGAAGAGGATGAAGCCGGGAGCCTCTGGGGACAGAACATGTAGATTTGCCATGGCCGTAGTCACTGCTCAACACTACAATTTCTGCCTTGTCATTGATGAATACACATCATCTTTATGACTCTGTGACCGTAAGATGTTTCATCACCCCTGATATTTTTATCAGTGTCATTTTAGTCCATTTGTGGCTTTCAGGTACAACCTTTTCCTTTTTTCTTCTCAGATATTATAAAAGGCACAGCGATGGCTGCAGCAAAGCCATTCTGACAGCAATGCGTGCAATCATTTTTAGAGAGATTGAAACGTTTGCCATCGGCATCAGATGTGTTCATAATCTGGAAGATGGTCATGTGGTACGCCACACCACTGTTGTGCATGCATTCATTACAATGGAATAATTGTTGCTTCCCAGGGAATAGCCTATAAAACCTCGATGGCTTCTCAAGGATTCATTACTCTTTTTTGCGGAATGCCCCGGCTGCTGTGGCCCAGCTTTTTGATTGCATGAGAAAGACAGCCCTCTAGGCGAAGATGAAATGTATCAATGCTACTATAGCTCCCTCCCACCCTTAATTTCTTGGGTGCTACAATGGAGTAGATTGCAGGGAGGCTCTGTGAAGCATGAAGGTCTGGCTGAATACCGGGTCAGCCAACAATCTCAGACCACAAAGATACAGTGGCCCCAGTTTCATATTGGCCCACACCTACTGTCCAGCAAACCGAGATGAGCCGTAATTGAAAACACTGGACTCTTGCTTTCTGTGACTCCAGACTGAGAACTGACCCCAAAGTTGCCTTTTCATTGGCTTTCATGTACGTTAAGGTCAAACTTCCTTTTTTTTTATTTAACAAGAAGCTGTGCTGCCACTTAAAAGGCTTTCTCCATGCATGTCTTTGCATCACTTAAACACCTCATGGTGTAAAAGGGCCAGAACCTTCTGCGTCCGATGATGAATTGTGGTACAGTCTGATCATGTAAATTATCTGCTCTTTATGCAAATCCACATCCACTTAATAGCAGCTGATTGCTGTGCTATTACTTATTGTTGGTGTTCAACATGCCATTTATTGTCAGCCATAACCTTCCACCTCTGGACAATCACATACAGGGGCGAGTGCATTTAGAAACATTAATATCACATGCTCTAATAAAAAAGAATAATGTGATGAAAACGATGTCCATGCATGCGCCAGGCTGTGGGACAAGAGACAAAGTCATTTCCATTTGCAGTAGGACTCTCCATAGCTGCAAGCATGCATGAGAAGGATGAAGTAACATTTGGCTGCTCAATTAATTTTAAAGGTTTTTACACTATTAAGCACAATTTATCCAGCGGCTATTATACCCTTTCCTCTCTCGCTTGTTTCTCTTTGATATTTTTGTTGCACTAGCAAAATTCCTGTATTTTAATCTGCTGGTATGCAAGCGTCAGACTGTTTGTTGCCCCGGTCTGTCTACAGCAGAGCAAAGCTGCATTTTCCTATCATTTTTATGTTGTGGCTAGAAGCATGACAACTGCTGCTGCTACTAACACTGCAGCTCCTCATCATAGTGATAATCATCTTAATAAGCACAATCATAAACATATTTCAGTGATAAAGCTCAACAACTTTTCTGGGTGCTCCTGGGCACAAACATTTTGGCAACTTTTAGACAGTAAATAGTTGATTGTTCCTTTGCACCTAAGCTGTGCATTTAATGGACTTATTTTTAAGAGATTTTAAAGTAGGCGTTGCTTAAGTGTTGGCTGAAGATGTTGAACACAGCCTCTAAAAAAGGTTAATGTTGAGGGTATTTTTTCTGATGTATTATTAAATATTCAGAATATGTTGTGGAGATTTTCAAATATAGAAGCGCAAAAGAAATTTAAAATCTACCACATTGGGGGCATGTAGAAAAGCCTTTTTTCCCTCTTTCTGTTTAGATCATCTACTCATCAAATGGATTGCGATTTTTTTCTCACCCACAGAACTCACTCCCTTTGTACTTCCACAGCTCAATGCAGGATTGTTTCTTGTTCTTTTTTTCTTGTCAGTCTTGGTAACTATAAAACTTCAGACTCATCACATGGACCAGTAATGAGAGAATTTGTGGAGCTGTGTGATACGTCTTTTTTATCTTTACATTTCCACAACTGAAGAAATTACCATTTTAGTGAAATGCAAGGAGACGTGTAAAAGCTATACAGACCTACAAATTGGACCATTGTTTGATTAAAAATTGAGATTTTGTGAAAAAATTAAAAAGTCATTGTTTACAAAAAGGCTCGGCAACATCTCTACATCAGTTGAGTGTCTTTAGAAAAGACAAACATTTTACAACTTCTCACTGAAAATTTCTTTTGCGTTTTTTTACACATTTGATTAAATTGTTTGCTTTTGTGCTGCCTCAGATTGAGAGATGAAAAAAGAATAAAAGGTAAGAGGTAAATATCTCAAAATCACTGCACATATTACTGAAACTATCTGCCCGACCAGACACCACGAGGTGTGAACTGGCCTTTTGATTAAACCATTTTAGAAACAAAGTACTGCAAATGAGCATTTTTGAAGGTTTAGGTGCTGGTTGCGTCAACAACCATTAGTTGTGTCGATTAAGTTTAATGCGACTGACCTCAAAGCGTAGGCCGATGTGTGAGTGGCACATCAAAACCACCTTAAAAGAAATGGTGATTTGCCACCAGCGCACAGCGGCCCGTCAAAACAGGATGTATACTATTTATCCCATCTCATGCCGTCTGCTGTTATGTCTCAGTTACAACAATAAAAACAACAACAGCATAAAGCCACTTGTAAACCTGAAATTTTTCAATAGCGGGCGCTACATTTCATCCACAGATTTGGTTGTTAGACGGCACCTCCGGCATTTACAGTTGTTTCCTCGCGCTCGTTTTCCTATTCAGCTCTGTGGGGAAGCAAATGCTACACTGATTCATACCTGTCTTCAAGAACTGTGACAGCAGCGGGATGATTGCGAGGGTGATTTGGTTCCACAGAGTCTTGTTTATTGGCAGCCATTTAGCCAAGCGTGTCTTCAAAACCTCGACAGAATAATTTATCAGTTTGGAGTATGAAGCAGTCTTCGCGCACAGATACGCTCTGGAGCAGAGAAACTGTGGTGCCGGCAGGGGAAATGTCAGGAGATTAGAGATATCTAGTCTGGTCCATACTGTGAGTGTAACCCTAGGAATTCAGCCCCATCCAGTTTTTGTGGGAAAATATTCTAATTTCTTTTCAATCGCATGCAAGCTGGCGGTGAGTTAAATAGTGACTGATACAAACTTGGGACTCCAAGCTATTCTTCCAATTGCCTCATTCATTATTTCTCTTTTTTTCTTTCTTATTTAAGATATCACATTTCATTAGAGAGGACCCTGCCCCTAATCCTAACAACAAAGCCACATAATGGGAAATGGCCTAAGTCAAGTGGTGCTGCAATGAAGGGAAAGATTAAAGGATAAGTTCTGCTTTTTGATGTGATATTCACACAGTCCTTTGGCTTGCGAACAGTCTAAGAACCAGATTAAACTGGAATACAAGTGTCGGCCCTCTGAAGGAATAGAAATGAACTGTGGTGCTCCTCGTTTTCCAGGTGCTTTGGAAAGAAAAGCTGCACCATCCTGTGTTGGCTCTGCCGCTCCTGCATCGTCTGCATCCTTTAATGTGAAGTGGTGCCAGGGTGAGAGGAAAAGAACAAACTGCGCTTCGCCATTACATAATACCTCCTTTCTCAAGAAAACCTTCGCATTCCGCTGCATGTTAACACGTATTGTGAGTGACAGCTTTTCCATTTGCAGTTATTTACGATGCGCTGTAAGATGACAAACCAATCGCCCGTCCTGCCCTGTGGCACACAAAGAACAGTATGGATTTTATCTAGTTGAAAAACATAAGTGAAGAAATCTGAATTCTCATCTTGGACTTAATCTGTTCACGCTGCCTGGGGCTTGGTGTCCAACCTCAGGGGAGCCCCGGCAATCCCCCGACTCTCTCTGGAGACCAGCAGAGAGAAATGTGCAACAGAATGGAAATCACAACACTCTCAGCCCTCCCAGATTGCTATTGAAAGCATTTACAGTACACTGGGTAAGACGCCCAACCAAGCATTGATAATGAGGGAGAGAGGGAGAGAGAGGGAGCGACAGAGAGTGAGAGAAAGTGTTACTTGGGCAATATTTGCAGGCAAACACAAGGCAAGAGAGTCAACTCTTGTTTTTATCCACCTCTCTGGTGGAGTTGGCTATCAGCAGTGGCCTCTGTGCTTCAGCTCTCTGATGCAGTGTTAGTGATCTCATGGACGACCGTCATGGGGTAAGGGTGAGGGGATTTCAGATGCAGGAGGGCCAGGAAAATTAGCCCTTTGACGGCCTGAAATATGCAATCATCTGCCGCAGAGAGCGAGAGAGTTAAACGCTGAGAGAGAGAGGGAGAGAGGGAGAGAGAGAGAGAGAGAGAGAGAGAGAGAGAGAGAGAGAGAGAGAG
>JAOXYL010000065.1:17672893-17697054 GCA_028564955.1 Terapon puta | reverse complement strand
TTGATTTTAGCAAATGGCTGCAATGAAACAAAGAGTAAAACATTTAAAGGGGTCTGAATACTTTCCGCACCCACTGTGTGTATATATATATATATATATATATATATATATATATATATCTATATATATATATATCTGTACTTAGTACTAGTACTAGTACTACTACACTAGTTTTAGTCACATTTTTGTCATTTCTATATGTGATAGTTTTAGTCTAGTTTTAGTTTACAAAAACTCAAAAAGGTTTTAGTCAGTTTTAGTATCAAAAAAAGAAAAGAAAGTATTAGTCTTTTTTCACAGTAGTTAATGCTGCTCATTATCAAATGATGCTTACCTTTAGTTGTCCTTTTCATCACTTCATGGCTTTTCCTCAGCTTGATCCTAATTGGTGTTAGCCAACATGCTAACTGAGGCTGTGCTAACATTAACCAGCACAACATCCTCCATCTATTCTTCACTCAGCTTCTTTTTTCTTATGGGCGGTATGTTTTTATTTATTATTGTACCTGTTTCTTTATTTTCCTTTTGTTGTTTCCTTTGAAAGCCCCGCTGGGCTTTTCGCCATTTTTCGCTTATTTTCGCTCTTTTTTCCGCTCGCTTTTCCCATATGTTTCTCTCAAGCTAATGAATCCCGCTGTTTTTAACCTTGACTACTGAAGAAAAACTGATCCAGGATCTGTGCCATGTAAACCACCTGTTCTCTAGGCCCGCCCACCCTGACCATTAGCCAATCAGCACAGAGCATTGCCGCTCGCTTAATGCCAATCACTACCGTTTCCTTCATTTGATTGGATAATTACTTTTTTCTCATGGCTGAGGGCTCGTGCCCAGATTCCCCATATGATCGATCCAGGTGTGCCACCCACTGACATTTTCGTCCAGCCTCATCTCGTCAACGAAAGCTCACACACGCTTCGTCATGTTTTCGTTATCAGAGAGCCATGTTTACCTCGTCACCGTCTCATGTTATTGTCATGAAAAAAGCGGCGTCAAAGAAATAATTTCGTCATCATCATCAATGTAATGATGATGGTGAGTAATTTCCTCCTGCATCCCTCTGATTCATTGCTCACTGTGAAGTTTTTTTTTTCTGCAGCTCTAACCCAGTTGTCTTTTGTTTGCTGAAGTTAAATAAAATACCTTCCTTGTAGATTTGAATGCGACACCGGGTCACAAGAGATCTAACCTATAATGTCTGTGAGGATTTTCAAGTCATTCAGGTATTTTCTAAGAGCTGGAAGAAAATCAACTGGACCTGCTTGACGTTCTTGAAGATGTTTCACCTTTCATCCCCATCATAACTCTCAGATACGACCTACAATCTAGTGAGAGACTTTCTCCCAAGAGACCTTTGTTATTGTACAATCACAATCCATGTGTAAAAGGCGCCAAACAAAGATCAAGTCAACAGGAGCCATTCATAGTCTCACAGGAGTGACATATATTTATAAAGTTTCATACCTCCATTGGGTGACTCCAGTTTTCATTTTTTTAAGTGTTTAATCAGTGTTGTAACCAAGCATTTCTTGAGTACTTTAACTTGCACTGCAGCACACTATGTCTTTTTGTTCATTTCCTTCTTTGGTTTTGTAATAGTGTATTTAAATCAGGCCAAATAAAGAAATGTGTAAATATATTCTGAAGTAATGTGGAGTTCAAGAACAGGTAGGCACAGAGTAAGGGCTCTAACTAACTCAATAAAAAACACTATTAACAAAACCCCACAAACTACTACAAATACTTGAACTGACCTACATGTGTAAGAAAATGAAGAAATGGATTTATCTTCTCTCGTCATGACTCGCACTGATTCTGATGTGCGCTTACTACAGCACTTTGGGGAAAACAGGCAATTCATTCCAAATACTCTGTTGCTTCAGATATATTTATCTTCACATTGTGCACTACTTTCTCGGGTCTCCCACGTTATTTTCTCCAGAAGCTATTGTTTAAGAAGCATCACCAGAAGACTGAAGAATGTGTTTGATGTTAAAAGCAGCACTTATTTTTTTAGGAGGAGAAAATAACACCACAAATACAAAAGTTACAAGAGCATACTATATATGGCCCTGAAGTCAGTACTGCAGTCTATATGGGAGGTTATGTGTGCATAATATAATGCCTTAATTATGTGCAGCAGCAGCATATTTGGGGGTGTACTGAAATTGATTTTACCTTTGAGATGGAAAATTATTCTTCAGTGTAATTTCCAAGAAGTAAACCTTGTTACTAAAACACAAATCTATATAATTACAAAACAATGCATATAAGGAAAGTACAGCTTCAAGGGAGCAGAGAAAAACAAAACAATAATGGGTTCATTTCAAATGTTTATTAAGATATAAAGCAGGCACATGAATATAACAAACGTGTGCACTAATAAGTCAGCTCTCAATAATAAAGAAAAAAAAAATCCACAGCAAAGTAGTTTGATATCACTCAGGGTTCAAATCCAAACTGGAATACAGCAAGAGACAAACTGTTGGAAAACATACTGAGAAATACTCTGGAAATGCTTGGTTTTACTGTAAAATAAAAAAGAAAGAAATGATCCACCTGTCAAATAACCATACATGCCCATCCTGCTATCATTCACAAATGTCAAACGAGCAAAACAAAGATTCAGCCCCGAGACCAAAGCAGCAGGATTTCAAAGCCTCACGTACACCGATGCACCACTATGCAGCAGAATACCATGTATGACTGGAAACATGCACCACAGAGCAGCTACACCCACAGTTCTTACCTGAAGTAAAAAACAAACAAAAAAAACAAAAGAGCAAAACTTTCCTGTTTAATTTTAAAGCTCCAACACCTGGCGACATGTTTCTATTGCTTCTTTTTAATATAGGCTGTGCATGACATAAAATTCTTGATTAGTGTTCAAGCTTACGAACAAGGAATACAAACAATAAGCAAGAGTTTAAAGTCGGTGTCTTTTCCTCGCCAGCTCCCAGCTGTGGAGTAAAAAACATTATTGATCCCTCAATTTGGACACATTCTCGGATTGCGGAGGTGTTTGGTCTCATTGACAGTTAACGAAGCTTGTCGGCTTTGCAGAGCACCGACGCAGGGTCTACTCATTGTTTAGCCCACTGGGTTCTCCTGGACTCTGGAGGAGTCGAAGCTTATTTACAAAGCTTGACTGAACTGGGTGGATCTGTGCGTGTCAGATCAAGCACGTGTACCAGTAATGCAGTAACACAGAAGGCTGGGGAGAGTACTCTGTCAGCTTTGGTTTGCTGCATCGTGTGAATGTGGGAACACAAATATTAAAAAAAAAAAACATCAAGAAAATAAAGATTTGAGATGTTTAAATCATAAAGAAATTACATTTAGCAGGCTGAATGTTAAAGGGGGTATAAAATCATTCAGCACTGAAAATAGTGTTTAAGGTCAGTTTAAACTATCTCAACTGTTTATAGTGGCATAACAAAGTATGTATAAAGTTATAAAAACGCAGGCACACATGGAAATATAGTGACTTTGGTTCCTTAACCAAAACATATTTTAAATCTTACCAGTTAGCCCAGTACATCCAAATGAACTATAGTTATTGCTCAAGTTAAAGTAACGCTGTTGAGATTTTGCATAGCTGATATTTGCAGTAGAGAAGGTTTTTTTTCATCATAATCAAACATTATAGTGGAAAACGCCAGAAACCCCACAGTATTACTATGAAGCTGGTTAGAACTCAAAATAATCTAAAGCCTCTTAGAATTAGTTTGTATAATATCTATTCACTCCCTTTCCCCCCATACACATGAAAGACAAATATGGGAGATGTTTTAAAAAAAAAAAAAGCCTTTGTCCAGTTGATTTCCCTCTAACTGTGTTTTCCAAAGCAGAGACAGTTAATGCTCCAGACTAGAGCACATCTGAATTTATGGAATAGGAATGAGGCTGTGTGGGAACATAAAGGGTCAAACAGACAAGCCATCAATGCAAATAGGTGGAATAAACATGATAAAACCTTTATATCTTCTGATAGAATGACAAGCTCTATCTATATATAAACTCATTGGTCAATCTTCTGTCTCCTCTCTAATCTAGATGCTATCCATGGCTTTGAACTCGCTCAGAGCCTGCACAGGATTGATGTGCTTCTTGTGAGAGGACCTCTTGACTCTGTTGGTCTGGCCATCGTCCTGCTTCTCTCTCTTCACCAGCGGCTTCTTCTCGGGGGCCTTCATCTTCCAGGAGATCGCAGGCATGTTGAGGGCCTCCATGCCTTTGTTCTTCTGGTACTTGGTGGATGCCACGTAGGACGCCTTGACGGTGGACACCACTGTGTTCATCAGGTTCTTTGCGGCCTGGATCAGCGACATGGCGCTGTCCAGCTGAACACGTGGAAAAAACAAAACAAAAAAACAATGTTATTCTTGTAAAATGGTGACATTTGCATCTGTTCTGAATTCATATTGAGTGGAAGTAAACCTTGTCTTTCCAATGTCTTCCAGGTTTAAAAAGGTTTAAGGGGGACAACCAAGACTCAAGTGTTTGTATAAAAAAAAATTAGCGACCTTTTCGAGTTTGTCTGGCACACAAACAGATGTGAGAAATTTGAGAATATAGAAAAAGGTCACACTAATTTAATCTCCACTGTTTAATAGCCTCAGAGACACTGGTGACACTCACTTGACTGGTAGTGTTGGAAGCAGGGGCTCATTTAAGCCCCACAGAAAGGAGGGAGGAATTCATTACTTCCTACACTCAGAGGAAACCCATTTCAATTAATTTGTCTGGCAAATAAGTGGTTAATTAATGCTTTAAAGGGTCCGTAAACACTGGCCTTGTACAGTGTTATCTTAACTAGTGAAAAGGTTAGAAAACATTTGGCCCACATCGGCCCCTTCCCGTACAGAGAAAGTCATTATTTATGTTTTCTGTTTATTCAATTTAAAATATAAGCTACAAATTACAGCACAGAAAATGAATCATACACTAATCACAACTAACAACCGATGCCATTAAGTCCCCCTATATTGAATTTATTTGGCCAACGCAAGATAATAAAACATTAGAAATGTGGAGAGTAAATTATTAATTTAATGATCTTTCTAGCCAGGAATTAAAGGCACCCTATGGAGATTCGCACCAAAATACACTGCTTGCGTCCATGTGGCTTCAAAAAGAGACTGTACTTCCTGCCCAACAGAAGATTTTTCCAGTTTTCTGTGACTGTTTCAGAACGCGCACTTTCAGTCTTTTTGCTCTCCTCTTTGAGTGATTGCTACGTTTGAAGCTACATTACTTCCACCAACTCTGGCCGCCCCCTGCAGTCCTTAAAAATGGTTTAAATTAATACACCATTTCAAAGTTTTACTCCTCTCAAGTTACTTCAGGGCTTTTGGTATAATTGAGATTGTAAACTGCAGAAAATGTGTCCAAGGTTAAGATAATGTTGAACTCACCCCAGAGACGACCAGCTCTCCTCCCAGGTTCTGCACCTCGGCCTTGACTTTGCTGCAGATGTTGAGCTGGTGGCAATACAAGGCGATACGCTGCAGGTAGGCGAGCAGGTCCTGCTTACAGGAAGAGTCGGGACACTGCAAGAGAGAAAAGACGACAAGCATGCACATTAATTAAACAGGTTTGTGTTTCGAATAATACCTGCTTACAGTTTGTACAATGAATCCATTTTTGTCACTTCACTCACTGGCTGGCACTCCTCAATCGGAATATTTAAGTGATTTTACAGACGCACTGATCTCACACTTTATCAAAATGAGTTAGTAGTGGTGTGACAGGTAAGGTAGACACCCACATTAGGGATGTGCTCAGAGCCAAAATGAAAAACGCACGCCCACAACCCGGTAGACTGATAACTAATCTTCACAGGGTTAAACACGATCAAGTCACACAGAATGCAAATTCTATTAGGAGGCAAACGCTGCTGTCAATCAATTACTTTTAGGTGGTGTTTATAATCATGTGTAAAATGCTTTTGTGGAAGTGTAAACAGCAGCCCTGTTCGCAGATAAGCCATGTTTTAAAATGAAACAAAGTCATCATCCCAGCTGTCACTTATTTGCGTTATTATGGGGGGGTGGCTGTTTGAGATCGTCCATGCCAACAACTTAAACGCTCAAGTGTGAAGGTGAGAATAAACTGTCCGCTCAAACAGGCTTCAATAAATTCTATCGACTCTCAGATGAAGCATGCAGTGAATGAGAGAACGCTTCAAACTGGTGGTATCACAATTTTGAGACCATAACTTCAATACCAAGATCTAACAGCCTCCAACACGGTGTTAACAGTATTGTAAAAAATACAAAAAAGCCCCCTCAACTTCAACAAAGCCAATAAATTATCATAAACCCCATTTGAAAGTGTCAGTATGTAAAGAGCCCCACAAATGCATGTCATTTAGCTTTGGCAATCTTTTGAATAAATTCATCTCATCATAATTAGACTCAGGGTCTATCTTGGAACACCATTTCCAATCCCTTTCCTAGTTTGCTAAACAAGCCCCCTGCCAGCACAGTAATTAGGCCACAGTGCTCTTCTTAGCTGCTCATCAAGCGAGAGATGTAAACACCCTGATGGGGTTCAGACGCTTTACATCCCACTGTAAATCTCAGCGGAGTGACCTGACAACACAGACGGCATGTCGGCAATGAGCATGGCATGGCGAGACCATCTCTGTTATAGATAAGAAGCTGCCAGTTTTTAACATCACCCACTAAAATAACTATACTGTGAAAAGCGCCCGACTGACCATGTGAGTGAGCGGGCCAGGGATAACGGCTTAAACACTGGTATTTGCAGGCTGTGCTCGGCTGTTTGAAGGAGGAGTCCTTTGGCAGCTGTTAATTCTGAGTGCAGGAAAAAGGTGAAAGGCGGGTAATAGCAGCCAATCTTTTAATTGATGGATTCTCTGCAGGACCGAGCTGAAGACGTGCAAGAGTGTTTTGCACGTGTCCAGACAAAATCCCAACTCATTTTTCTACTAGCAGCAAGCAAATGACACAGAGTGGACATCTCTCATTAACGGCCATTACCACTATCAGAATGCACTAATCTGCAGGTGGGGAAATCCCTGATTTCTCTTTGCAAAGTTTTTTGGACACTTAAAACAGATGAGGACTTGCGATGCCTCTAATCCTGCTGAGCATGTCGACATCCCTACTGTGAGAGCAGAGTGCTCCGCTGAATATGGTGCACTCCCTCCCAGTCCTACAGCCACCCCGACCAGCACAACTGTGCTCATTCACACACCACGTACATCACAGTGATGGGTGCTATACAAGAATACGACATGAAACAACTGAAGCAGCACCTCCTTTCACTGAACTCTAAAATCCACATACAGAAACACAAATTAAAAGGTCAGAAAAACAAATACAGCTAAACCCATTATAATTATGTCTTTCCTTACTGAGAGCCCTATAGATGCCCTGCAACAATGTTAACAAAATGGACTGAGTCTCCTCCTCTCTCTACGGCTCTTGATTAATAGAAGGATGGGCTAAGTAGAGAGGAGGGAAATGTGAGAGTTGACATTCTATTAAAGAAAGGTATGCAAGAGGAGATGAGGGGAGAGATAGCTGGAGGGCATGATCATCATAGAGCAGAGGACTAATACATGGCTGAGCGACTGGAGAAAATGGGAGAAGGAAGATTTTTTTAAAAAATGGAGGAAAGAACCAGAGAAAAATAAGTAGTTGCAGAAAGGACAAGGAGGAGTGAGCCAGAGGGGGAACAGTACAGAGGAGTAAATAAGGGGGGGAGAAATCCAACTGGGGAAACGGAACGTAGACAGGAGGATTCAACTATAGTTGTGGGGTGGGGTGGGGGTGTGGGGGAGGAGCTGTGGGGGGAGTGCGCATACAGACGCACACATGCAATAGCAAAGACCAGGGATGAGACTGAATGCAGCAGCCATGCTAATGAGGGCTTGGGGAAGTATTCAGACGGCTGAGAGCAGGGCACTGTGAAAGCATCACTTGTGCTCATACTCAGCTCAGCTGCTGGCTTCACTCAGCACTCAGGAAACTCTGCAAGGCTGCTCTGACTCTGACATGTGAATACATAAGTTGCACAGAGAAGCGACAAGAACACCTTGGATTGTTTCACCAATGCAAATAGAGGCAGTGTGCAATTAACTCGGGGAGGGTTTCACAAGCTGATCAGGTACCTCGCCGACTTCCCTCAGCGTGCTACATAAATGCAGAAACCAGATTTATAAGGTGATTCACATGCCACCAAGAAACCTTAGATCTCCGCTTTTACACTTAATGGCGTGAAGCATAAATGATGAAAATAACAAATGGGGCATATAATGCAGGTGAATTTGTTCAATGTGTATGTTAAAGTGTGCAGGTTGTGCAAACACTGTAACCCTGCAGTCATGTTGAAAATGATGCCGAGCATCACTGTCTGAACAATTCATTTTCATTTCACAAAACAAAATTTGTTCTAGTGTGAAAAAGAATCATCACTCTTGTTCCCACTGAGCAACGCTCTCCTCTAATAGTGACTTCAACCATTAGAGCCCATCATTGTAATATTTTTTTTCTTTCATCTCTTCTGATTGCTGCTATAAAATGTTCCCCGAGTCTGATGATATAGCCTCTTGCTTTTTCCACATGCTGTGTGGCCAGTTATGGACTGGGGCAGTTAACCTTGCTGGGTCAGCTACTATTGAGAGATGGCAAAGAAGGAAGAGGGGACACTAGAGACTTCATCACACAAGTCAAGACATCTTTCAAGGCAAACTATCAGAGAAAGGTGAGTCACCATCTTTCAAAAAAAAAAAAAAAGGAGGCAGCAGTACATGTAGAAATGTCAATGATTCTTGTGAAGCTGTTCTAGTCTCTCCACTGCTGGTTTAAATGCCTTCTCAGAAAAATAAAGGTGAAGCATCAAAGCTGGGACAGAGGGCAGCGAATCATTATTCTAATTTGCTAATTGAATCTTTTAAGTAACAACACTTTGCATGACTTTCAGTATATTCCATATTCATGAATGTTTCACTTCATTAGTGTGTGTGTAGCCTCTCTTTTATTTTGTATTCCTTAGCACTTCAGCAGTTTCTCTAGAGAGGGTTCAGAGCGCAGACTAAACAAAAATCTTTTTTTTTCTTAACAACACACAGCCCACAAATAAAGGAATAAAGAAGCAAGACAATAAGAATGACGAGGCAGGATGTTGAACAAAAGGATTTCACTATGCTGCATGTTGGTTAATGTCCATGATATAAATGATGATCAGGAAGGTCAGGCCCCATCATTGGAAATGCCATGCAGTTCCGCTGAATTCCATTAAACAGGGCAGAGACAGAGGCAGAGCCACAGTGCTGCCGCCGCCCAGCACTGACCTTTCAGGACGCATCACCCAGAGGAAATGCCAATTTCCAATATTTACTGACGCGGCAGCATTCTAATGTGCCGCTGCCAGCAACCTGTTGGTGAGTGCCACAGGGCGGTGAGCACAGAGGGGTTTTCTGATATGTTTTTCAGTCACTTCCTGTCGTGAGAAAATTGATGCCCCCACTGTTTTCACATGTGAAATGATTTTCAGGGTTTCCGCATGGTGTTTCCATTGGAGGGCCTTTGCACATTGCTTTGTCCTCTGACCTCTGGACTGGTTATTGCAGAGATGAAGAAAGTACAGCTGAGCAGCTAAAAAGAATATGTTTATTTTTCCAAAGGTTTACTGTTAAATATGCCTCAACCCTATAAACCACTCCATATTATGAAATACTAACAGGCCAATTTGTTCTCCTGTCACAGTTAAAAGACAAGCAAGATTCACTGTGTGGTGCTGTAGAATCTCAAAAGGGAAAAATATAAGTCCAAAACTACAGTCTGTCCAGCATGTTTCATTGTAATGCTCCGACATGAAACATCAGGAGAGGAAAAAAAAAACAACAAAACAAAATTAGACATTTGTAATCATGTGTGCGGCAGAGGGTTGTAGATAATTAACTATGTCTAACTCATGAAAGGACCATCAAGACAAGAAGCCAACAGGAACCTTTATTTACCATAAAACCTCAAAACTGCCACAGCTATTGCGAGTGCTAACTGCAAATGGGAAAATAGTGTGACTGAAATCCATGGCAAAGTTTAAGGAGATACAGGAAACAAAGCACTCCAAGGACCGTTCTGTTACTTCAGGTAGAAGCTGAAGTGCAAGATAGGGATAGGAAATGATCAGTCCCAGGCTGTAGCCATCAATGCTTCAGGATTAATAGACTATAGCATGCAATTGTTTCATATGTTTAAGAGAATTTAAAACTCGACTTAAAACTAACTGGTGCTGGTTGTGTCGCTGTTGATGGCGAAATATAAATAAGCCATGCTTTACCAATATCAAAATCAAGATCTATTTCAGACAGTGATGATAACCAGATCTCCTCTCCTCGCTGCATTTGCTGAGAAGATGCTCCATATTTGCGTGGGGCCAATTCAATCACACTGGCACTCGGGAATGTTAATGTGACATTGAAACAGACAGAGTCTGGGTATGACAGGGAAAAATCAAGCTGGGGGCAAGCCAAAAAAGAGAGACTTTAGAGGTAACCACGGGGACCAATTAAATGGCTCACATCAATTTTTTATGTTCAAGCTGCACCTGTCAGTCACGCATTTCACTGTAGCACTTGTAAGCAAAATGGATATCTTAACACAGCTGCGGTGAGTACAAACAACCATGCTGAAACATTTATACTTCAAACTTTTTGACATTCAGACTTTGACTTTTATTTAGCCTGGCCCTTTACTCCTTTTTGACTCACTGAATACCTGACTGCTCAAAAACCTAAGATTAGGTATACCCAAGGCTTTCAAAGCTTCCAAAAAAAAAAAAAAATCATTCAATAGCTATAAACTATTTAACCTGCCCCAATGATAGTTATCCCTTCCTCTCCTGGTGTATTAAGCGCCTGACTGCAAGTAAGGAACCACCAATCTAATACATGTATGTCAATATGATATTGGGATTTTCTCTCCATGTTACTTCCACCGGATCCTCCACCTCGAAGCATTCTGTGAACCAAAGGTGTCTCTTTCACGGCCAAACTCCTTTTATCGGGCCTCCAGAATTGACAAAAACATTAAAATATTGAATTATTATGGGTAAACGCATGTAAAAAACAATCAATTGGGAGTTGATACATTTTCTCAACCAGCAAATAAGGTGGGCTTCATTTGGTCAGGCTGAACTGCAGCTGACCCTTGAACTGCTGAGCTGAGAATTTGTGTGCTCCCTTGGTGATTTTGCTTCTCTACTGCAGTAGGTAATTTACAGCCCTGTCTGCTGTAAAGCGTCCAGGGCCAGAGCCGGGATTAGACTGTGACCAGCAACAGAGCCCATGGATCACCATAAATCTACACTGATTGAATGCAAATTGGAAAAGTACACTATGTATGTCAGTATACATCATGAGAATAAAGCTTGCACAACAAACACACGCGCACACGGCTAGCACATGCCCATTCTCTAAATATGCAAGCCTTATTTTATGTGCATGTGTTTGTATGTGTACATGCGAGTGTTTATGTGGTGAGCGGGCAAGCAGCAGAAATTTATGGGCTACATAGTGGCTAACACATTTGCATTATAAATCTCAATTACATAGCATTATTTGTTTACCAGCCCGCTCAGATGGAATTCTCATAAGGTGCCCTGCAGAGGAGGGTCATAAATTCTTAATAAACTGCAGTGCAGACCTTTGTACGGCACTGACCTAAATCCTGCAGCTCATCTCTGCACTACACTCATTTCTTTAAACTTTAATAAGGCTCTATTACACATATTTAGCTGTTTTTCAGAGACCACAAACTAGACCATGTCCACCTGTGAACCGCTGCTGAACACAATGTGCACGTACCAAAATATGCCGTGACACAGTCCAGCGAAGCAAAATGTAGGGTGAGATGCTTCACAATCAGCGCGGAACCATCTGCCAATGTGTTTTATATGAGGAGTAAACCCTCATAGGCCCTCTAGGCCAGAGGCACAGAGCACAAGTGATTAATATGCCTAGGTTAATGAGCAGTCCCAGCATTGCCTTTGCTCCTCTGACTCTATCTCAGTGTGTGTGCATCTTGGTGGTGATTCACTTAACTATTGCTGCTGGAGTATGTAGACCATCCCACCATGCCTTTGCTTTAAGTGGGCCTGTGGCATCTCCTGCTTTGTTGGAGGTATGGCACTAAATATAAACTGCCAGTGTTAATAAATAAACTTGAAAAAGAAAAAAACACACAAAAAAAACAAAACAACCCTGCCACCTGGCAATTATACTGCTAATTAAAAGGCGAAGCACTCTTAATGGATTCATCTCTCAGGAGGGACGTTCCTCTCTCCACACAAATGCACTCCCCCTTTTCTCTACCTCTCTTATCTCTCCATCATTCTCCTCCCCTCTACCCCGTGTCCATCCCTGTGAGCCCTGGCTGATGTGTTACGGGTGAGTGTCGCCTGGTCTGCTGGTGTTTTGGTCTCTGCTGAGAGAGAAAGGCTAAGAGGGACAGCTGGATGGGTTCAGAGGCTGGAGGGGTCCTCACTCTTGGCAAAGACTTGTGTTCCAACAGCCAAAGCTCTTCATTTATTCATACTTTGAGTGCTTCAAACCCCAAAATCCCCTAATAGTGTACACAGACATATACAGACAAACATACACAAGTACAGAAGAAAAGATCGGGAAACGAGTACCTACAAATAGTTGAGGACAAGAGAAGAAAACAGTCACCCAGATCTAACACATCTATACACATGTGCTCGCAGAGAGGCATGGCAGAGAATAGACATGTTAGTATGTATCCAAACGTACGTGCATGCGTGCGTGCGTGCCTGCGCGCGCGCACATGCGCGTGTATGCATGCACACACACACATACACGCACGGTCACACACCTGCACAGTTGGCCATCTGTTTTCTTTGGGGGATAACACTGTTTTCATTAAAGTGAATAAGCATCTTCAAAAGCGGCAGTGAGGCATAAAAAAGTCACTTTCCAGAACGGCTTATTCCCTATTCAGATCATTCAGATGCAATTAGGTCAGAACAGATCAGACTTTTACTTTGTGATAGACGTGGGCCTGTAAAATTAAGGATCTGAGGGCACCTTAAATAATATATCACATGAACAGGGCTCTTAGAGGCCAGCAGCTCATTATATCAGACTATGGAGTGAGAAATCTCTGCTGAAAGCTAAATGCAGATGTTTCCAGTATGTGCTGGAATAACTAAACACCTGGCCGTGCATCAGTCTGACAAAAGGTAGGTGATATACTTCTTACAGCTGCTTGGTCTGTGAGCAAAATGATGGGAAAATGTTTTCAAAGCATGTGCTATGTATTGTTTTTTTGCCAATATCAGTACATGTGGATTATACATCCCCAACACGCCTCTTCTCATTACATAAAAAAACAGGTTTAAAAAAAAAAAAAAAAAAGCTCTGACATAAGCCTTGAATCAATTATTAACCACGGCCTTGTGTAGACAAACCTGGATGTTTCAGAGCCAAATATTTACTTACGGTACAAAACAGATTCAAACAGACTTGTTAATGACCGATGCATAACATTAAAATCCATGCGTTGCACTCAGCGCTCAAAATTTACATTTGGACAAACTCATTACTTAACAAAGATGCTTTCAGCTGTTCTAACGTTTTGCCAACATATCAGCAGAGATGTCAACAAACCCAGAGTAGAAGAGAGACTGACAACGCCTCCAATGTTATCGAAATTGAAATCTTACAGCAAACATCTAAAGCCAGTGTGTGCCTTCTGGAGCGTGTGTTCTTGGATAGAAGTGGGAGAAACCCACAGCTGGTACATCTAAACCACAGAGGCAAGCAACGTCTGTACGAGAAAAGACCTCAATCTGACAACCATGTCTTGTTGCAAACATCACAGCTAAACTCTTCCATGATTTAGCAACAAAATGTATACATATTGCAGACACAGAGGCAATAAGTCTCTGCCTAAGAGAAGGCACATGAATAACTTGGGGGATAAATCATGTACAGTGTCTCCCTGAGGTGTGGTACAGTGCAAGTATTTAAGTGAAATATGAGGCCATGGATAATTGAATGTGTGTTTCCCTATGTCAAGGACCATAGTCTCTGGGGTAAGGGATAGATGTGGAGAGATGATGGAATTGGGAATTGGGGGGTGGGAGATGGAAGATGGGGAGAGAGCGAGGGAGTGTTTGATCCTGAAAGAAATTGGTTAAGACTGGTAAGGGGCGTCTCATGAATAACACAAATCATAGCGGTTGTTAACATCTGAAGGGCTCTGCTGCGCAAGCCCTTTACTTGGATTTGCTCTTAAACGTGCAAATGAGGAGAAATAAAATAATTAAATAAAGAGCGTTTGTGAAAAAAAAGTCTAAAGAAAGTTGTGTTGTTACCATTTTTTGAGATAAGTCTTAAACAAGCAAGGATAGAAAAATCCAAAAAGTTTGCATCCTGTTTTGAGTTTTTATATCTAGCTTACATGCAGTGCTGTTAAGGACAACATTTAAAAACAAAAACAAACGGCTGTCAAGATGCAATCAGTATGAAAGCTTTGCCTTTTTTATTTTTTATTTATTTATTTATTTATTTTACAAACTCAGTGTGAGCACAGCCATGTCAGTTCCCTCTGCAACACTAAGCTGAGCACAACTTGTGCTTTTGGGTAATGAGAAACTTAACTCAACTCTAGAAAAATCATGTCACCTAGTATACTGTAGTTAGTTAGACGTCTCAGCTCAATTGGTGACGATCTTGATGAAAAAGTGCACATAGACATAACCGATTCTTGTGCAAGGGGAGCAGGATTAGTGATGCATGTGCTCTTGTCTTCTAACAAAGATTATACATCCTTGAGCGCACTGTGAGGGTTTTACATCACCAATTCACAAGTGGGAAGTAAAGTTAATACAGCTATGGGGCTGGGGTTTAAGGAACAAATAGCTCAATTTGTAGCTCCTCATTTAATGACACCTTTCATGTAGTCAGCCTGAAACGTGATTTCGCAACAGACTAGACATTAACCGGCGGTTGTGCTGCAATTATTCACCACAGGCAAGTGATTTATTTTGCTTTACTCTGCCTCAGTTTTGCTGCACTAGCTGCCAATTTACCCGTCCCCAACAGTGTCTGTGTGGCACATCGAAACCATTCTAATCATGTATTGGGGTCGCAAGCACAAAGGTGCAACCTACAGCAAACTCTTTGGCGTGGAGGTTCATTCATGACTTACATTGTCAGCGATGGTGCGACCCAGCTTGTCCATTCTTGATCCTGCCTCTGCAATCTTCTTGGCGGCGCTGATGACATCAGACGTATTCTTCAGTGGCCCTTTCCCCCTGGGAAAGGAAAGTGGAAAGATCAGTCACTGTTTCTGATCTACTGCAGCCTCATTCAATATGCAGGAGTGGCATCTCAGTCACAGAGCGGCTGTTTGTTTTGAAACGTTGTTTTCTTTTCGGTCTGAGGCGAGTATGGTGATAGAAGTATGAATTACGGGAATAGTTCAGGGAGACGTCACAGAAATACATGTATATGATGGTGCGAGTGATTCCACGAGGACAGAAGAGCAATGCACTCTGGCACCATACAGTTCAGTCTGAGCTGAGAACATTTTATAACCCATTAAAAGCAGCGGGGCAACATTCACTCTTGCGGCTGTCCTAAAAGAATCAGATCATAGGGCTATACTCTTTTGTAGCCCCATCAGCATACTTTTTTCTCCCTGAAATTTAGCATATGATAGAATATATAGGCATGCTTTTAAGCAGCATGATATAAGAAATTCTGAGGGAACCGTGATTCAAGGGGCCCTCATACTACACTGAGGTCACCACTGCCGTATGCTTTCCATCACAAGGCATTCACAGGTCACTCCATTTAGCCTGTTTGTTCAAGCAGCTTTAAAGGGTTTATTAGAAAGCCAAAGAGGCAAATCGGACTGGTTCATCTGTGTAGGAGGGAAAATATTGGTTGCTCTCAAAAATGCCACAGTCACACACACACATGCCAGCTCTTCATCTGTATAGTCATTTTCATCTTGTTACAGGACAGAGACGCCAAAAAACAAAACGGACAGAAGAACACAAGGAATGGACATGAAGAGAATGATTCAATTTAAAGGCTTTGGTTGCTTGTTTGGTTGTTGATTTTTGACCCCTCTTGAGCCAAACGAAGCCCATCCAAACACGGGTCAGTCCAGCCGTGACCTGACCCACTGTAAAGCCTGTCAGCCATTCGCCATTTTTTTCCCCTTCTCCTGCCCCCACAAGGGACTCTGGGACACAGTTGGCAAGAGGCACAAATTGGATTCAAAGCTGCTCTCTCCAGGCTAAAAAATGAGCCATCCAACCCAGAACAGATGGAATTTTGTGTTCAGTTCTCTTGCTTCCTCTTTCGTCCCCTCCCATCTCCAACCCATCCCCTCTCTTGCTCTCCCCTCTGCTGCTCTGCTGTAAAGCAAGTCAGGGTCCTCGTGGAAGAGGCCACGCGTCAGAGCACAGACTGGCAGCACTCTTGGGACAACTCAACCCCTGGAGAGCTGGAAGCATTGTGATAGGTTCTGGGGGGGAAGCCTGCATACAGTGTTTTAGTACACATATTAGTATAATATTGTAATGTCACAACACAATGCATAAAGAATGCCACTACTGACTTGTCCCTAACCACTTACGTCCATGTATAACTATCCACATTCCCTTGCTTTAGCCTTGTGAAATAAAGGGCTAGCTGCCGGCTAGGTGGCTTGAGAAAAGCAAAAACAAGTCACTGAGATAGACAAGAGAACTCCTGACAAGAGGACACAAGATTTTTGTAGTGGATTTAAACATGAAGACGGGATCAGGGACTTCAAGTCTGGTGACAGCTGCAGGCCCCCCCGATTGGTGTGAGCCTGATCGGGCTGAGCACTGCACAACACAGAATGCTCTAAGACAGGTGGCTCCCAAATATGTTGCATGTTTCCAAGCCACACATGCTTTATTCATGAGAGTGGCCATGCAGCCATAAGCAATGCAGGAGTCAACAAGAATTTCTCTCTCTCTCTCTGGGTGGGTTTGTCAGGCGAGAGGTCCCGAACAATTACTTCATACGGCATTAACCTTGGCGGGGCTTTGTGCCAGCTCAAGGTTGAAGGGGCAATAATTTGGGCGCCAGCTGAATTAGCCATCTACTGACCTTCCATGGGCTACTGCAGCATGCGAGAGTCAAGGCATAATGCGAGGATATATATTCAGCCTGACAAAACATCCTTGCGTGTTCCCTTTGAGGCACGCACGCACACACTCACGCACACAAGCAAGCACGCATGCGTGCGTGCGCACACACACACACACAAACACAGAAGCATATACAAAATGCAATCCAAAATCTCAGAGTGACAAATAAGAAAAGTTGCAATGCCAAGTTGTGATATTAGCCCTTAAATTAAACTCTCAGAGCAACTGTACTGCCACCAACACATACATAAAAGTTCTCATTCTCAGAGCTCAAAACATCTGATGGCAAAAACAGACTATTGAAAATTATGTATGTACTCATCAATACTGAATTCTGGCCATACTGACCATCTCTAAAAGGTCAAAGACATTAGACAGACAGTTTTGTATCTTGGCAGCCG
Organism: Terapon puta; assembly: GCA_028564955.1. Lineage (NCBI taxonomy): Eukaryota > Metazoa > Chordata > Actinopteri > Centrarchiformes > Terapontidae > Terapon > Terapon puta. The sequence continues at coordinate 17,679,463 of JAOXYL010000065.1, read as the reverse complement.
AGGATAAATATGACTCAACAATACTGTTTTTAAAGTATTTAAAAAACTGAACCAAAAAGTACACTTCCTTTGGAATTCTACATTCGTATACATGTAATACATTAAAAAAAACAAAAAACAAAAAAAAAAACAGGCAATTGCTGTGAATAACCATCCAATTAATAATGCAAATCCAGATGCTACATTGGCTTTTGCGTGCACGTTTAGTCAGAAGAACCACGTGAATAATGCACACGAGTTCAGGACACCACACGACAGTGGTTGCTAAGAGACAATACTACAGGTGAGCCGTGGTGCATAACCTCTAACACACACATTTAATTTGAAAAACTGTTGTGTGGCAAAATCCAAAAACAGAGCAGCATTTCAAATAACAAACATGTTGTTTTTTGATTTTCCAAGATTTAGGGTGGTGGTTTTTTATCAAATCCTAGATTATATTTGCAGGAGATAAGAGGCTTGGAAATATTTATGGTGTAAAATCCAACCACTGCCTATAAAAAAACATTTCAGTTCTTGCATCATTCAAAGTCAACAGTGAAGTCGTTTACCAGTTATTATCTTAAAACAACGAACTGTTTAAAGAACTTGACTGTACTGTTATTCAGTGCTCAGAATTTTGCTCAAAAATTCAAAACGGAATTATACAAAATGAACACATTGGCTTGATAAACAGTAATGCTTAGCTAGTGATGGCATAAATGGAGAAAATGTTTTCCAGTAAAAGCAGGATTGCAAGGGCTTTGAAAGGGCAGATGGATAATTTTTTTCATCTGAATTCCTTTGGGTTTGCTTTATATTGTAAAAGTGAGAGAAGCAGCCTTCATGTTGATATAAAGATGTCACTGCAATCAATAACCTCTTAAAATATATATACACTGCTGACGCCATCTAATAAAAAAACATGGCGCTCAGAGATGGAAGCAGCTTCATTTGCATTCTGTTTACATGTGTCTACAGTGGATGTAATAAAATTACTTTTATTTCTTCTCTTGATCCTTTGGATGAATAAGAAGCAAATAAGAAGTTGCATGTTCCTGTGTAACCTCAGGCAGATCACCAGCTGTGTTAATGAACTCTGCCACAGCTTTCCAGCATTGTCCTTCATTGGCCAAGGAGACAGGATCTTTGACCCATTCAGAAGATGAAGACGGAGAGGCAGCATTTTATCGTCATTAGGATGTGACTCAGAGTTGGGCACAAAATGTCCTCTGAGTGATTCACTCGAAATTTTTAAAAAGGCACAGTCATACAAATACAGCCAGTCAAATGTACACACACACACGCACACACACGCACACGCACACACAACATGTGAGCCAGATAATCATGCAGAAATAGAAATGCTGTCCAGCTCCTAATCAGAAAGTGTCAATATTACCACACCCAGCCACAAATTCCACTGGCATGGGCACACATGCATGCACACCATCATCCACACGAAATAAAGCAGGGATTCTCTGCCAGAGGCTTCTGTCACATTCAAATAAAATGTTGCTGGACTCCTGTACCAAAAACAATTTACAGCCATTTTATTCGTGATGAAGTTTCTCAGAAGTTCTTGTTTATCAATCTCACATCCTTTGGCAAAGAGCTGCCAGGGGAAACAACAGGATTTTATCATTGCTTAGCTAAAGGCACAGGGTTGTGGGATGGATAACTATGGTCAATAAAACCATCATAAATGCACCGGAGTTTAAGGCTGTCTATCAATGCAGCGGTTATTTCAATACTAGTAAAAAATTAAAATATAAATATAAATATAAATATAAATATAACTAAATAATAAAACATTTAAAAAAAAACACACCCCTCTGGTTATGTCTTTCACATGATTTTTTTAAGAGTTAACAAAAAGTACTACAGAAAAAATTTAGTTTTAAGCGGTGGTGCTGCAAGCAAACATGTTTACATCTGAAGAGTTGCTGTTGTAAAATATAAGCGGTGCTGATTAAATTCCCTCTCAACTAGTTAGTTCTACTGGCAATGTTTGCCTTCTGCAGAAATCAATACATGTGAGGTATGCACCACATTTTCAACAAATACCCTGTTTTTTAACCGCAGAAACTTTCAGGTATACTTACTGTTTTAGTAGGGGCATATTTTGACTCTAAAAATGTTTCATACTATTCCAGTATTTCTCTCTGATCTTTATTGTCTCAACAAAGCCCTGGCAGGGGTGAATATGGTCACCCTGCTACAGCTCTGCTGAGTGGGACTGTCCATATAAGATTTACAGAGCACACCCAGCATTATTCACAGACCAGAGAGAGGGAGATTTGACGCACTGCTTATAGTTGTGCATATTAAGATTAGGGGAGGATGAAAAAAATAATCAAGAGGAAAATCCTACCTACACTGCCGCTTAACAAAAATGAAGAGTGCTGGTGGATGAAGTGTAGTGTTAAACTGAGTGCAGATATGGATAAATGTTGGGAGACAAAAGCAGACTTTCTGGGTGATTATATGGCTTAACTTAAACATGCATTCTCTCATGGAGACATTTTGCTTGGGTTGCACAGCTATTGGCATATTAACATCAGGAAGGTAAGATGGCAAATGCATACTGACTGAGTGAACAGAAAGAGCTCCACAAAGACACAAGACTCAACACCACTACTAACAACAATACTGCAAACCATTCATTTAGACTTCTCAGCCCACAAAAACATTGGCAATTGCAAAATGATCCATGATTTGCACAGGAGGAAAAATGGCTCCGGGTATGAGCCAATCTGCTAGATCCAAACTCACCTGGTGAAGTCTGTCATCTCCATCATAATCATGCACATCTGCTTGGCCAACACAATGATGTCATTGCCGCTGTCATCCCACTTGGATACCTCGGCATCCAGCTTGCTCTTCTCTTCCTGGAAGCTAGCCACCTGTTCTGCAATCTTCGCCTTCTGCTCCTGGGGCAACTGGGCCATGATAGCCTGAAGGAGGAATTACAGAAAGCGCAGGGAGTTAGCACACTAGACCTTCAGCATACTGTTACTGAAGCCATTTCTCCAGGGCACTGTGTTTTAAATCATCACCTATGGTTTCCAATGGAAGCACAGAGGTTTTACTTGTCAGGCCTGGTCTTGAAGGATAAGAAAAGAGAACTGCTGTTGTATATATTTTGCACATGCTGAAATGATAGCTGGCTACTTTATTAGGTACACCTAAACAATCTAATGTAATCTTCAGCTATGTCACATGTTCTTCCTTTGCCTAATAAAGTGGGCACTGAGTATATATTTATAGATATATATATTTATATATATATATCTATATATTTAAAGATAGTTGATTATTTATTTAATTCTGATTTGCTGAATTTTAGTCACAAAAATGTCTTGACATTAATAAATGACCATATGAATAGTCTTTTGTCTGTAAATAAATGCAATCAGCTGAATGGCCGATGTAAAGTAGAGACTGGAATCTTTTTTTTTTTTTAATAAAAAGAAGCTGGGTTCAAAACAAGGTTCACAGCCACTAAGTAATATTACGTGATATCCTCTGGAAATATATACATTTACTGAACTCTGTGCCTCTGGCCACTGAAGAGGATCAATGCAAGGGCATTTGTTTAGCGGTACTTAATATCAGGTGCAAATGTGTTTAGCACCATTTCTATCCATCCTCTTGGGCTGGACGGTTAAAGGGCAGCTTCTAAACAGGCAATCAGACATTCAATGAATGAGCTTGTGAGGCCGAAGTGGGCAGACACTTAAGAGCAGGAAATCGAATATCATCGCAAGAGCATTCATTCCATTACTGGTAAATAGGACTCTCTCTCTAGAGTCACCTAAGCTTGAACAGAGCTGTTTAGGCCAGTGCACAGATGAGATGCCCCTACCTACAAAAAAGCCAGTCAGATAATCTTAAACAGCATGAAAATGTACTGATGGATCACTCTGCCATTAGGGATTTTTGAGATTAATGTTTTAATTCTGTATTCTTTAAATCATTAATGCAGTTAGCAACTATAGTTGCACTTAAGTGTAATCTTAAAGCAGTCAGAGGTGGTTTGCTGTTTGCTTAGAGGGCAGATAATTACATAGACACATTGACAATACTGGCCTTTCAAGTTGACTATTGTATAGCATAACCACTCAAGAAACAAGACAGAGTAGCAATCCAAGCTCATAAAAGCTTGTTGCTCACTCTGTATTTCACCTCTTAAATGAAGAAGGCAAACAGTACTAGACTTGTCTGCTGAGAGTCTTTTCAGGGAGCCAAAAGAGAGCTTGAAAAGTCTCACCTGAACATAAAAACCACCAATACCAATTCAATGCTTCAGACTAGAACATGACAGCATGGATAAGTGAACGGAAGGAAAAGTCCTGAAAGGTGAAAGGAAGTAAGTCGCAAAATATTCATTCAATTTGTATACCCAGTCGCCAGGCCTGAGGCATTAATCAGACAGAAGGAAGACATCATGGAAAGAAATTACTTTCAACACAATAACTGAATCCCAATAAACATTTTTTATAAGAAGAAAATAAACACTTCTTTATACTTCTGCGGAATATACATTTATAAAATACATGGGTCACACTAGTCATGGTGGGGTGGTATCTATGATGAGCATATTGTTATAAATGAACATAAATAAGTCTGTACTGTCACAAATCAAAAATACTCACTCAATTACATATATATTTTATATGACACTTAACTGCTCTTTTGATTATGTAGCATTCAAAACTATACATCACTGTATCAGGCAGATGATTAGATTTTTCCTTTACTGCATTGTAAAACAAGTATGCCTGTTCTGTGGGGAACTAATGAATAAAATCTCCTACACTGGAAATACAAAGTATATATACGTGCTTACTTGCAATAGATATTTATGTTTTCCATTGTACATTTGTCACAAGGCATTATTGACAACAAGGCAGGAGATCAGACTCGGGAACAGCTGTGAATACTTCATCAAGGGGTGGAACACTTACCCGTGCACTCTGCCCAGCGATAAGCTGGTCATCCTCTGTCTGCACGCTGGTCCTGCTGCGAACATCAAAGTCTTCAGTCTCAAAGTCAGAGTCATCCAACTCCTCTGGGGTCTGTAATGGGACAACAGAGGGTGAGAAAAAGGCAAAAGCAGACCAAAGGAGGAGAGACAGACCAACACCATATGAATTGGGTGGGGAGAAAAAAAAACAAGAGCAAGGGTAGAACAAGAAGGAAGGGGTGCGAAAGAGTAGTTAGTTATAAGTGGAGAACATAAAATAATATTGGCATACTACACCCTTTTGAGCACTATTAAATAACCAACCTGCTTACTATCTATGAGAAATGCCTCGGTGCTGCCAGCCAGGGCAGCATCAGATAAATGTCTCCTTCCCCGTAGCGTAGTACAAGAAACTGTAAACTCTAAATGAATTTGTAAATCAAGTGTAATGTGCTGCCTGTGCATTTTGAGATGGAAAATGAAGGTACAAGCTGGTATGAAGCATATTGGGAGCAAAATGCTTCAGAGTCCCATCTGTCGCTGTTATCTGTAGAAAGGCGAGTGAGGCATGAGTTGTGTGCTTCTTGAGTGTTGCTACTTCATCCCTGTAACCTCTTCCGAGGCTTTGAATGCAAAACAAGCTACAAGCAAGTATTTAATATTCAAAAGAATTTCTCCCCCAACAGGTCATGCTCAAGGAAAAAATACAATAGTAAGTGACTAAATGTATCTCATCATGATATGTGCACAGTGAAGATGATGTGGACAGATAAAGGTGCATTATCATGTCTGCGTCCCTCCTTGTGCTTATCCAGGTGTCTCAATACCTGCCTTCTGTAATGGATTTGGACCCCTCACATCTAAAAATAGCTGAAGGTCTCTGAACAACCTTACACTGCTTTATGGAATGTGAAGATGCTCTTGTTCTCCAGGGAAAAAGGGGGGTTTGGTTTCAGATACAAAGCTGTAGTGACTCATAGGCATCTCTTTCAACCCAGACAATGCTGTTCAGTGGGGCAGAGATATCACCTGCTGCGGCCTGCGCAACAGATAACCTGCAAATGTGGGAGGCTCACAAATGATAGCTCATGGTGGGTACCCAATGGGAAACTACTGTAGAGAAGTGACAACAACAGTCAGCAGTGTAATTAAAAAGGTGGGAAGGTGGCAAAGTAGCACTGTTGTGCAGATGAAATTTCAATGGTATTTTTTTCATGCTGCGGCCAAATATATTAATCAATATTCAATTTTGTGATGTCCAGCATATTCACTGTGTCTGAAAGCTGAAATATTCAGCTCCACCTGTATCACCTCTATATGTCGCGTGTGATCAGATGGTATCTGAAGCGCTCCGGTTCAGAGATAACAGGGAGAGAGCTGAAATTACAGTACAATGCTCCAGAGTAGGCGTTCATCTTATCTAGTATTGTTATCTGCTACTGTAGATGTGGACAGGGTATTCCAACAGTAACCCCCTGCCTCACTGTTATTCTTTTTATGACACTGCTCATAGCCTCTGTGAGTAGCTCTTTCTTTCTTTTTCTTTTTTTCTTTTTTTCAAAGGACAGAGCCAGCAAAATCACCTTGGGTCGTGGCGCACTGCACAAATCATAAGGTAACGA
>JAOXYL010000065.1:17633796-17672793 GCA_028564955.1 Terapon puta | reverse complement strand
TTTTTCTTTTTTTCAAAGGACAGAGCCAGCAAAATCACCTTGGGTCGTGGCGCACTGCACAAATCATAAGGTAACGACAGCTGCCCCCTGTATCTTGCTGTCAGCAGCTCCCAGACTTTGAGACAGTTTGATGTCTGGTGAGCCATATTCTCTGATGTCGCTGTAGGTGGGGAGAGGGTTCTGCCCGCCTGTCAAATATCCAAGGGACGCTCAACATAGGCTGCCTGCGCACCACTTACAGAGGTTAAAGACTTGTCTATCTTAAGTAGCCCCAACCACACACTTGTCTGTTCTGATTTGAGAGCCGGCCAATGCGCAGCGTGTGCATGTGAGGGTTTACAGAAAGATGGCGGGCGAAGGGGTGTGTGAGGGTGTGTGTGGACATGCCCTCTAGAGAAGTTCTCAGAGTGCTCAACTCAGCTGGTTTGCAGAATTTCATATTTCTTTGGACTATGATCTGAGTGGGAAAGGTTTCACAGGCGCAATTCAGCCAAGCAAACTCTTCAAGAAATGCATTTTTTGATACACTTGTCAAATCTCATTGCAAACAACAGCAATTAAGAGCAAGCTTAAGGAGTCTGCTGTACAGATTCCATAACTACCCCCCCTAAAGCAGCTGAGCCCTTTCCTGCTGAATAATCACCACAAAACCTGCGATGATTACTTCACACACCTGATCAAGAAATCCTGGCAAACCCATGGGGAACTGCATAATTTTCTTTCTAAGATAATGGATAAAGTCTGAATTTCTCATCACTATCTCCCGCCCACAGTTAAGAAAGGCAGAATGAATCTGACGGATTAAACATAAGTAAGCACGATTTTTCATAAATCCTGTTATCTGTTATTTTAAACACACGTGCACGCCTACACACACACACACACACACACACACACACACACATACGAGGTAGTGTTCAGCCCACCTCACAGGCCTAATGTTAACAGCTTAATCAATCTGGATAACAGGAGCAGAGCTGGGGCAGATGGAAATTGAATGTAGTATTCTGGCTCGCAGTCCAACTAAAGAATGCTAATTAAAACCTCCATTTTAAACCAATTGCTTATTATAATGCAAATACTGCATAATGGCCCCTCTCTCATTTGGTTTTGTCTCTGTCTGAGCAGCATTATTCATGGGAGCCCAGCCACAATCCAGGAGCACCAGTGTCAATACAAAATATGCTGTCAAGACTAATGATTCCAATTGAAAAGATTAAAGTGTTGAAAATAATGGAGGATGGCATAATACAACCAAGCAGCACATTGTAACTCAATGTAGTAAATACATGATTAGGTAGTTACACATGAGAGGTAGTTTGAACAAATCCACTTACTTCTTAATATATTAAAAATCTCATTAAGTAGTAAAACTAGTTATACTACAAATCCTTAAGAACTATCCATTTCTCTTCACAGCTGGAGTGGGTTTTGTTGTCAGTCAATTAAGCACCCAACTACCATCTGTCTCAGTTATAGTTCTACTCAAGCAAAGGCCATTAACCCACAGACAACTAAGGCTGTTGTTACACTAGATTGCAAGTCTGGTCAATTAGGTCAGCTCTTGCACGAGACAAGTTAATCATTGGCTTGTAGGAACGCAAGCATATATAGTTTCTTACATACCACTATAAACAGCATCTGGTGCACAGACCAATGGACATATATGTGTAATCACATTACGCTACAATAACCAAGGACTCTCACAATGTTGTGGATTAGATGTGAAGACATTTCTATTAAAAAACATCAAAAGAATGGTGCCTGTGTTAAATTAATTTTAATGATTACATTGGCTTGTGTGTTTTTCAAGGATGTACAGCTTCTAAATGTAACTAAAGGTAAAAAATTCTATATATGTGAAAACATCCTGAAGAGTAACAGCATTTCTTTACTCCTGACTATGACTATTTCAACTCTGATCATTCTTGTGGGGGGAAAAAGGTTCAAAGTGTAACTCACACTGCCTTGACAAGACAGACCAGTGAAGAGACCATGGTGTAATTTAAGACTTAAAAAATGTTTAAAGCTTGTGGTCGAGTTAAAAATTAAGTATTATGTTCTGGAAGAGAAAAAAGAAACAAAACAGTGTGACTTACTCTGATCATGAGGACAGCCTTGCGAATGTCACGAATGCCATCATAGACCAGACGGGATGCGTCGATGAACTCATTCTCATCCACAGGTTGCGTAGGGTTTGCACTCAATGCCTCTACTGCAGATTCAACCTGCTCTGTGAACCGTGGCATGACTGAAAAGGTGAGATGAAGGGTGGGGGAACAGGGAAGGGGGGGGGATTGAGAAAACAATATTATATTATATTAATATTATATATATATAAAAACCAAAGAAAGAACTATGTAAAAGGACACATAGAGGCGGTGACCCAGCACCTTACAGAGATATCAGCTTCAACACTAAACCAACAGAGTGGCAGGGGGTTTGTGAAGACAAAAGCGCCAAGGTGAGAATTTACCTATTTACTATTCACATTTGAGATTATTATAAGCGATACTAGTATCATCTAAATCTGCTCGACTGAAATAAATTTAATTTCAAAAATAAATTTTTAATTTAAAAAACTCCTGTCATGTCAGTGAATACAGTCATGCTCTGAATGGTTGATTAAAAAGTGTAGTCATTAAATCCAACTTTGACAGATGGACTTTTACGCTGTTGGTCTACTTCCTTACTGTACTGCCTTCTATGGCTGCATGAGAAATAGGGAACAGTGCTCTGAAGGGAATAGATCCCAGATTTAGCATAATAGAGTTTTCCAACAGGAGGCTTCACAAAGCTGTCCCAGCGGGCAGGTATTTTGCCCTACTGACAATATAATAACAGCTCCAGAGGGCTCTCCAGCACATCTGCATTAATAACATTTCAGATTTTGTATTCAGCCAGGCCTTCGTGGGAAAAGCATGGGTGTCAGGATGCAGATGTGGAGGCAGAACATAGCAGGAGCAAGAGAAGAAGAAGAAGAAAAAAGAGGATTTGTTTCTTTTTTCCTGCTTCATAACCTGCAGGCTTCTGTGTGAAAATTATGTTTGAAAGAAAACTGAAAATGTATTTTGATTTTTGTGCGATCACTTCCCTCATCCTATGAATGATGAGTCTTTTAAATCGTTTTTAATAAATGACACAAAAAGCAGCAACAGTGCATTTCTACTCATGTGTACTGCACAGATAATGAACTCCAGTACTGCAGCCAACATTCAGTTACATCTCGTCCCTCAGCGGCACGATCCCACTGGCAAACCCATCATAATAAACAGAGAACATGAACGGGCAACATTTAAATTGGTACTGATAGTGAGACCTTTTTACATTTTTTTCTGTTATTTACTTTATAGTCATTTAGCCACTATAATTAAGAAAGAGATTTCAATGTAATTAGTAAATTAGTAAAATAAATGCACAAAACATATGCAGAGATTTACAAACAATTACGAGTTATTTTCATTTTTAAATTAACTAGTGCAGTGCCTGCTCACAATGTGCCTGTTGGGAACGGGTTGATTGCTTGTCCTCCAGTACTGCTTTCACAAGAACTGCTCATTCAAACAACTTGACAGTTGACGCTGAATATTCCTTTGGCTCAGCAATACACCCACTAAGAGTGAAGTCAACTGGGTGAACGGTTGTGAGATAATTGAAGGGCAAACAGATAGACAGACTGAGATTCCTTCTATTTATAGACAGATAAAAAAAAAAGAAAGTAGATACATATTTGACTTCAGCTCTGTAAGTGTTCAAAACTACAGAACTTTACTTTGCTTTTACTATGATTGATGAAATCCAAATTGTGTTAATAACCTGCAAGTCTCTGAACCTACACTCCAACTATACCCACAAAAAAATTTTAATGCACTAGTATTTGCCTGCATATGTCACACAGATTATGATGCAGTAAATTCTACTCTTAAAGGATGCCTCTGCTGAGTTTGAACCTAAATCTGATCACGTTATTTGAGGGAAGACAAGAGAAAATCGGAGGAAAAACATGACAGTCGATGCCTCCAAAGCCCACCACCTCTCTCCACCTCAACAGAAATCCTGTTTGAACTACAACCTGATTTTTAATGGGCCAAACCTCAAGAGGGTCAAGCTCTTCCCAAATCTGACAACAGAAAATCGTTCTGCCATCTTGTTAGCTTGCTAGTGATGGAAGTTAACATGTGCTGCCTGATAATGATACAGTATAAAATGGACAACAACAACTTCTATGATACAACTTAGGTTAAGATATTCAGGGCTATCTGACAACTCAACAGTGCCCGCTGAACAGATTAGTAGTGTCAGTTGAGTCGGAGGTCTCACGATGCAGCATTCATAATAAATAGGAGAATGGCTGAAAACAAGTCTCAACTTCACTCAACATAAAACTGCATTTTTCCCACTAATTCTGGGTCTGGAATAAGAAAATGCATGGCTTTTTCCAATGTCAATAACATTCACACAGTGAAGACATGGTATCTTTGAAGAGCCCATTGATTTCTAGTTTGACATGTGAAGTTGACTGAAAATGCAGAATAGCTTCTCCCTTTCAATGAATGCCATAAAGCTTCTTGTGTGTGTGCAGAATTAAAACAATAGAAGAATTCAGATGAAGGCTATTATTGGTTCAAAAGCTAGACAAGTTCTCGTTGTGTAAATCTTAGTTAGGGCGGTTGTAATCTTCTGAACACTAAAATAAAATCACACTCTTTGTATGTAAATTCAGTGTATTGTCAGAAATCAACACAGTTTGCTCATCACATAATTTTGATTTGTGGTACCTGTGTCAGTCAGGAGCTTGGTGGCCTCCAAGACCTTCTCTGTGTACACTCCAGGTTCGTAATTGTCCATTTCAGAGGTGACTACATGGACAACTCTCGCAGCACGACCTCGTATAGCCCCAGCAGTGCGATCCAAACCGTCAACATCTTTCTCCTGCAGAGCGATGACACACTTATTCACATCCTCCAGGATGTGGTTCTCTGGGGACATAAAACAATGATGCAGTTAGTGCTGTATACTCTGTCTTAATCAAACACTTTGTTCCAAGCATGCCATAAGCCTGCCTGGATGCAAAAACATAAGTGTGGAAATTTAACTTAGAACATTTTTTTTTCATCCAAGATGTGCATTAATCAAGGATGGAACATGTTTATGTGAGTACTAATGAGAAAATACATATGGTCAGGAAATTCTCAGCCTTCGTTGTGTTTGCATAGTCTCTAAATTAAGAGGGCCACTGGGAGGCTGAGTATAGGATGGGGAGGGCTGAAGACAAATTCTCAGACTGCTTATTAATGGGGAGCCTGTAAAATGCAAATCTCCACTGTGTAAATTACAGTCTGTCCTTGGCTGGAGGTGAGAGAAGTCACTCTGCTTAATGCTTAATGAGAACTCTTTAAGGGTATGCCTGACAAACCATTTGTGCGCTTTAACACACGTGACAGGATGTCAATTTCAGATGTACTGCTGCTGATGCTTCAGTGCTTTCCTCTGTGGAGCCCAATCAGCCTTGGTATGTATGGCTCTCATCAGAAAAGACTAATACCATAGATCCTTTACAGCCATTTTACCTCCCTTTAAGTATGGTCTTAAGGGCTTTGTGCAAATCTGCCTTAACACTGGCCAAAAGCACAGTCTACCAATCAACAGTGCACCGTCTGTTCTCATGTTTTAAAAATGGCCGATGATCATTCCAGCTTAAGAAGAGAAACTTGTATTTTACAGTATTTGTCGTATTTTGCAACAACATGTAAATGACGCCACTCACCAGACACACAAAGGAAGTCATCAATGGATGTTATGTCATCAACGGCATCGGTGAGGACGCGGACCTGCTTCTCCCATTGCTCCTTGAACAAATCCATATTGTCCTGGGCCACCTTACTGTTGGGCTTGGCAGCAAGGGCTAACGCTGCATTAATCACCTGTAATCACCCAATTACAGCCATTAAAGCTCCATTACAGCATAGCCCTCAGCCACAACATTAGCACAGGCTGATTGCGTGAAGCTCCCCCACTCCCCCAACCCAATGTTGGGACTGAAACATGAAGCAAATTCATTCCTGGGAGTGATTACAGACAGTGTTTTGAAGGCTTGAATGAAATAAAACTAATAACTGCTTGTTTTGGGGGAAGAAACAGCTGTGAATCTCAAAGCTTAGGGTGAATGGGAGTCATTTGATGAGAGTAAAAGCAGTGGCAGCATTGTGGAGAGCTGGCAAGGCTTAGAGACACAGATGAAGGACTGCGAGGTAGCACAATAAGGGGTGTGAGAAGACGAGCTCCATACCGGACCCATGGAAAACACAACCTGAAGTAACCCAATCTGTCAGCTATATCCAACACAGTATTAATATAAATGGGTCAAACCATTTGTTATAAAACGCTGTACCTAAGCTGCTAGACCTGGAACTTTAACAGAGACCTGGAATTCTATGCAGTGTTACTTCTCCCCCCTTCCCTAACTAAACAAGACAACACCCACACACAGTGTGGTGTCCGGTTCACTACACCACTTTTCTGGCACAAACACAGCTTGGATAGTGTGTCCATACACCCTAATTTAAAAAGACAGAAAAGTAAGCCAGGTCTGTTATTTGAACAGTGCATATTTTGACATTAATTTGATCAATTAAATAAGGTGTGCACATGAAACTGTAAAATGAAAATGTAATATTGTGCTACTGCAATAATAAAACACATGTAAGTATGCATGAATAAATCTTGATATGGAGAAAAAAGAAAAAGATTTAATTACAGTCTGTAATTACTGAAGCCACGGTGTGAATGAACTAACATTTCTATATTGGCAACTCCTACTGCTACTATTAAAAAGCACCGTGGCAGTCTTTCAAAGAGGTCAAAGAGGTTTGAGGCTAAAGAGCCAGGTACCTGGGGGCAAAGACTTTCCAGTTGAGATGCTGCCATGCGCACCAGCTTCACACCCTCTTCATTGTTGGAGATGGAACATGCCAGGTTGGCCACCTAAATGGGAAACACACAGAGATATCTACTTCTTAGTGAGAAACAAGGACTCTGACACAATTTTATTTTGAGAGAAACAAAGAAAGAGCACTACATAGATACATAATTAAACTTAGATAAGTTCATTATGGTAGCCTGGGTTAGGGATTCTCTATCAGAAATGGAGCAGCTCTGCAATACAACTAATCCCTGTGGAATACCCACTGCTCAGGATTAATTTATAAAGCTGCTAAAATGATACAATATGATGGCACAGAGGGAGAAAAAGGAGAACTAGGAGGGAAAACAAAAGCTAAGCTGTTGAATGAATATATAAAATAAAAGTTTTATATTTGTTTCCCAGAAATAGTACATTCTCTCAAATGCAAATGAAAGGAAAAGCTGGTAACTCAAGGACATGAGTATTTTCGGTGAACATATCATAAAGCTGCCAGTTTGTCATTATGGTCCTGGAATCAGGGAGGCAAATACTCCTGACACTTTCAAAAACGAGTGAGGACTGGAGTGCTGAGCTAAGCAAGCCTTGCTTGGGGCTGCCAGCATTTATGGTTCGTGAGTATATTTTCTTGTATTGACCAACAAATCAACCTCCTCCACAATTATTTCTAAATATTCTTGCAGATTCCAGAGTAATATTATGCATCTACTCCTATTCGGAAAAAAAATTAGGTCAGAGACTTTGAAGATTCCCATTTGTTGGTTTGGATGTGCTGGCAACAATGTAGAAACAGAATGCCTGGGATGTGAGGATCTGTGCCAAAGTGGGATTATCCAATGGACAGAAAATGTGTTGAAACATAATCAATTACAAAGGCAAAAAACCCACTTTTGATTGTACTATAGCAGGAACAAGGACTGGAATGTTTTAACAACCTGGGTTTTATTTTCATAGTTTCAGTAAATGTAATGTTAAAACATTTTATTCACTAATTAAATTTCTGGAATCTGGGTCAAGCAGCAACATTAGCAATGAGAATAGCTTTACCCCATTATTTTAAATAGAGTTCAACAGAACTGTCAGTTCTGATCATTCACTGCATTTAAACATTACATTCATTCACAACAGAAAAAGTCAAAGCAGAAAGGTGTATTTAAAAAGTCAAACAAACACTTAATAATGGACAAAAGGGTATTGATTTCAATATTTGTAACCTGAAAATTGGATTTCCAAATTCTGTGATCGGTTCTGGATCTCAAGATTTAAGCTGGTAGATGAATTGCTATTATAAAAGGAACAGAAATGTGGGGCAAATCTATGAAAGCAAAATTCAGGTTGTTAAAAAAAAAGAACTTTCCATTAAAGCACTGGTGGAAGAATGCATCAGTGGCTACAAGAGTAGCAGAATAAAGGAGAGTGAAAGAGCCTCTCTTCGGTCCCAATTCTTCAAGAAGACGCCCACCCCCACCTTAAAATTCGTGAGCAATTTTGCTGATGAAAAGCACTTATTCTACTGTGCTGGTGAAGCACTGAAACATTGATATAAACATATCTAACATCACTATGCAAACGCATGCGGGGACCACAGGGGGAACATTGAGGAACCCGAGAGGAGAGGTTAGAGAGCGCGCTAGTACAGGAAGAAAAACTGGCACTTTATGGAGACCTGTGTTTTTACTTTCATGATCTTTCACGTAGGCTTTCTCTTTCTCTCACGTGATACCACTGGGAAAGCAGCCATTTCAGCATAAAAGTGACTGTGAAGGAAGTCAAACAAGGAAATTCTACCCTCAAGTCAACTAATGCTATTCCACTTGTCATGCTGTACCAGACCATTTAAAAGCATCAGGGGAGAGAGTTCTGCAAACATGTACAAAAGAAGAATGTTTTAATTCTTGCTTTCTCTCCACAGAGAGACACATTCATCAGGCTGCTAGTTATAGAAACCTATAATCCAAAAATGTGAATTTTAGTGGATGACAATGAACATGTCAAATCACTTGAAAGAAATAAGGACGGGTAAACTAATTATGCTGTCAAGTAAGATTCATGAAGGAAGACCAATACTATAAACGTTATCCTCATGGCTTTGTCGGGGTGTACTCTTTCTACTGCACCATCTCTTTAACTACCATTCAGCACACACTGGCTGTATGTGGGTCTGTGTATAACACGATGGATATTATGTAGATCTAAATAGAATGACAAACTGAGCTTGTTGTGATCAGAAACAAGTACCACCACCATCTCATTATTCCAAAAATTATTCAATAACAGCAGGTTCAATTAATAACAATGTATCACAATAGTGCAATCAATCAATCAATTAATTAATAACGTGTGCCAGGCTAACAAAGGCTTAGAAAATGCAGACAGAAAGTTCAAGAAAACAACAGTATGTACTAGTTTGAAAATATTTCCCTTGGCTGCCAGGAGAGGGGAGAGGACAGAGGACAGAAGGAGAGGAGGGGAAAAGATGAGAATGTGTTTTGGAAGCTAAATATGCAATGTCATCAGTGTATCAAATAAAATCAGAGGGAAAACCCTGGAGCTGTATGTCATTTTTAGTGGCACTCCAAATGAAATAGGTTGAAACGTGATAAAAGTTGAGTCATACTTAAAAACCAAAGCGATGTGCAGCTTACCCTCATTTCTTTTCCATTTTCAACAGAGGATCTCTTCCATTACTTTAATAATGTGAGAAACCCATTAGACTTAAAAACTGAGCTATTTATCAAACAATCAAATGAAGAAGTGTATAAAAACTTTTATAGCAGAGCATTTTTCTGTTAAATAATGGCTTTACATTCAAAAGCTCATAATCAAAACGGAATGTGAATTCAAAATAACAAACCTTTGCCTGGTTGTGGGGCTTAAAGCTTGACACCGGTCAAATTTAATCTATACCCTCATTCCCTCCAGTCTTCTCTGTCAGTCTGTCCTTTTCATCTTAGAATTAACAGACACTTTTTTTTGTCACACAGAAGAATTCAAATAGATTCACAGCACCTGATAAGGGCTTAACAGATACTGTACAGTTAGCTGTTTGGCTAGGTTACGTTCTTCCTCTGCTCACTTGCTGCAGAAATCTCCACATCGTCCTGAGAACTTTGAACCAGACTTGACCCAACAACGCTAAGCCCAGTCTAGCCCTCTAGCCACCCTGCTCTTAAGATGATGAGTTTTAAAGCTAACCCATCGGATTTAGAAACAAATATCATCATCAACATTTACTGCCAGAGTTTACTTTCATATATGACTACATTTGAACACAGCCCAATAACAATAGGGACAGAGATCATGAATATAATGTGGAATACTTCTACAGGCACAAAGAGCACATGGCTCCCATGATGAAATGTGGTGTTATAACCTTGATTTAATTTATTTATGAATATTGGCATATAATCACAATCTGTAGCTTGGCACAGTCAGAGGGATTTGACACTCCAAGTAAATGACACCTATAAAGTAAAACCTTCTTCATTTAATGATATAAATATCAGGTTAAAAAAGAATCACGTTTTGCCAAACAAGGGCAGAGGACCCGCTTAAAAGGGACCTACAAATGAATGTGGGGCAGTCATAATGTTGCTTTCAAACAAACGTATGTGAACTAATGCATCATTTGCCTTAAGGCAGCCTACACTTGCACAACTCATGATGTCGTAAACAGAGCCAAAGATTGGTAGCACTTTGTTATTCCAACCTCAGAGTAGGGTACATACTGCACTTACAACATATTCATTCCTTATGTGACGAGAAACCAAACATTTTGTCAATCTGGATACTGCCACTCCATTCATTTACATCTTTAGTGTTTGGCAGAGGCTCCTTTCCGGAGCAAATTACAGTTCCTTTCAATACCCACTTTGCCCGATGCATTTGCAAGGAAATGTCAACCAATTTCAGTCTGAGGTGAAAGCCAAGAGTCTTACTGCGGCTTACCTATTGTTGTGTCGACTACATTAAAGTTGGTTTGCTTTAAATGTTTTTTCCTGAAAAAACATACAATGTTTGACTGTGTAGTGTTGGTAGTTATATTAGTTGCAAAAAAGAAAGCTATGAGTTAATCTGAATTGCTAAAATCCAACAAAGGTTGGAATTCTTGGCCACAATGAAGCCAATAAAGCAATAAACAATAAAACTAAAGCAGTGTCAGCTACTGAGTAGGTGGTTAGCTTGAATTTTGTAACTGGAGCCAAATTTTATTAAAGAAATAAAAATATCCTTTTGCAAACCTACTAATGTCATCATCGCCACACTCTTGCATCTTTGCCTCAATTTGCAGCAACAGTAATGAATCACTGCCTGGTTGCATCTGCTCCTGTCTCTACATTGCCTTTGGATGCAATCACGCTGCCTGTAGAATTCATTTTGCATCGGAACATGCCTTTAGATCAATCAGCTGTCTTCATTCAGAGCTTTATTCTGTGGGCACAGTCATTAGCTTGAAATGTCATCAGAATGTGTGCAGGCATTTAATATATTTGTGTTCCCTTAATGCAATGCAGAAATATGCAGTCTCACTGTGCCACTAAAATGGGAGCACGTGCTTAAAAAAATAATGATAAAAAAAAAAACAAAAAAAAAAAAACAAAGCATAGATGATGACTCTCTGAAGCATACCATTAATGTACCTAAATAAATATTAAAATAGTGTAATACAAGATATGTGAAAATTTCATTATAACACTGATATTACAACTAGGCTTATTTATGACAAGATATCATTTGTGACCAGATACTTTTAATGAATATTTCAGTAGGAGTTAGACCAAGCTAAGACATGGAGACTGGGCAGGAAAAAAAGCGTTTTGGCAAAAAGAACTGATACTGTCCCTATTGCCCACTAGTATAACTATATTCGTATTTTCTGCAGTATATTCCATCTTCAGTTGATATCTTGTTGGTTTACTGAGGACAGTTTATTTCATTTGCAACCTGCACAGCCTTTATCTGCTGTGCTTAGATGAACACCACACATCACTATTTCAGTGCTAATGTCTTCAAATTTGTTGCAAGAGAAACTCGCGTCACATCCCTGTGTGTTTAAGCCTTGAAAACAATAGTTTTTATTTAATGACGTTCATCAAAGCCAAGTTTCTTTGTATATCCTAGCCAAGTGTTGTAAGCAGATGTAGTAGCGGAGCATTAGGGGAGTCCACCAATGTCATGCTCCAATGCCACTTCTGACACTGAAGCCTTCAGGAACTACTTAAGGGTCTACTCCCCAGTGTGATTCCCTTTTCCCTCTTGATGCTTCATCGGTTTCTATGGTGAAGGCTCCTGCTGCCCTGCTTTTGCTGGACCAACCGATCCAGCTATACTCATGGTCATTCGCCCATGGGGAGAAGTCACTTTCAAATGTCAGCACATGACGCTCTGACACAGGCATTCAAGAAGCTGAAAGAATGTTCCCTAATGAGGACAAGCTGATGTTTCAGTTAAGATGTTTTCCATCCAAGGCCATCACTTTGCCTTGGCCCTTGCTTCTGTATTCTTGTTGCTATGCATTCTGTATTGGAGACATGAACATTTCCAATCATGCCCAAAACATGTTTCTCTGCTGATGGAGACCAGCCACAAAGAGAGGTAAGAAGCAGGATATATTAGGCCCCTATTAAGATCCACATACATCCACATGTGGAGCAGGCCAGTAACAATCAGGTACATCAACCTGTTGTGGGAAGGACAGCATATTCTCAGAGGCAGCACTTATCTGTTGAGTTGAGGTAGTTTCACTCCTTTGGTTATGCTTAAAAATTTGATCTGTTGCTATAAGCACATATTAGATTAGAATCTGCGCTCTTATCAATTAAAAAATAATGTTGTTACATAGTCTATGTGTAAGAGAGAGAGAGGGAGAGAGAGAGAGAGAGAGAGAGAGAGAGAGAGAGAGAGAGAGAGAGAGAGAGACAGAGAGATAGAGAGACAGAGAGATAGAGATGCACGCTCACAGAAAGTGGAAGATAAAGATAGCCACCACAGAAAATAATTTCAATGTTTACAGCTTTGTTTTCATTAGGGAATAAAAGATTTCAGATTGCTGTGTTCTGTTCACCGTAATCCTAAAGTTGTATCACTAGGGAATCTCTGAACAGAGTCACAGAGAGTGAACACAGAGGCTGGATGGGGAACGATGTTTACCATAAGCTAAAATGCCCCTACCCAATGGGTTGGAAGGAAAAATATGAATGTTCTTCATTTGGGTCACATCAGGTTTTGACTGTTTTGTCTGTAAAGCATTCAAAAATATTACATTACCTCGATCAGCTTGTTGGCGTGCTCACGGAACACCTGTGCATATTCCTTGACTTCTTTCTCGTTACCATTTTTGGCAGCTTCAATCAGGACCAGTAGGGGAACATTGGTCTCCAGGAAGGAGTCAGAGACATGGTCCATTACAGCTTTACGCAGCTATGAAGTAAGAAATTTAGAAAGAGAGGGAAAAGGCACAGTTAAAATAATACATCAACCTTTGCACATGCATTCTCATCTACAGAACATCTTGTTGATCTGAATATATAGTACAGCTTCCCAAAACAAACCAAGAGACAGCACCCCCCTCAGAGAACAATAAATTATATTGCAAACTATATTAGCTTAAATACAAATAAAATCTTTATCATACATTGAGTGCTCAGTGAGCACAAACAGTGAAGTTATGTGCATGATGAAGACAAAGGGAAAAAACCTGTCTGCGAAGGTCTCTGGTCTTCTTTGTCATCCTGTCGATGGCTGTGTTCAGAGCATCACTCCTGTCCTTTCTTCCTGCCTGAAACATGAAAAGGGAGAGGAATTAGTGAGAAGCTGTGCTCGCGTAACATAAATTCTGATGAGCCTCAGGAGTAGATTGAATCGAATCAATCGGCATGTCTGCAGAAACAATTCTGCAGCACACTGGAGCTTCATAATGTACAGTTATTGGGTGTATTCATAGTTTCAAATGTATCTCTAATTGCTTCCCCTTTCTTGCTTTTTCTTTGCCACATTTAAATTAATAGGTTGGTTTGACATCCTACAAATGTTAATCTGATGTCTTTTTGAATTTGGTGCTGAAGTTTACCAAAAATGAACAACAATTTGTAAACAATTTTGTCGACTTTTAAAAAAAAACATATATTATGTTGTTAGAGGCCGGTGGGTATACAGAACAGATTTTGGGGTTTGATGTGAGTCAATGTGGCTGAATTATCCCATTAAAAAGTGTCATGTAACTGACAAGACAAAAACATAACTATTCCAGTGAGACTAAAGATGATCTTCAAATTCAAGTGCAGCTACTATTCTGCAAACACCCAGCCTGATCCATTTCTGATTTCTGATCTGTTTTATTTATTATAAACCTTCATGCTCTGCGAAAACCAGCTGTCATAAGCCGGTTAAAACTCAGGAATAGTTTCCTAACTCAAAGCATTGTGAGTGAACTGTCAAACAAACAAACAGTGGCCAGCACTTTCAATTAATAATAAAGACACACTGAAAGCATGCATCAGTAAAACGCCCAGCTGCTTTGGGTTAAAAAACAGCTGATTTGAATCTGTATCAGTGCTATAATTCATGGGCACCACACCCCCCCTTAAGTGCTGCTGTCGCAAACAGCATTTAAATCCAAATTTTTATTCATGCAGGGATCAACAGAGGCTTTTCAAATCCTGGTCAAGCCTTCCTGCCACAGCAACTTTCTTCATGGCTATTGTACAAAACGCTGGACATCATATTAGAGTAAACCTGTGATGCAGGCTTTAGCCTCTTAATACAGAGCTATTGAGCTGTCAAACATGTAGAAAATCCTTTCTTTTAATTATTCTTTAGAGGGAGGGAGAGGGAGAGAGAGGGAGAGAGAGAGAGAGAGAGAGAAAGAGAGAAAGAGAGAGAGGAAGAAAAAAATGAGAGAATGAATAAGGGACACCTAAAATTTCATTCAGGCATCCCCAATTATGAATACGTTTTCAAAAAGCTTTGCTCATCAACACTATAGCACAAAAACTATTGCCACAGATCTCTACTTCTGGGCTGGAAAACAGCAGCTTGGATGTTGTTACTGAACCAAGTAGGACAGAGAAATGTATATTCAAATGTATCCACATCAGGATGCAATCTATTGTTTGTTCAATCAATGACAAGCATCTAAAAAAAGGTTAATTGCTGTGACACTGAGCACTGATAATATAAAGTAACTCTCAACATATTAGTCTAATCTCTTCCCACGAGTGTATGTCTTATCATCTTGAATGAGGAATTTGTGCTGATTAAAAAGGTTACAATTTCCTACACATGGCTTACTGTGTAAATGATGTACAGTAATATTGCAACACTATTGGCAGAAGTCACACAGCTAAGCGCCACACAGTAGTCAAAGCCCTAACCACTGGTCCCCGCTGAGAGCAGAGAGATGTTCAGTCACATTCTGCAAACTGCTCAAGCGAAAATGTGGAAAATCTAAAACTTTCAGGAGAGAGAGAGAGAGAGAGAGAGAGAGAGAGAGAGAGCGAGAGAGAGAGAGAATAAGAAAATTAGAACAAAATTAGATGAATGAGAAAGGGCAACAGAGAAAAGGCAAAGAACCAGTTAGACTGTGGGCTGTTTTTCCTCCTTAAAATGCTCAAATCAACTGCGACATAACACCATAGATGGTGGTAGCACTGACCTGCCCCACCCCCACTGCCCTTTGCCCATTGGGGGGTTGTGTACATAGTTAGGGGCCAGGGAGCTCCAACGGCACTAATCCCCTGCGATTCTGCGCTGGTTGGATGCAGTACTGTGGTGGGGCTTTAGTCTGCTTGGCCCCTACACACTCTCAATCCCATTTCATTCATGCCTAGCCTATATTTCATTTCCACGCCAGGGGCTTCTAAAGCACTTCTTCAGGTGCTTATTATGGAGGTAGTTTCTCTGCGGCATCTTTTATGATACTCAAGTGAGTCTCTATCCATCTCCTTTAGGACAGATTTAGGAACATCCCTTTTCTACAAACCATAAGTCCACTGGATTATGGAAAAATTTAAGGGAAAAGAAATATGCTCCAAGTGTGAAAAGATCAGAGTTCTGTGGTTTGATATTCACTTAATTGGACATGTATTCATAATTTCATGTTTTTTTAATGTATTTCCAAAAACAAAGCTAGCTATCTGTGTGTGTGTGTGTGTGTGTGTGTGTGTGTGTGTGTGTGTGTGTGTGTGTGTGTGTGTGTGCATGCGCTAACCGCGGCATACCCCCAAGATTTAAACAATTTTACCCCATGTTTTCCACTCTCACATTTTGCAGAAGAGTCCCAGTGGGAGATGTAGTCTACCACAATAAATGTGGAGAATGACAGCAGCATGCTGGTCAAGTGACCTGGAAAGTCACAGCCAGATGCACATTTTGTCTTAAGACCTGAGAATTACATAATAGAATTAATTAGGGAATATACGTTTGGTAGTAATGATGCTCAAGAACTATACAAACCATGCATAAATGTCTTCCAGTTATGCTTTTATTTTTACTGTCTACTGCCAAAGCATCAAATGTATTCTTTGATTTCTTTGCAGACAATATTTAGTCTCCAAAAGGAGCAATAAGACTTAAAACCCATCTGAAATATCACAGTCAATTTATACAAAAGTATAAAACAGAGGAAGGGTGTAGCAGGCTCTACTTATCTAAGGTCATGTCTAAGCAGATGCTTGAGTGAAATGAAAAGTTGACAAGGGATAGACTGCCAAAGTTAAAGACAAAAGCATCTGTGCTTTTTGCTCTCTTGCATCTTGTCTGTGGCTGCTTCAAATCTAGTTCATTGCAATTGCCCTCATAGCCTTCTCCATGCACATTAAATAATTGAGGAAAAGTCTGCATTTTCATGCACTGAACTAACGATATCATATTCTATTTAGCACTCTAAATGGTGCTGAAAGAGCCTTCTTTTAACAAAACCACAAATCAAATCCATTTGCTCGATGGAAAAAAATCCTGTTAACATTTAAGTTAATTTGATACCACCTTATGGTTCACACCGTCAGGCGAGTATCAATTCTGCCTTGTCAATTACATGTTAAAAGCTAGCTTAATTTAACTTCAGAGCAGCTGGCCATACATCACATGCCAGTGCTCAAAAATTTAAGCACTGCTCTCTGGATATGTAAATTATGAAAGACAGACATCTTATGTTAGCATTGCTACAGCATGATTCCTCCTGTACCGAGACATGGCAATGCAGTACACCTTTGCTCATCCTCACTCATGTTTATGTTTGTCTAGACCCCCATGTTACAAACTATGCTTTGCTTTGTTGTGCTATTTTGTTTATGTCTCGGGTATACATTCATACATAGTGGATGCAGACCAACACCAAGGCGAGGCTGAGATTTACAGCCATGGTTAATTTCAACAGCAAGCTGCCGCAACACGTTCAAGATATCAATATTCTGATGGTGACGAGCCAGTGGGAGGGAAAGGGGGGGTGGGCAAGAGGGAGGTGGAGGAAGACTGAGGTGCACAAGCAGTGTGTATGAGGCAGAGAGCAAGTGACTGAGCAAGAGAGTGAGAGGGTGTTTGTGAGTGTGGGAGAGAAAAAGAGAGAGAGAGAAACAGTAGTGATGATCGACGCCAGGCTGCCACCACTCTGTAGCAGTGAGTGGCTGCAACAAAAAGCACAGAATAACATCCCTGACTCCCTGCTCTGCTTTTTTCTCTCTCCCTGCGTCTCAGCTAGCAGACGAGGGCTCCGCTCGCAGCTCTGCAGAGGCTATGCTGAGACTGAGCCGGCGTCGGAAGCAGGATCTCTGGCTCCCATCAACAAGTTAGGGTTGGAGGACCACAGCCATGAAAGAGGAACGCTTGATCTTCAATTAACCGTCTGAGCTGACATCATTGCGGTGGAAGGGAAACAAAAGGGTAAAAAAAGAAAAAGAAAAAAAAGGAGAGGAGGGGGGGGTCTGTTCACCGGAGTCGCTCTGGATGCAACTGATCAACTTAAAAAAATATATATAAATATTTATTTCAAGGATTCGTGGGATGAAGGAAAAAATTAAAGCCTTCGCTTGAGCTTGGATTTTAAAAGGACTCTAAGCAGAATAACAGGAATAAACATCTTCTTGGGACATGGAATTTCATATTTTGTTTCATTTGGGTGGGCTCAGAATTGCTTTATTTCCAAAGAGGCTGATTCCTTTTGTGCGCACTCAAAAGGGTTTTTTCCCTTTGGATTTTTCTTCCATCTGGTTGCTCCAAGAGTCTGCGGAAAAGGACAGTTGAATGCAGCCTCCGATGTGCACAAAAGAATGGGTAAGTTAGCCCCTTTATATGGCAGGTCTGGACATGAATAGGGAATACAAGTCAGAGTGAGAGAGGCTAAGGACTAAAAGCTCCTCAGCCTAGTCTATTTACTGCAATTGTCCTTCATTTTGCCTTCTTCGCTGACACACGAGTTGAGAATATATACATTTTAAAACATCATTGGTATTGTACAGCAGACATCTAAGACAAGATTACTTACGGCAAAGAAAAACTAAATAAAAAACTACTAATTCAAAAGGACACATTTAATTATTTGAGCTGTTCAAAACAGTAAGACAGACAGCAAGCAGTAATCAACAACACAAAAATAGAATGTAAAGCAAATTCCAAAGCACAAAATGTAACAAAAATAAAAAAACAGAACGCAAGGGAGAGGAAACAAAGTCCAGCTCATATGTAATTCATCATTAGATGCCAAAATAAAAGCAGCATGCATTTAACCGAAGCTAAAAAAAAAAAAAAGAAAACATGTTTACATACACTGTGGCATTTGTCCAAGTAAAATGTATAAGTTGCCATACAACTGGTGTATGTAAGGGAAAGAACGAGAGCGCACACAGAAAGCACAATCGTCATCATGAATTAGTAATAAGTGCTCTGCAGAGATAAGATTTCCCGCCCTATAGTTCATTTTTTTTATCTTTGAACCCACCCAGGTTTCCATTCAAGGTGGCCATTGGTGGGACTTGCACCAGCGGCTCTGTGTCTGTGTGTGATCAGCATGCTTCTAGTGTGCCTGCTGCCTCCTGCATCGTGCACAACCTGCCCTCAAAAATGTCGCTGTGAGGACCTGCAGTTCTACTGCGACACCCAGGGGCTTCAGGCACCCCCAGATGGTGTGGACAAGGGGGCACTGGGGTTGTCACTACGCCACAACAGCATCACTGAGCTCAGCCCTGATCAATTTTATGGCTTCAGCCAGCTAACCTGGCTGCATCTAGACCACAACCAGATCACCACAGTACAAGAGGATGCCTTTCAAGGGCTCTACAAGCTGAAGGACCTCAATCTGAGTTCCAATCGAATCACCAAGTTGCCCAACACAACCTTCATCCACCTCATCAATCTCCAGATATTGGACCTGTCCTTCAATCAGATGACTGCATTGGAACCAGAGCTGTTTCATGGACTGAGGAAGCTCCAGATACTCCATCTCCGCTCAAATTTACTTCGCACCACACCTGTTCGGGCTTTCTGGGACTGCCGCAGCCTGGAATATCTGGGCCTAAGCAGCAACCGTCTACGGAGTCTGGCTCGAAATGGATTTGCTGGGCTCATTAAGCTGAAAGAGCTCCACTTGGAGCACAATCAGCTCACCAAGATCAACTTGGCCCATTTCCCTCGTCTCGTCGCCCTCCAGTTTCTATATCTCCAATGGAATAAGATCAGCAACCTAACATGTGGCATGGAGTGGACCTGGACCACTTTAGAAAAGCTGGACCTCACAGGAAATGAAATTCGTGTCCTAACACCTGATGTGTTTCAAACGCTGCCAAATTTAAAGATTTTGCTGCTGGATAACAACAAACTAAGCAGTCTGGATCCCCAAGTCATGGATATGTGGCAGTCTCTGGGTACAGTTGGGCTGTCTAGCAACCTTTGGGAATGTACCAAAAGGATTTGCTCTCTGGCCACTTGGCTGAGCACCTTTAAGGGAAGGTGGGAACATTCAATTCTCTGCCATAGCCCTGAGTATGCCCAAGGTGAGGAGATACTCGATGCCGTTTATGGATTCCAGCTTTGCCAGAATTTTTCAGCGCCGGTTGTTCAGACCATTAGTACAACCACAGACGCTACTACAGCTACAGAGATCACAAGCTCCTTGTTTGGAATTATGCAGCCGACCCCCACGCAGGACTATGCAGAGGATTTTGGGAGCTTTACCACAGTCACTACCACAACAACCACAACACAAACATCACGCACTGCTCAAGCAACTACCGCTACATTGGAAGAGGCAGCTGTAACAGATGATTTCTCGGCAATGGACAACACTGTTATGACTCATAGGGTTATCATTGGAACTATGGCCCTTCTATTTTCATTCTTTTTCATCATTTTCGTTGTGTACATGTCACGGAAGTGCTGCCCTCCCACCCTGCGCCGGATACGCCACTGTTCGGCTATTCAGAACCGCAGACAGATGAGGACCCAGCAGCGGCAGCCTATGGCAGATCTAGCGACACAGGTACCCTATAATGAGTATGAGCCCAGCCATGAAGAAGGGGCACTTGTGATCATCAATGGCTATGGGCAGTGCAAGTGTCAGCAACTGCCTTACAAAGAGTGTGAAGTATGAACTCTTATTTATTCCTAGAGCTTATGGTTTGCCATTTGACCATTTCAGAAGATACAGGGTTTGCTTTTTTGATTTTTTTTCCAGTTTATGTAAAAAGCATAATTTCTACAAGTGAGATTTGAGAATATGTGAGAAATGTTGAATGCTACAATGACAGAGGTTGAACATGACAGTTTAGGGGTGATGTAGAGATAGTCACAAATTTATTTTTCTATGAATGCAAGGTTGTTCATATCAGGCAGGGGCAATCATTTTAAACAAGAAAATTGTAAACTGTGAGATTTGTCTCCACATTGTCTATATTCTGCAGCACAGAGAAAATACTTAGCCAAATGGCTCTCTGCTAACAGAATACATTAAGTGGAGAAATGTGATTTATGTCTTATTTCTTTTAAAAGTAAATATTTGAAATCATGTTTCTAACTGTGCCACAGGCAGTGAAGGCCAGTCACTTAATCACTTGGGCAAATTAATTGGATAAATTATAAGAATGTTTGTTTTATAGCTTCATTTTTGGGATGAGACAATAATACATTAAAGACCAAAATCAAATTCTGAAGTCTGAATAATAAATGTCATTTTTGTTATTATGGTATAAATGAAAAGAAATCCTCATATGAGGAAAGATAAGCCCTGAAGTTCTATTCAATATACACTCCTGATAATACTTTAACCAAATCAAACACATAATAATTAGGCAAGTCTTTAACCTCCCATCAGATCAAAAGGCTCTCAGTGTTTCCAGAATTTATTTGGGTAGAACAACCCCCCCCCAAAAAAACAGATGTCTTTAGCCAAAAAGGGATTATCTTTTGCTTTTGGATTTCTTCCTAAATTCCCTGTGTTGAAATAAAACTACAAGAGCGTACCAACTGAAAAGACTGCTGAAATGGTCAATTTACTGTTTAGTTGAATATACTGCAAAAATGACCTCTTTAATCAGATGTTTTAATCAGCTCGTAAATGCAATGCTGTTTTGCAGCTGACCCTCCAGTTGTTGGATGTTGGAGCTCACGCCCACGAGGGCCAACTGCTACAAATAAATTCTCAAACTGTGGGAAACACTAAGCACTGTTCATCTGTGGTTAATCTCCAATATACTATACTGCTTAGCTACAACACATGGATGTTCTCTTCACTTTGGACATCAAGAACAAAATTATTAAACCTTAAAATGTACATGGATTCTTTTGCTCCCAAATACCATACACACTGTGACCATGATATCTCTGACACCATAACCTAGTGAATACAGTTGGCTGATTTGCTATTATATACAATGATCAATAAAACAGACGAGCTAGTGTGAAGTGCGAGGGTAGCAAGTAAAAGGGTAATGAGCAGCGCAAATGCCAGACAGAGGAGCATTTCACTCTGAAAATAAAACCTTTCCCAGTAGCCCAGGCTCTTTACTGCTTACACACTAATCAGGACTGACAGGCTCAAGACTGAACCAATTAAGGCAAGGCAAAAAAAAATCTAATATTCTGTCACCCACACCAGTGATCCAGCAACATTTAGCTTGTTCAGCCACTCAAAAATAGTTCTAGCAGAATCATCCTACACACCACACAAAAACATCATTGATCCTTTTACTTTAATGCACTGTTGTTATTAGGGATGCCGTCTTGTCATTTACAGTCTTAAAAATAGGGTTACGGTGAATAATAAATATTGTATCAGTTTCTTGGGAAGCAGTCACAAGTGTCAAGTTAAACTGCGTTCAATACCCTGAAAGCAAATGGAGATCCAGTGATAAGCAAACAGCGAGCCTGGGTCAGGACGCATTTGTATGCAGCAGGGAGAGGATGTGCATTAGCATCAGACTAAAGCTGCTGCCGCAGCTCCGCACTTCTTTGTGTTCAGTTTGGTGGTGGGGGCAGGGTGAAAGAGAGAGGGATTGAGAGGAATTGATGGGACGATGGAGAGGGGCAACTATGGGGCAATGTCTTAGTTTAGTGAAATTAAAACCGACCAATCCTTCTGGCCAAGTAAAGGTAGCAGAGAATGGTATGATAAATACTGAGTGACAGCAACTGTGGCCTGAAATGCAAGATTTTCACTACAACATCAACAGACGAGGAACAGAGAAAATTTTAACTAAAATTAATCGAAATCGGAGTATGGCATTTTCTTGACAGTTGAACTAACGGCTATGCTTAGCAAAGTCAGCTATTACAATGGCAAGGTGCCTATGACAGCCCAGCACCTTGACACATATGTGGTTGTGAGCATGGATGCAGGTCATTGGCTGGTGCCCTCTAGAGGAAGCCAGGAGATACCATTTGTGGCTTTGTCTCGTTATAGAGTCTGTCAAAATTTGGCTTCAACCATCTAAATGAATGCTTGTGTCAATGTCTCTCTGCACATGCTCATACAACATCTAAGAAAGTGTTCGTGTAAACCAAAAATTGTTACACTTCACATCTGAATTCAATGAAAACACTGCATTCACTGATTTCCAAAGCTGAGCACTTCCACTTTGTTTCTGATTTTGTTTTCTTCCAGCTACGCGCTGCTTTAACTATTGCCCTTCTAATCTGTCTTGCATGTTCAAAAGTAAAATTTGAGTTGAATATTTCTTAATGTCATTCAGCAAGCATTATGGAGAGACCTCGTTTTTGATAACACCAAGAATGGGGATGTATGTGGAATTCCTATGAAGTTCTGTCAATCATATAACATTTCACTGTTTAAGACTACGGTTGTACTAAGTGACTGAAAATCCACAAAATTTGTAGAAATATGCATCCCTTTGCACTCTGGCTATTTGTAAACTGTTTTTGTTTCCTCTTGTCATCCTCTAGCCCTGATCCTCACCCTGCCTAAAAATAAAAAAAGAAGAAAAAAAAACAAGTGAACCAATCCCCTCTCTCTTACCCAAACTCTTTGTGCAAAATGAATGCTTTTCTCTTCCCATTTTCCTTTTGTATTGTAATATGTACTATTTCATATCTGTATAGTGGATAAGATGTGCCAAACTGAAAAAAAACATTTTCCCCTCAAAACATATATTTTTTAAATAAAATGGTTATAATTTACAGAGTGTTTGCTAACTGATGGATGCTCAACTTGGTTTGGTCTTTCATTACATTTGATTGAATGCATAATTTATTTAACCAATTAAAAAAAAAGATTTTTTTTTAAAAATCCACAAAACAAATTCCAAGAACATGATCTTCTTTTGTAAAATACCTGGTTTTGTTCAGGTTACAGTCCAAAAAGGCAAAGGCATTGAATTTATAGTTATACTTAAAATAGATCTAAGCACAAAATCCTTAATTTGACAAGATGGATGAGGGTAGACTGTCTGCCCTTATTACTCGATAAATTATTTTTCTGAAACTGACTCTCTATACCAGCACTGCTTCAATACTTAAATTTGTTATACAGTGAAAAAAAAGTATTTCAAGTAACACAACAGATGAAACCTACACATTTTTGTTGTTGCATAGCTAAAATGCAAATACATTTACTGAAATTAAGTACTGCGGGGACTGTTTTTGTGCAATAACAACCACACAAACAATATCAACAACTCAGTATGACCAAAAAAAGACCCAAAGAAAATACATTAATTGCCAGTTTAATTTAAGGAACTGAGATTTCGCAAGGGGATGCTGCAGAAACTACTTTGGATTTTTAAACTCAGTGGACTGTTTTCATGTAGATAAAAATGAAATCTGCAATGTTACAGTTTTACAAAGTGAAGCTGCATGATGTCCACCAGGAAT
Source organism: Terapon puta (assembly GCA_028564955.1). NCBI lineage: Eukaryota > Metazoa > Chordata > Actinopteri > Centrarchiformes > Terapontidae > Terapon > Terapon puta. Next base: position 17,648,558 of record JAOXYL010000065.1, on the reverse strand, counting down.
GTATATATCCACACCTGTATAGTAAAATACTGGGCTTCTATTATTCATGACCAAAGTGTGTAAGCTTATCTTACACACAACGTGTACCTCTTCAAATAAGTACTTGTCACCAGGAGTATTTTTCATTAGAAAATTCATAGATATGACATCTAATGGAAACCAAGATAAGCTTGTGTCAGACTCCATGAATCTAACCTATGATATTCACTGGACTACTTTTTATTATTCATTCACTATAATGATTTGAGCAAGTAACAGACATTTTGTTTACTGTGAATGAGAGGATATTATTTGGAGTATTATTTCTGTTTTAGTTGGAACTAGTTCTCAAATCACAGGCACCGCAGATACAACAATCTCTAATAACAAAGCAGTATTTCCTTATGGCAGAGGCAACAGGCCAGACATCTCTTCATCGGACTAGCTTTACCAATTTTACTTCATTGTGTGCAGCTGTATAATGTAGGAGTTGGGTCAGATCAGGACTTGATGCAAGCAGATTATACATAATATTTTATGAATCTGATCAGATTGGGGAACAAATCACAACATCTCTGTCAAAAAAAAAAAATCTATAATCCAAGCCTTTCCAATCTGTTAAAAAGTCCACATAACAAGACTAATGTGGTCAGAGAGGGAATAACACTTTCCATTTAAGGCTTTAAAAAGCCAGTATCAGGCAGACACATTTACAGAGACGTGTACTACTTCTTCTGTACTTCTGCACGAAACCTACTGCATGTGAAGCAATTTAGGGCGTCGAAAGATACAGAGGAATAGGCTGACGTGGCTATCCAACAGTCTGAACCGCTCCAGTTTTACCTGCTCTTTTTGATGAGACCTACAAAAAGCAAGCTTCAGTAATTAACCTGCAGAGTGTACCCAGGTGGGGGAGGCACTAAACTGATGAGACTGACTGTGTGGCCTCAGTAATCTGTAGGAGTCAAGGACTCAGAGCCCAAGTATGCCTCACGTATTCATTATGAGACCTCCAATAAATCTAGAAAATGCTTACTGAGAAGGACATATTGATCTGGATTCTCATCTGCAAATACCTCCTTAATGTATTTATTGCTTAACACATTTAAAACCATTCCTCAATCATTTCATTGGGGGATCCAAGTGTAAACAATAGAAGGATGAACCAGAAGTTCCTTCATTGGACAAGTGGACAAGGCTAACTGCAAAATTAATTCTCTGCTGATCCTTTCAGAGAAGATGGAATCTTTGCTGTGCACAAAAGAAAGAGCATTTTAGCCAAATATTTCATTATGTTCTTTACATTCTTAATTCACCTTTCCTCCTATCACAATCCAAGCGAAAAATGAACAATAGCCCACTTTAGAGAATTTAAAATAACTATACAGAAGCTAACAGCCATTAAAACATAAGTAAAGCTGATTATACAGCCAGTACAGCTGTGATTATCCTACCGTGCAATTCAAAAAGATGGTGAACAGATGCAAACTCAGGTCTTTATATGCCTCTCAACGGTCAACTGTCACAGACCCTGGTTATTTATATTTGTTCAAAATTTTATTTCCTTCTTTGTGATGCACTGGCTCAGTTAAAAACTGGGTCCTCTATTACCGCCTCTTACCCAGACAGCAATGCTGTCATGTTACAGACTAAATGTGATAAATCATTGAATAAAATACATTGCTGAAAGCACCTGGTTTGAGTAAACAAGTCTAGATGGACCTTTTCTGTTCACAATAAATGGATGATAACTGATATTGCATTAACACAAATCCCTCCACCAACTGTCTGACTACAAACACTACCATTTAGCATTGTTTTCCAGATAGAAGATAATGTTCAAAATTAGGCTGGGACTTTTTAGTAGGCAGAGGTTGTTCTCTCCATGTCTGCTGGCGTGACCTTCAGGTGCTTCCGTTCAAGCACAGTTCAAAGGCACGCAGGTCAGGTGAACTAGAAACATCTACAGGCCGTAGGAATGAACGTGAGTATGAAAAAGCTTGTCTGTGTTTGTTATTCTTGTGATAGAGTAATGACATGTGTGACCTGTGTGTTTAGACAGACTACTGTTCCCTGGGTCCTGAAGAGGACATAAGGTATAGATAATGAACCAAGGTATAGAAAATGGACGTACCTTTTAAAAGTAGGGATTTTATTTTTTTAAATGATTTGTTTGCTTAATAATTTACAACATTCTATTCACTCTTTCACCTTCAAGCCAATGTATGTCTCTGGCAAAACACAGCTGTAAAAAACAGATTCCAAGTCTGGTTTTCTTGGCATTTTTAATAATGTTTGTGTTGCTGGCCAGAAGTCAATTTCTTATCAGAGCAAGAAATTAAAATGCTTTCTTTGTTCTGTGCAATAGATAATTCATTAAATGTTTTACAATGTTCAAAGGTGGAAAAAGAAAAATACCCTTTATTTTAAATTACTAATAAATACCTCTATATTAACTATGAGTAACATTAGTTCTTGTGTGTGAATGAACCGGCAGAATTGCCTTCCAACTCTGCGGTTTCCCTCCGCCCTCACGAGCTCTACAGCATCTTCTGGGTCACTGTTTTGGTTTACTACCACGCAATTCTACCCTTTAGGTTTAATGTCACTGCTCTTACCAATATCCAAACAGCTCTATGAACTCAATGTGTGCTAGGTATAAAGATACTACTGTTCGCCATGTCAAGGTGAAGCGATAAAATGGAATTTTTATTCCCAGTGTTAGCTGCTGTTCATTCCTGTATGATAAGCTGTCGGCCTGTTGGGGTATTTCCAGCCACAGGTTCCATACCATGCCCTAATGCCTGTACACCAAAAAGAGCACTGGTAAGTAAACATTAAAACCCCGTGTTTAACTAAATTTACAAGCATTTATTTAAGTTTTTCTTTTGCTTCGGGCTATTTAGCCAAGATAAAATTAAAAAAAAAATTTTTTTTTTAATGCTACTACTGACCCACTGCCATACACGCTAAAATGTTTGGATTTTCATGCTAAAATGCAAATACATTTATTGGCCTCTCAGTGGAGGTGAGACAGACAGAAAATAAAACTACATTCAGACAAGAGTAAAAAATATATGAATCACATATAGAGAGTAAATGTCATTTATTTTAAGTTAATTAATATCAATTAAATTGTATGAATTATTGAAGGACTTCTGCACAAACTTTCTTCACTGTTTTTAGAGCAACGACAGTCCTACTGAAAACGAGAAAGCAAGATGACTTATACTGTTCTGAAGCATCACATCTGTTATGTGTGCACAAAAGGATATTTGGAGGAATTAAGTCATCCCGAGGGGAAAAAAAACAGAGCTTTTTAGGATGGAAAGCAATTTGCATACTTAAAACGGTACTGCAGCTTTATGTGATGACAACATATTGTGTCTCAGACTGTAAAACAAAAAGGGGAAAGATGAAGCAGGCAACAAATTAAATATTAATCTTAAGAAATACATATGTAGGAATTTGTGGAGACGATGGTTTTCATATTTGCCTGTGAAATCATCCAGCACCAAAAGCTTCAGACAAGCAGCATACATATTTCTCATGGGTTAAGTTCATTCACCCAGCCAACTGTAAAAAGGGGGGAAAGTTCAGAGCATTTTCAAATGTCCATTTGACAGACCATGGCATTCTTAATACTGTTACACTGTGGCAGACAAAATGTGTGCATTTCACCTCACTGTCAACAAAGCCAATCAAAAAGCCTGGAATTCACCAGCAAAAGATCAAGAGCCAGGTCTGGGAAACATTGCCTGACAGGCCGTTACTGACAGACCAGTGTTTTATGGAGGCTGTAAATATACGAGAAGCCTTGGGGACACTAAATCTTTTCCATGTTACATTGTATGGAGTGTAATTTGTTTTAATTATGCATTTAGATGAGATTACAACTAGATAAACTGAACCACTTTCACACTGGTCTTGCATTAAGTTGCATTATGTTCTTGTTTTTTTTTTTTAAAGAATGCATTTAAAAAAAACACCACATTCTTGACCTCAGTCTTTTTTTTTTATTATTATTTAATTTGGGTGCAGTTATTTTGAACTCGGAACCAATCAAACTCATCATATTCTCACAGTCATTTTCATATAATATGATCCAGTGGGTAGGGTAGATGGTCCAAGCTCCACTCAACTCAACTCAAAATGTGTTTAAAATGACAGGCAACTATGCAGGCACAGAGGAATAGGGATAAAGCAAAATTCTGCCACTCACTGTAGATGCCCAAGGCAAAAAGACAGCAAGAGTCGGGGAAAGAGTGAGCTGTCAAGAGAGAAAGCCCCACAAACGGGAAGAGAAAGACTGTAAAGATGAAGAAACCAGAAAAAAGATTCAGCATGGAGAAAGCAAAGTGTAAGAGAAATGCAAAAGAGTGAGAGGGCTATATTGAGGTACACCAAAAAAAGACAAGTGAAGAGAGAGGTGGGGTCTCACTGCAGTGGCCATGAATGTCCTTTTCATCAGGTCTAAATGATAATGTATCACTTCATGTTGAAAGAATTCAAATGTCAGAAGCTTAATATGTCAAAGCGACCTAGTGTCACTCCTATGTGAAAGACCTTGGATGCGGGGAACTACAGATGCATTATTAATAAAAAGTGGCAGAAACAGTTACACTGAACACGTGCCATGCCAAACTGTCATGACAATATGGAATAATTGAGGCCATTCTATGTGGCAGTGCTGGGGCAACATTACCCCCACCCGCCTTTCCCCTTCAATGCTTGAGTAGACAAGATCTAGTCTTGTTAAATGATCGTCACAACACTGTACACAATTTCCACTCGAGGTCCAAGGGAAAAAAATTCCAGCAGTCAGACATTATGTGTGTGTATATATGTGTGTGTGTGTTTCCCAAGTCTCAACGTCAGCCTTTGTTTCCCCAACAACAGATTCACGCAACCTTAATGTCACTTTTCCAATCAATATTCTGTATGAATGTTTTAGCTGTTCTCATAAAAATGACTCAAATATGTAAATATATTTCTCCAAAAGAAATTTGCTGTTTTTTAAATTAAGTGATGCTTTCCACTTCTGCTTAAACACCTATTTAAGCTGGGCCGTGCTGACAGAAACTGACAATGCAGTTGCAGTTGCAATTCAAAAGAAAAAAAAAGTCTATACTTAAGTCCAATCTCTCCCATTCAATAGAAGTAGATTCGATATTTTCTTGCTGTTCTTTGATTTGTCCTATAGTCAAGGCTGAAGCTCTGTGTATGGCTCTATATTCCCTCTCTGCTCTTTTCTGATCATAGTCTCTATATAGCCTTAATTCTGCCATGGCACATGGCAACAAACCTCACTATATCTTCTGGGAAAAACATCTTTAACATGTTGAGCGAATACTTTTGGAATGGTAAAAACCTCAGCAGCTATTTGAGAAAAAACATTCTTACACATATAAGTACACATATTCTTTATCAAAATCACCAAAGGTTGTTACTTCTTCAGTCCTTCCAGTCATTATTTGAAAGATCGGAAATCCAGTGTAGAAAACCATGTAGATGGTTGTTGTCAAACTCGCTCGATGTCTAAGATCTGAATGGACACCATTTAGGTCGTAATACATGATCGTAGGCGGCACTTGATCAATGATCACTGCTTACTCAATATTTTTAACTTTGGGATGTCCAACAGGTATTTGAGTCAGAAGGAGAAGACGACTAATTGAGAAAGGGGTGGGAAAACACAACTTGTAGCAAGAGGGAATGAAGAAGCAGAAGGGACGGGAGAGAGAAAGAAAATGAGTTAGGAGTCCATCCAACAGCCTCAGCTGTGAGTGTAAACCCATATGCTGTAACAGCAACATAGTGCTTAATGACTTTTTACTGCCCCATCGACTATCGGAACAATATGTGGACAAAAATCAAGCCATATTCCCAGCAAAATCAGTGTTAAGTATGGGCCTACAGTGCATCAGCTGGTCAAGCAGATATTTCCTTTCCCTTTCCCTGCAATTACATATTTCATCGCTCGTCTGCGGCTCTGCCTTAAACTGACAGCACACACACATCCTCATCAAGCCAATGTGAGGATTGTTTAGTCTGTCAAGCCTGATCACAGACATGGCTGGCTTACTTGTCACACTGTCTACACCACTGGTTTAAAGGCACCAGGTCAAGGCACCAGCTATCTTACTATGCTAACTACGTGTCGGCCACAGTTCTCAGAGGCTGTGCTAGAACATTAAATGAACAAAGTGGACACTGACATATTATGCTTCTCATCAGTTTCCTTCATCTGACCAAATAAGTTGCCAGATCCCTGTCATGTCCACTCATCATCACCTTCATGATGAGATGTGTTACTCGGTAAATTAAGCTACAGAGTCATACAGCTACATGAGTGGCATGGAAGAGTCCAGTGAAGTAGAAAACCTGTTTTGAAGCAAACCAGAGATGCTGCATAAATGGCCTGAACCTTAAAATAAACTGGCAGTGTTCTGGATGAGCAATGAGAGCAAACCATGGCTGTTATGAAAGGACAGTATTGAGAGAAAATGACATGTAAACTCAGTTGACATCTGACTGCTAATCATGTTATCTGTCTGTGTCAAGTGAGGATATATTTAAAAGCACAAAAAGGGCTTTTGTAACAGAGCTGCAGTTGAAACAAAAGTTTCTGTCAACAGTCACTAACTCAGGTTACCAATATAATATCCGCCAGCTCCCAAATTATGCTTAAACAAGCTGGTTTAAGAGAGAATTCTCTGAACAAGACATCAGCACTAAGGGGGTGTCTGTACTTCTGTTACTTTGCATAATCCATCAAAAACGACTTAAAGGATTTCAGTGACCATGTACAGAGAGTTAGGCCCAGGGCCAAGAGGACACATCACTTTTGGGTGCAGAGCGAACACCCATTTGCTTACTTCTTAAGCAGGCAGACTTAAACCATTACCCAATTCTCTGTTTTAGTAAATACCTTTGCCCACCAGCTATGCAACAGATGTCCCTGTCCTATTAATAATGTAACCAAACACTTAAGTTCGATAATGGTAGGTTACCTCTTGGGTAGTTATCAGGCATGCTAATACTAGCAGCCACCATTTAAGCCTCTATCAGTTGCTTAAATAAATTGGAAATCAATTTGCAGCATTAGCATTGTTAAGAGATTTATGCTCTAGCAGAAGTACTGCAGCGTGTGTGGATAAGAACTGGGATCTTCACTATCACCACAACCTACCTAACCACACATCCATTACAGCCACAGGACCCCTGCAACACTTGACAAATGAAATGGGCAAGCTGTGCAGTTTTATGATTTTATCTCTAAATCTAGCAGGAACAGCAGAACACATATAGTTCAAGCTCATAGATAGTAATAAACAAGGCATTACCGCAGCAATGAAATTTCTCTGGGTGAGTGGCTCACACTGAAACTCTACTGTTATAGGCATTCGTGGATGGGGGGCACATTGTGAAAGGAAAATTAGAACAGCTCAAGGACAGAAAAGAAAAACTTTTCAGTTTCATTGCTCTTTAGTTCAAGTCTTTGCCACATATACTGTAACAAGATGTGTTCTACTGAAATGATCTGTTGTGCAAGTTCATTTATATTTATACAAAAATATATATTTTGTCATAGAATGTTATACATTTAACAATGTGTTGGTTGGATATAAAAAGTCTTAAACTGAACTGCTTGCTGTTTTCCCTTTTTGTTAAAACTTTATTCATCAATATCCACTTCAGATGAGTTCACAATTAAACACAATGGGAATTAAACTAAATTAAACAAAATTGTTAAGTAATACTGGATGTGTTTTTGACAAGATGACTATGCATACAGATACTTCAGCAATCCTCTGAATATACATTAAACACAGACTTTGTCAAATGTATCATTCGACAGGTTCAGTTGTGCACTGTAGTTAAAGCCAGCAGCAGCTGACTGGAATTATGTGGATTTAACAACATGGGGAGGATTCAGACTCGGCGCTATTTGTGAAGTCTGGATTATTTACCAAGGTGAAGCCAACAATCCACTTCCTAAAACAGACATTTTTAATTTCATTATTAAGTGTAATGTATATGTAAAAAAGCTTTTACTTTTGGGTTTGGGTTCTTGCATTGTTTATTGTGCTAAAACTATAGAATGTTTTAAAATGTGTAAATGCAATATAAATTAGTAAAATAGACTAACTGCATTTTCTAGAACCATACTGACCGTAGTTACACTTTAATCACTTTGGATAGGTGTCCAATTTCAAAAAACCTTCACGTGAATGTATCCAAAGAGCACTCAAAAGGACTAAAATTAAAGTGGGTTAATCTAGCATATTCTTTGTCAGGCGCTGAAAAGGTGACTTTTAACCACCTATCGAGTATCTATGTCAGTAAGCAGTAGAAGCAACCACCCACTGTCTTGTGTTCTTAACACAACTATGGTCCGTCTCTTCACAGCAGCTAACGTTACACTAGACTTGCACTGAAATTAGCCACTGTTCTCCATCTCATTAACGCAAAAGAACAAAAAGCTCCAGCCAAATATGTATGATCATATATGTGATCAAAAGCACCATGCTCTGAGGTTTCTGCGTTTATCTAAGTTCATCACTGATTGATCTGTGCGGGTGAGAGAACGACTTGAGTTAGAAATCCACAAAACATCATATTTCAGACATATTTCATGTTCATGTTTCATTCATGTGTCATGTTACGTTATAGATACTTGTTAGCTAATGCAATACAAATTGCTAAAGAGCACTTATTTTATGATGTTTTTGGCAGATACCAAACACCTGCATGTAAATTTCCACCTCCTTCTGGACTAGAGCAATTCAATATTACAAGGACCACATAGCAGCTTAAAATATAACAACATCAAACAATCAGTCTACATCAAAACCACCAAACTTAGTTAGAAACTCTATCACAAAACACTTGCAAACCAAGTCTTACAGTCACAGAGGCCATTACAAAGTGTGCCGAGGGCTTTTGTTCCCCTTAGAGGTTCCACAGGGGAATTTTGAGCCTCCTAGGCAGACCGTCTTCTGAGTTTTCATGTGTACAAAACCTCTCCTTTTTCAGCAGTATGCAGAGCCTAACCCCAGCTATGCCTGTTCTCCAAACTTTGCTCTGAAACTCTTAAATCAGTGACAACCATTTAGAAATGTACTGTATATGTTAACTTCAAAGACCTGATTAACAAGCAACACTGTTGATTGCAGCCATGTATCTGGACAGAGTGACGGTGCTGATTACCAGAGTAATCATGTAAAAGGCTGAATGATGTTATTATTATTCTCGATCTGAGAAAGAGACTTGCATTTCTTCTTCAACACATTAATGCTCTCAGCATAGACCAACCAGGATAAAGTACATAGTAAGTTAAGTTTCAATGTAGAAGCTTAAATAGAGAGTGGAATTAAACTCCATAAATTCTTTTTTTTTTTAGATTTTTGCAGTTTCTGTGTTTCAGTACATTGAAGGAATGGAAAGGTAAGATACTTACATTGCCCATATACTCAGACAGTAGGTCCTGAAGAGCCTGGCGCACAGAGTTGCACTCGGCTACAATGCGCTCCCTGCGGTCATCACGTGTGCATGAAGAGTCAGCCATGAGGGCAGCACCACTGATAATGCTCTCAAGACGCTCCTCCAGGGAGGGACGGAAGCGCTCCTCGCTAAACGCCAAGGGATCCACAATGATTTGTTTCTGTAAGGAAAGGGTCAGAGGGGAAATTACACAGGGAGAAAGAAATTGCTAGATGTCATCATGGTATACTGATCTCTCTTCAGTCCTGAAGAGGGAAATCTGGCAGGAAATGGTAGGTTGGATTTTCTTTATCTTATTCAATTAATTGTTTTATTTACAAGGACAATGCATATTAACATTTCTGTAAACATGCCAGTGTTACCCAGCTGGTTGGCAAGATGTTAAGAGACCAATAAGGTTGAAACGTACTTACAGAAGATAACAAGACAAAATAAAGACGGCCTGACAGGCCAGCTGGAAAACCTGGGGAGGATTGTGCTAAACTGTCTTTTATTTGAACATTACAGGCCAAAAAGCAATAACACTTCATCAGTCAAATCTTTAACAAAAGATTTGACCAAGAGCACATGAAGCAAAGTGCTCTTTTTTGGATACTTAATGACACGTGACTCTGAGCACTTAAAAACTTATGTCACCAGGCCAGAGTGGGCAATGAAGAAATTATTTCAATAAGAGCTGAATAATTGTGATTAAGCACTCAAGAGGGTTTAATAATATAGTTTAAAATGAAAATTAGATTTAAAAAAAGAAAGGTGGGAAACGTCGATATATTCTGACAGTGTTTTCTGTAAGAATCTATTTCACAAAGTATAAAGTTACCACTGGTGAGTGCAATGTCTTCTATATCTTGTTTAAGACTTGGCCTGCTCCTCTGCTCAGCTCATTTTCAATTTACTGAGGGTGAATACAGCCTCAGAACACTTTCTCAGTGCCCTTTCCTCCAGAAAACAAGTCACAAAATGTACCAAATCATCTATAATGGTAAAAACAGTGCAAGAAAAAAAGATCTGATGAATTAATCAACAATGAGTCAAAAAAGAAAGGAGTTGTACTGTGTCTGTAATGTAGACTACAAGATCCATTTCAGACAACAGATGAGCCTATGAATATATAATTATATATATATAAATATATAATCCCCTTTGTGAAAGGATTTGATTTTATATCTTTTGCTACCTTTCATTTGAGTCACAAAAGTGCTGTGTAGTAACCCGCTCTCCTCTCTTTATATCTGCAGGATGAGAGAGAACACTTAAATGTCTGATTTCACAGGGGCAAGCCTGCTGAGAGAGGCAACTAGTTGACATGCTGGAGAAGCACTGCAGAGGGTTAAGGTATCACCATGACGCTTGTGGCAGCTGAAGAAAGAAATTCAACTTCCCCGATGACAAACGAACCTTGCGCTTCCACAGATGTGCGACTGCTACAAAATATTCCACAATTCAGCTGTTAGAATTGAGGTTTATTAGGCTGGCCGCCCTCTATCACAGCCACCTCCAGCCCCCTCGTTTCCATCTCATCTGACCTCCTCTGCTTGCGTGTCATATCACCATGGCAACAGGCATACGAGAGAGACATGGAGAAGGAAACGGAGAGAGAGAGAAAGATGCAGAATTGGGAGGGGGGGGTTGACTCATTTGGTAATTCTGCCTTGCACTCGAAACTGGGGACCAGAAAGGACCAAGTCTGGAAAATGGCCTGCATTGGAGTTTTTCAGCGAGTGACCTTCTCCATGGCTACCTATAAAGCAACCACCGATGCAACTGATCTGAGAGAGTGCATTGTATAGAAAAGTAATCCACTCAGCCCAGGTGGCTAGCCGACTCTTTATTCCTGAATACAAAAATTTGAAAGACTTGAAACAGAAAAATCTAGTGTGTGAAGATGAATGCGACACCAAGTACACAAAGTTTATCTCCCTTTAACCATCAAGTTACCATTAGACTGAAAAAGTCATTTGTTGAAAGCAGAAATGGTATGCTTTTATATACTCAGTACTGAGACTACTTTGGAAGCCAATGTTCACTTGATGATGGGCGCTGTAAGAGTAATGCCTAAGCACCACATTTGCTACTTAAAAAGCTTAGCTTAAGTAAATTTTTCATTAGTCTTGCTAAGAGCTACTGACTCAAATGGAGAATCCAAAGGACAGCCTAAGCATTTTTGATAACAGAATGAGGCAAAGCATAGGCATGCACCCAAAGTGTGGAACCCATCCTAGCAGGTAAACTGTACAAATTTAGGAAGGCAATACTGTTCACCATATTGCCAATGACAAACAGTCTGTCCAACAGTGTGCATCTTTAAACTTAGCAAACATTTCTCCTGTCATTCTAACACTTAAAAAAGCATGTCACCTTAAGTGCTCAGATAAATGTAGCATCTGCAGCGGGAATCTTTGAGTCATGAGTCACTGGCACCAATAAATAACCCTACCACACCTCCACAATGTGTCGGATGAAGCAACAAGAAACTGTTCAGAGCCAGACAGTCCAGCGTACTGTACTGGCTGAGTCAGTCACCTGACTTCATGTGAGCATGTGTTTCACAAAAAAAGCCACACAACGACCAAAACTTGGACTGAAATGAGGTACAGGCCAGGCAGGCTATCATGGCCCAACTTCACTTCACTTGGTGACGTCAATGGGTCCCATGCCTATCAGACTATTATCATTAGGACGAAAAAGCTCATTTCAAATTGCCCACTATATTTTGGAATTGCTTATGTCTTCAGTTTAGGAGCAGCAGTGCCTAGATAATGAGAGTCACATTTATAAACATGACTGCAATCTGTCCACATAGGAATTACACATGTAAATGCAAATTACATGTGTGCAATTGGACATCCAGTTAATTACTTGAGAGCCTATCATTTAGTAATTATCTTAAACAACAAACTTGCATCCCATGCCTTACCAAGAAAAAAAACCTTGGTTTCAAATAACCACCCTTATGATGCCTACAAAAGGCCATGAGTAATTAAGGCGTACATCACATGGCCCTGGGCACGTAAAACATGAGCATGCAGATTACATTCATCACATGGATAAACAAATGTCTCTGCAGGAGCAACACATCAAGTTACACACTAGCTAAATGAGTGTAGAACTGATCAACGCACGATGAGTGGTGTGTCTAGTGTGTTGTCACTGTGGATCTGTTCAGTGTCTTTGAAAGCTGTCTGAAAATGAGCAAATACCTTAAACAAAAATGTGATTTGCAAGCCTGACACAAGTCAATGGCAGTGGGGGAAAAAAAAAAAAATCAGGTTAATCATCTTTGCATTTATCTCCTCAGGCAGCATTATGATGATTGGCTCAATGTTTTATCCAGCTGTTACATTGATGTTGTTTCATGTCAATATTATAATGACTAGTACTGTCATATGTATGTATAGTACATTTTTCATTTTGTATTCTCTATTCATATTTAAGGTCCAAAAAATTCAGTTTGAAGTTGAAGCATAAAAATGACCAATCTGTGATCCAGAACATGAGGAGCATAGAAATAAAAAAATATATTTCACACATAATAAATATTTTTAAAAACTATTTCATCTGAATTTTAGGGACACACTGGATATATTCTGAATAAATACTGGATAACACTTCCTGACTTTCAGAGATATAAAAGGTTTTAGGCATGAATATATGAGGGACTAGACAGCAACATGCAAAGGCCTTTAAGCGGATTATGGTTCCTCCTTGTGTTAAATGCCAAAATTAAGTATACTCCCGTTTGCAACATAATGCACCATGCCTGCATGTTCTTACCTCGTCCTCCTGTGAAGATATTAAGGCCCTATTTCTGTTTACTACTTTTAAATAAATATACTTCACCTGTATCCTTGTATAATCAACAAAACTTGCAAATGTGGAGAGGTTACCAGCAGAGAAAAGGGTATATATTTAAACAAACTTGAGTTATTTAGAAGATGTACGAAATGTATGAAAGCTAGAGTTACCTCCTTCACAGTAGTAGTGACTAAAGTAGTCGTGACTAAAGAAAATAGTCAATGTATCCCAAAGCTATCTCCCCAATTTGTTCAAATATCTCTAAGTTCCACCTTGACCCCAAATCCTTCAAGATCCCGATTGGGTTAGTCCTATAAACTAAACATCTAACCCAACTACAACCTTTCAGAACAATCTCTCTCTGTCCCCTCCACCTCCTCTATGACATCAAAGTTCATGTTTGTTATTAGCCTGGCAGATGTATGTGTGGCTGGAAACAAGATAAAAGCTTGAAACCTGTAAACCACTTATCTGACTTACATCAAAATTGTTGAGGGCGTAGGCGAGCTCTCCACCCCCTGCTGGCTGACAGAGTGCAGAGTCTTCAGGGGCAGTGGCTTGGGCGGCGTTGGAGATGCCTGACACCGCATGCTGCAGCTGCTTGTAGATCAGGTCACGGTTAGCCTTGTAGGCTGCCACGTCAGGGTGCTGCAGGCAGGCGCGGGACGCTGTGTACAGCATGGGGATGTTCCTCTGTAACACCCCACGAGCAGCAGCCATTTGGTCCTTGTGGTGGACGTCCTTTAGCTCCTAACAGAATGAGATGAAAAGCAGCGTGGGAATGGATGAAAAGGAGTTAAAGTGGAACATGGAATACTTACAAAGGGGCTGGGTGGTAATGTACTTTAGATTCAAAAACGGGCCTGTCATGCCCTTATGGAGACACTAAGTGTGACAGAGTTTGTTCTGGATGACCCAGATTTATTTCTGTCCCCTGCGGTAACACAACACAGTCATAATCAGGCCATTATAATATGCCTTTGCAATTTAATGCGTTGCTATTCAGACCTCAGCATTATATTGCAATTACATCTTCATAGGAGGGAGGAGAGAAGATAGTGATCACTGGCATAGATTTATAGTGTAAAAAAAACAGCTTGCATACACAAAAAGGAAGCCTCCCCTCCAAATGGAACACTCTCATCGCTTTTTTCCACAATTGCTTAAGACATGCTCTAAAAAAGTCTTTAAGCTCCATTACTTCCTGCATTCACTTTGATAAAACACATTCCACTATGCATAAAAAACTGCAATTACAAGTAAAAGTCATTTCTTCACAGAATCAGTGATCATTTTGGCAGGTCTCCATTTAAAGAGTGGGCAATATGAGGTACAAGAATAGTCTTGTCTTTGGGTGAATTTTGTAAAAGGTGAAAACAAAAGGGTAAACTATGTTTGCCTTTCTTCATTTCCAGTAATTAGACTGTTATATATATATATATATATATATATATATATATATATATATATATATATATCTT
>JAOXYL010000065.1:17612891-17624445 GCA_028564955.1 Terapon puta | reverse complement strand
AAGACAAATCTCCTCCTCATGATCAAACTTTGCCTGGGAAAATATATACATAGGTTCCTTATGTCTGTGGGCTGTAAATAGTCATAGAGGCTTATTTCTGATTGTTTCTAAACTAATTAAAAACTCCTTGTTGTAACTTTGTATATAGCGAAATAAAGATTTCTTTTCTTTAGATATTCTAAATCTCACTAATGGTGATAAAATAATTGTGAAATGATTATCAACTCCTTATAAGGCATTGATTGTATACCTGTTTAATTTTCTGCCCCCTACCCCCCTAATTCAGCAGTTTAAGCTTTGGATTGATGACACCGAATCCTTTCCATTCAGTATAGTACATCCCACATGGAGCACGCGTACAAAATACTCACTTATTGTTAGAGACAGACGATCATGCCGGAAGTGTGTGTGTGTGTGTGTTTGGACGTATGTGTGTGGGTGGGTGGGTGTGCGTGGATGTCTTATGAGCTGGTAGATTGAGCCAACACATTTTTCATAATAAGTGCCCTTCACTCGTCAGCAGATGCCATTGTATTTAGAAAGATGAGCCATTTCCTAATCTCTTCATGAAAAAAAGTAGAGGGACAGTTAATACTCTTGACAGATTCCAACATTTTTCAATAACTTCACAGTTTTTTGTCCTTCCACACTGTCTAAACTTTTAAACTTAAACATAGCATGAAACATACTGCTGTGATGTCAGTTATCATTTTCACTGAGTAAGTGTTGGTGAGTGCAAATTCAAAATAAATCAAATCAAACCAGATTTATAATAAAAGAAGACATTGCTGTGATTTTCTAAACTGAGGCACACATAAAGAAACATTTTCATATTTTGGCTGTTGCTAAAAGCCCAGTAATATCATGGGACATGTCCACAGTGTTGTGGTATTTAACAGTCGTAGGGATGTTCTTCACATGAGAATACCTTTATTCTTTACCCTGGTTACTGTTCTCTGCCCTCTGCTTTGAAATCACTTTCATTATTTTTACTCTGCTATGCTGAAGACTTGCGGCTTTATCTAGACATTGATTGTAGCCATAACCATTTATTAGCGCTACCGTCTGATGGGTAAAATGTCAGGAAGGTTTCAATTTGAACTTTCAATTCATTTCATTAATTCATTTTCTATACCTGCTTATTAGGCTGGAACCTATCCCAGCTATCATTTGGGCGAGAGGCGGGGTACACCCTGGACTGGACGCCAGTCAACCACAGGGCTAAAACAGAGACTCACATTCACACCTCGGGCCAGATTGTGGAATTGTGGGAGGAAGTTTGAGTACCCAATCCCCTCAACCAAGGACTGAACCCAGAACCCTCTTGCTGTGAGACAACAGTGCTAACCACTTCACCGCCACCCCAATTCGTTTTAATGAATTAATTATTTTTTGTGCACAGTTTGCAGGCACTCCTGATATCTCTGCTTGGTTTCCTTGAGGTGATTTGTCACAGTCCAAAGACATTCAGATTAGTTTGAGAGGACATCAGTGTCTCGTCCAGGGTCTTATATAAAATAATTCCAGGGAAGTGACGTTTAGGTGCAGCTGGCATATGACACAGTACCAGGACTAACATCATCCTGTTCATCATGCATTGTCAAGTCATGTACACTGTGATGCAAGGTGACTGCTATCAGTCAGTGCCACCAGGTAGCCTTCATGATACTTCCTTACATTAGTATGGTCTGTCTCTTGAGATCAGGGAGGCAGACTCTGCAGATCTCTTTAAAGCAAGGCTGAAAGTGTTATTAATTTTCATTGTAATGTGGTTAGCCTCAGCCTGACACAGTTACCACAAGTGAGTCAGTACCTCATAGTTAGCATTAGGTCAGGAGCCCTGCTGATTGGAATTGATTTTGCCTTTCTTGTTTTTCAGTTCTGTGTGTTTCTGTTGATTAAAATGTACACGTTTTCTAGTGTGAACGGGAGTAAAGGCTAAATGAACCTTTTCTGTGTGCAGCTGCCCACAAAGACATCATGTTTTAATTATTATATATATGCAGTACTATTAACTTGGCAAGTGTTGCCGGAAACAAGGCATAATTAAAAATACATGTTGTAATGATTGAGTTAACTGAGGTAATAAGCATTCGGGCTCACAATAAGCCCGTGGACATTACATATATAACAGTGTAAAATGTAATCCTGCCTAAAATAGACATGCTGTTTGGGGTTGCGAACACTGTGCTGTATCTCAGCAGCAGTATTCTGAATGAGGAATTTTGAAATGTATACTTCTTCTTTCAAATCCATCATAACTGTAAGATAGATAAGCATGGAGCTGAAGCAGTATCTTTGACACTGGTTCGCACATTTAAAGGCTTGCTGTATGCGCTTCCTCTGACCTTCCTCCCTCCACTGCACTGAAATGCAAAGTTGTCAATGGCAGAGTGGTCAGGAATGTTGAGTAGTAAGGGACCAGAGTTCAAATACAGATACAACAGCCAGGGGTGTGAGTGGGAGAAAGCAATACTATTGTCAGTGCTTGTTAGTTAATGGTGTTAGAACAGTGTTTCTGCTAATGGAGTGAAATTACTAAGTTAGTTTGAAATGTGTAGGAGAAAGCTGATGACCGTGTCTCAGGTGACTGGTAAGTGTTGGGCATATTTTCTGTTGTTGCAAAAAAGTAATGATGTGGAGTGTATTTATAATAAGGAAATGCGTCCCCTCACGCATGTCTTATATAAATGTGAGAAGATATTATTGGGTCTTCAACATTAACTGTCAACAACCCATGATGCGTTGTGAAATCTGTCTGGAACCTGTTATGAATGTGCTATATTAAACCAAAGAATGTGGCAAGAAAATGCTGCTGTGCTGAGTCGTTTGTGTGTTGAAGAAAGGAGGATTTCTCGACATGCATAACTTAAAGGTATTTTTTCTGCACACCTGATGAAGCTGCAGATATATTACACCAAATTGTAGTACGTCTGCAGTGATGGTGTGAATTTCATTACCCAATCTGAAAATAATTATAGACTCTTCACAGTTGGAAATGAAATTTCACATCAGAATAAAGACGGAACTCCCTTTGAGCAGCAGTATATCAGTGGCAGGTCAAACATTGCTGGAAAAATTGATCTAAATGATGTTAACTGGCATGCGACGGCTCATTGTGCGCCACTGATGCATATTGTCTATTTTTCTTTTTAGCTGCCCTCTGCTTCCCAACTCTGTCAAACCTGCAGCACAGAAGCTGTTAGAGAAAATCTGTCATCAGAAAGAATTCTGATGGCGCGTCATCCATCATGCTCTGATGCAAGGCTATTGTGCTGCAATCATGAATGTGTTTACCGTGGTCCATTTACAGTGGTAGTGAGTTAATGTCAATTGTATATCATGTGCTCTACCTGCAGGTTGTAAATGCATAGGCAATGGGCTGTGTTCATTCGGCAAGCAGCAGAGGACATCATAGCTGGTCTCAGCCGTGCCATTTACAGTAATGTGCGGGGTTATTGTAAATAACTGACTGGCCTTAGGTGTGTGAACCCATTTGGACAAAAAGACACAAAACACAGGTCAGAAACCACAGGAGCAATGACACAAATACGTATTA
This sequence comes from Terapon puta, assembly GCA_028564955.1. Taxonomy (NCBI): domain Eukaryota; kingdom Metazoa; phylum Chordata; class Actinopteri; order Centrarchiformes; family Terapontidae; genus Terapon; species Terapon puta. Next base: position 17,620,886 of record JAOXYL010000065.1, on the reverse strand, counting down.
CATAGAGAGCATTTTGTTCTTTTTTCCTCTCCTGTTCCCCAACAAACAACTCGATTGTAATGTTCTGGCCTAAATAAATTGAGATTGGGATTTATTTTCTTTTCCATTATCTGCCTCTTGATAACAACAAGGTAAATTATTTGGTGATTACGGTGGATGGGGAAGCACTGAGTCAATCAGTTTCCAAATGGAAACAGGACGGAACAAATACAAATTGAATGTGGAGGATCTTTCTCCAGGGACACAGCAGATAGATAGACGCCTGGTCAAATTCTCAGCGTGCTAAACAACTTTTGGATGACTTAAATTCTTGCATCCTGCCCAGTGGATCGCTCCAGCCAATTCAGCTGACAGTATAAACAGCAAAGGTTAAAGCTATATTGAGATCCTGTGAACCAAAATAGCTGGGGAGCATTTTCATTAAAAAGCAACAGAAAACTAACCACTTTGCATGGACCCTGGCTATAGTCATGGTTGAAAATCCCTCAAGAAAGCTTTCATCACAATGCTCCACTGACTCTGATAAATTTCATTCCACATAGCTTCAACTCAGTGATGCCCCAGCACTCTCACCCTATACACACACACGCACACAGACACACACACACACAAGAGCCTTACATGCACAATCATGTCAACACACAAGAAGAAGGGTGGAAAAAAGAGAGACAGGCATGAATTCAGTGCCTTTAGGAGGGTGGAGAAGGAAGAATCTGGGCTTCCTTGCTCACCATTTCATTGCCAGAAAAAACACACTTTCCTGTAGTTTTTTTTACTGTCACCCCCAGGGACCAGCGCTCCCTTGTGCATGGCACCGTCTGTCCTACATTGTAGCTTCTTTTTTATCTCATGGGTATCTGGGAGGACTGCACAGTGATGTGATAAGTTATCACCATTAGCATTTTCTTGGGTGAAATCCTCTCTTTTACTCATTCTTCTAAACCCTCCTGAAGTGCGCACATGCCATAACTCACACAGCCACCCATGCTTTGCAGCCAAGCCCAGGAGCTTCCTCAGAGGAGATTAAAGAAGAAAATTCTGAACGCATGGAGAGACATTCTCTACTCCGAACACTTTGTCTTGACTGTCAAAGGAAAATGCGTGCACAGAAACATACGAAGACAGAGGAGATTCCTCATGTGTGCACGATTGCAAACAGCCCAAAGTCGCACGATAGCTATTGTGTTGTTTTCTGCTATTGAGGTTGCAAACTGCTGGAATTTTTTATGACACTCTGATGTGTCCACTACCCCTGTTATGAATGCACTTCTTTCCATCAGCTATCACTGTACAGACACGGCCCTGCTAAATTAAATCTAGCCTGTTGAGAATAAAGCTATTTTTACCAGCATCATGAGACTGAGAGTCGATCCAAGCTGGAGCTGCCTATAAAGAGGAGAGGCAATCTTGGTTGTGAATGGGTCTGAACGCTCAATCGGCAATACACTGCACTCCAAAGGAAATAAGGCAACCACTTCAATCCCTGACATTGATTTCTTTTTCTTTCCTCTCAAACATTGTCTTCATGATCACAGACAGTGACATAACTCCACATTATACTCACGGAAATGAGTGTCTTCGATATTTTGCTGGGATGAAACACGCCGTGCTGTCTGTGCGCTTACATTTTTCTCATGAATTGCAGATTCTGAGGCATAGCTCAAGCTCAATTTTGACCTCAATATGGTTATCAAAGCTCTGATGACCAGACACAGTTAAGAGCTACAGCTGCAAACCAATGTAATATTGCATCAAACCACAAGAGGGGGAGGCACCACCTATTTTATTCCCAATAGCTGAACATCAGAGGAGGCTGAGATGACAGGCTTAATGTAAAATGCAGTACAAGAATGGCTGGCATGCTGTGTAGCCCTGTTTGAGAGGGATTTTGCAACGTGGATCAAAAAGGGACGTGCTGCACAAATTACATGCAGGAACACCTGAGAACAGAGACACAAATCAACCCGGGCCTGAACCAGCCTGTTTTGATAACAGCTACAAACCCCAGAGGCTGCCAGTGATATGCTCCACTGACTGCAGTCTATTATATAAATATGCTAAAATTTTACATGCATGTCTGCTATCCACCCCAAATCTCTATTTTGCAGCAGTAATTTAGATTTGTATCATAAGCTGGGAAATGAAAGGGACAGGGAAGATGTGCAGTGTTATAACTTGACCAGTAGGTGGAAATATATGCATATTAAGTGGCTGAGTCAGAGCCAAGGAGCTTTTACTGCAGTGCTGGGAGCAGGGAGAAGAATCTTTTTTTTTAGTTTTGAGCTAAACAGATGTTTGTTTATTTATTTATTTATTCATTTATTTATTTATTATTTATTTATTTATTTATTCACACGCAATATTTATTATTCAGGAAAGGTATTGACTTTAAAAAGTTTTAATATATATGTATTTATGACATAATGACATAATAACATACACTAACAATAATAGAAATATCACTTTTAATGTCCACTGTCTTCACAGGCTCTTGAGCTTTTGGCGGAATCACATGATTGTCCTCACCAGTAGATAGAGTTTATCCAGTTGCCATGGAAATATAAATGTTAAAATTTTCCATGATGTAAGTATCTGTCAAACCTCTCATCACTGTTGACTTAAAAAGGGGAGCTTGCCCTCCATAACAACGAATGAGAAAAAACGGACCTGTGCTGGAGCTGTCTATCACATACTGAATAAGGTGATTTTTTATTTGGTATTGTTCATTCAGCCATGTAGAAATCATCTGACAACTGTGTCTTGCAGTGTAAATCTTTACGTTTATGTTTGTGTGTTTTGAGTGATATAAGGAGTATACTGGCAATGTTCTGTGAGCTCTAAATCTAATATAAAAGCTATATTTTGCAGATTAATAAATATAAACTTGGTGCAGAACTTAAAAAATGGATAACGTTGCACTTTGTTCTTTTTTATTTCAGCATAAATGACAACACAGGAGTACTTGAGTGGCCACCCTGAGCAGGAAACCATCACTCAGAATGATAAAACGCAACTACATCTGATGGGTTTCTGATCCATAGGACCACACTGTAATCATGTTATATCTGCTGGACTTGCTGCAGATGAACTCCTTTGTTCCTGTCTAAAATTCAAATCAAGTCAAATTTGGCCTGAGTCACATTTTGAGGTGGATGAAGAACAAACACTGTCAGGAAAAAAAACATTCCCCTCTGCTGTACAAAATCTATTATTGATCCTCACTGCTCTGTAGGCTTAGTGCTTGTCTGCGTGTCCCTGGTGAAATCACCGAAGTCCACAGAGGATTATGTTTAAGGTTGGATCTGCTTCTGTGAACGAAGGCGGCGAAGAGATGCTATCTCGGATCCCTTTTTGTCTGACATGTTCATTTTTGATCCCAGGGGGTGACAGGTAAGTTGGCCTATTGCGGATGTACATGTTTTCATTCCCTGTTCGCAAGCCTCAAGTGCAGAGTCTGTTAGCAAGCAACTTTAGCACAGAATATTTAAAAACTAATCAGATGAACCCACTTGACCACCGGCTCCATCTGCATCAGCAACTATTCAAATTATTCATTAAATTTTATGGCTAGTGGAGAAAAAATTTGCACCACCCCTGGTTGATTGGAACGACTGTGTTGGTGCCTGTGTATTACTCATAAATATAGCAATAAAGTATAGATCAACAAATGGGCAGGGTGGGTGGGAGGTTGGGGCGGCACGCCACAGAGTTATTTGCAGACCTGCAGGCATGTGTGCTGCATACTGATAATCCTGAAACCCCACAGACACTGTATGAATTCTCAGAAGCTACAGAGAGGTGAGAGCTCTCGCTGTGGAGACGGTGAGCACTAATTCATAAAGCCCACTGGGCCCAGGAGGATCAATACGGCATACAGATTTCTTTTACATCTTTGAGGTGAAAAAAAAAAGCTGTTTGATTTTTGTTTATTTCTGGAAAGCTGACTGATGTGCACTTAAACTCTTCACACAGCCATCAAAAGACCTGCTAAGGATAAACTACATGGATACATTTTATACTTTCCAATAAAAACACTTTGATGACTGTCAGGAAAGGAAAAGAAAACAATACATTTTTTTGCCCTGTCTGAAGCCTGAGGACTGGAATAATTCTGCCATTAAAAACTCAAAATGACATAAAAGAGTGGTACCAAGAATTTGTCATTTGAACAATGCCGTGTTTGGCACTGCGCTTAGTAAAACAGCAGCTGCCATGGCGGGGAGACAAATAGTGATTTCTGTACCCTGATTGTAGTTGTCTATTTTAAAAATCTGTAACCAAATGTTGTTCGCACTACTTGGCGGTATAACTGACAGCTTCCCCATGCCCAGCAGATCTGGAAAACATATTAATAGATATAGTTTTTGAAAATATAGGAGGGCAGTTGCTGCCTGGTGTATCAATGGGCCCTCAAAAGGCAGGAGGAATAAAAATAAAATAAAAATAAAAGTGGGCTTGTTCAGAAACTGTGAGGAAGAAGGGGAATCACAGTCCTCCATCAGTGGCTTTATTGACACAAATGTCATTACGGAGTCAAAAAAAGAGTTAGACAAGAGTTAAATTATAGTCAAGCCCGTTCATTATACAATTAGCTTTCTCTTACACAAGTTTGACTGATTACACCTTGTTTCACTTTGCCCTTTTCTTTTACTGGCTCCACCTATAGAGGCCGTTACAACACACACTAATATACTGTCATCTCACACACAGGACATACCAGTGGTTTTGTACATAAATACATGTACTTATTTAAATCTAATTATGGATAACAATGTTCACTGTGACCATTACTTTGCTGTGACTGCTCTTAAATGGTCACATTTTGCTCAATAGGATAAACTATTCCAGGAGCTCCATGTTCTTGCATATACAGAGGCAACATGCCTGTTCTTTTTTTCTTTCTCATGTGTGGTTGTGTATAGAGATTTATAAAGCTATAAACTTGTACATATATAGGTATGTGTATGCCTTTGTATATGGCTAATGTGTAACATAATCTGCAAGAGGAACCTGTCCGAGAGCATCAATCACTTTTTCAAATGTCCCAAAATGATAACCAAGTTGTCATTAATATAACCATGACAACAAAGCTGCTCTAACCTTGAAGTGACTGAAGCAGTAATTTTATCCATAATCTTCTCCTAATCTCACCACACCACAGCCATACAAATGGTGTTATAACAAGTCTGACATGTAAACCATCCCCTGATGGTGTGCTCTATGCTGCTGATACTGGGTACCTAAGATTAAAAGGTCCAAACAGTGTATTTTGTCCATTATAAAATAGAGAATTCTGTGTTTATAATATACTTCATTTACTATTTTTGATCACTTTAATCATCAGACACATGTGTACACATGGATTTATAATCAAAGAAATTTCATTTCTTTGTTTGAGTTTTTTATTTTTATGGCCGTGATGTACACCAGATTTGCAGTTCATCATATCCTCACAATGCTGTATAAAGGTCTTCCCTTTCAGTTGAGCTCTCTATATTAATCATATATGAAGACGGAGGGTATGTGTTCTGATTTGAGTGACGCACATTATCAAAGCATCATTATGCATACCAGATCCACTTTGGCTCCCTGATTAAATCTTGTGCGCACAGCATGAGACCACACACACATTTTTCTGCCTATCTGCAGATGAAACTGGGCGGTTAAAATTCCTGGTTTTCCAGTTTATAAAGAGGGTGGGTGAATAAAAAGTGTTATCTGGATAATAAAGAGCAGCATTATGTAGATGAGTCCATTCACGCTGAAGTGTAAAGGCCAGAACAGGCCATTTTCCGGCTCCCCAGCCACATCCTCCAGCTCTTCTTGACCCCTTCTGAGGTGTTCCTGATTTCAAACCCCTCCAGGGTCCCCTTCAATTTAACACATGGACAAAAGGAGGTTGCCCAATCACACCTCGGGATCCGTGGTCCTACTCTGAGCTCCTTGCATGTTTATCTCCCTCCTCAGACACCTGATGAAAGAAGTTCATAACTGAACACGACAGTCAAGTACACCCACATATCCCACCAGTTTGCCTGCCACTGTGATGCTCTATCATGCTCTCCCTTGTGAGCAAAACCCACAGTGGCTTGAACTTACACTCACATAAGTGAATAGTAGCTCACTGACTTTTGGAGCACACCAGTGCCACAGGTTTAAGTGTTTTTTTGTCTTTTACACTTTTGCTGTTCTTTCCTGTGTCAAAACACCTTCTTTTAAGAAGCTCTACAGTGGGAGTCTCCTGTTGCTCTAGACCTGCCCATCAGTCATCACTAATGAGTTGTGACACAGTGGTGCGGTAGATAGCTCTGTCACCTCACAGCAAGAAGGTCCTGGGTTTGAACCCACTGGCTGGTGGGAGCCTGTCTGTGTGGAGTTTGTATGTTCTAACACAGTCTGCATGGGTTTTCTCCAGGTTCTGGCTTCCTCCCACAGTCCAAAGACATGCAGGACCTGTCCAGAGTGTGCCCTGCCTTTCCACCTATGCCAGCTGGGATCAGTTCCAGCACCCCTGAGACCCTATTTAAAGATAAATAGTACAGATAATGGATCAATGGATTTCTCTGCCTGTCATTTCTCCTTTTCCACCTTTTTAAACACACTTTCAGGTTCCATATTTATAATTCAGGTTTAAATGAAGCCTAATCAGCTTTTGACAGTAATTGATCATAATTACCTTCATTTAAAGAACCTTGAACATTTTCCGCATTAAAGTCATTAGAGTTTCCTCCCACAGTCTAAGGACATGCAGGTTTGGTTAATTGATGACTCTTAATTGCTGAAGATGTGAATGTCGGGGTGTCTGTCTTTTTGTGTCAGCCCTGTGATTGACTGGCGACGTGTCCATGATGTACCCTACAGAGACAGAATACAGACCTTCTAAAGAACCTCAACGATAAGTGAGTTTAGTTATATGCATGGTTAAATATATTAAAAACAAACAAACAACCAAACAAACAAATGTCCTTACAGTGCTGATGCCAGTTGGTAGTGCTTTCTACTCTTTCAAGGTCCTCTTTTTCACAGCGTCTAGGTTATTTTCTGAATCTCCAGAGGTTAGCAATCATCCTAACAACAGCCTAATTTGTTTACAGTAATTGTACTAAAAGCATCGCAAAAAAAATCAGTAATGACGCACCGATTTTTGAGAACACTACATAAAGTGTATCTGGATGAAATCTATTTGTCATGCTGTTAGAGTGAGGTTCAAGGTCATTACTAAAATAGCTGCGTGGGACATACGGTTAAAGGACATTGTATTCCTATCGGTACTTGAAACCTTGGCCAGGGAAAACATAAGTCCTACTGATAAGATTCTTAAAACAAATCAAGAAAAAATATAAATTTGTTATGTCACTGATAGGAGTTAAAAACAGCTCATGGAGGGGAGGTTTGTTGGTGATTTCATTACAGGCTCATTAGTTTGAATGTACACCGTTCCTGTTATGTAATGCAGCTGAATCACGATGTGTGCATTCATAAAATTTACATTATGCTCTGTGAATATAATGGAAATGAAAAGAGGACTAAAAAAATGTCACATACAAAATTACAATCAAGTCAAGTAACTTTAGATTAAAACAACTGTTGAGACGAGGAAGAGTACAAATGAAAAGTCCTGCATTTTTTAAATATTTCTGTTTCTCCTGCTATATCTGGCACAAGATGCCTCAATTTCCCCTCAGCTCAACTCCTTGCAGCAATGAAAACACTGTTGATGTTTTCATTACCACAAAACAGTTTTTTAGGTTTACTCAAGTAATGGCACATATTTAATATATCATTAAGAATATGAGGCTAAAGGATCTTTTTTATGTTATATTTTAATCCCTCATAACTATTAAATCCTCACTGTCACTGCTCATATTATATCTGAAAGTTATGTGAACTGTGTTAATGTAAAAATTGGAAAGTGACATTTGGAGAATTGCCAAGGCACCAATTTTTAATTATAAATATAATTATATAATATAAATATAATTGGGCAAATAAAAT
>JAOXYL010000065.1:17586468-17600965 GCA_028564955.1 Terapon puta | reverse complement strand
ATTATTATTATTATTATTATTATTATTATTATTATTAGTTTATTATTATTTATTCATTCCCGCTACGGCTAATAGTCATACACATATATACACCTTAGGCATGATGCACACACATTTAAGATTGTCTTTCAGTCGTTCACTTACTCACACGCATTTTCTTCTCTGCACCTGCTTTATTTATCTGCCTATTCATTTATTATTTATTTATCTCTCCTGTCCTCATGCACTGACAAAACTGTCTGTCGCTGCTGTTGTGATCTGTTTTTATTGAATAATATCTGAAATATAGCCCTATCCCTCCACCCAGTCGTGGTTAATGGCTTTTCAGGAAAGTATCCCACTAGTGCTGGTAATGAGGGGACCATGGTAGTCTCAAGGGGAGGAGTAGGATGAGGGTCCACTGGATTAAAAATACACTTAAAGATACCTCCCTGCCTACTACAGAGCCGGTAAACCGCCCGCAGGCATTATGGCAGCTTCTGGAAGGGGACCAAAGGTATCTGCAATGAGCCAGCGCCCTCCCGAGGGTCTGGCTGCAGCCATGAGCAGATATTCATATGTAACTGTGTGACTGGCAGGCCCGACCCAACAGACGTCTGTCAGAGCCCGAGTACCCCGAGGTGCCATGAACGGTGCTGAGAGCTACACTTATCTACACTTATCTATCTTCTTTTTTGTCTTTATTTACTTTTTGTTTATATTCTCACTCCTCTTTCTCTTTTGTCTCTTCTGTTTAAGATATAAACTCACACACACTCATGCACATAAGCACGTGTGCCCCGCATACCAGTCTTAGTAATGATGGGGTGGGGGCTGTCTTTTTGTCTATTTCTGTGTATTCTGTGTCCCTGCCTAATGCATGTCCATGTTTATGTACTGTCCCTTTGCACCGGAGAAACAGCCAAAAGCTATCCGGAAGAGCAACAATCCAATCAACAAGCAATTCGAGCAGAGAGAAACAGATCTGCTGCTCAGAGGAAGGTGGGCAAGTTAAAAAGGAAAGCAACTGTCTCTGAGCCAAAACTAGAGGGAATATCACCACTGACGTTCAAAGAGTCACAGATGAGGAGGGACTCTGAGGAGCCACTCCGGCGCGGCTCTTCTTTTTTCTTTCGGACTCTCATTAACCTTTGCCAACCACTGACTGCGTCCAGTGTCCTGCTAGTCGGACGCACACCTGAAGTGCAGCTTGTGCAATGTGACACTGGCAAACATGTTCAAGTGTGAGATGTTAAGACGCTCAGTAGCTGTCTTATTATGAGCAGCTTGATGTCAGTGGAACATTTTGGCTCCACACATTGTGTCGTCTTCAGTCTCGATACTTGTAACCCTTAATAAAGGGCTGGTGACCAACAGCTTTATTAATGGTTAATAGATAATGTACAAATGGATGACTTGTACCACTTATCACCTATAATCCATAAATATCAGATGTGCTGTCCTTTTCAGGTTATAAAAAATTGGCTACTTTCTTTCTTGTGATGATGCAGTTATATGTGTTGGTGATCCATTAAATGCTCATGGTTTTCGCAATTGTTAATGATTTATTAACCATTAATAAACCACATTTTATTATCAAATAAGTAGTTGTATAAAGTAGATAAAGAAAACAGAAAGCACTTATGAAAATCATGTGGCAGATTTATGCTGACAAACTAAAGCCAACGTGTCACTCTCACTTGGTTTTATAAGTCTCACGGCAGCTCGGTCAGCATGAAAAAATCTGTTCCTAACCTAAGTACATGATACTGACCATTGCCTATGAAAGTACTGTATCTATGGTACACTGTTTGATTAAACCTGTTTGTTATAAATGCAGTATTTAAAGAGCAATGCTAGTTGTTCATCATGAGCATCAAAGGCTATTATTTTGCTATTCCTAGACTGTGCAGAACAGCCCATTTCTCTTTGTCTTAGGCTCTAATTGCCGGAAAATGGAGTGTAAAACACAAGCGACTGCTTCGCACTCCATGTCTCCCCAAAATAAACAAACGAGAATCTCACAGATAAAGATTGACCGACAGTGAGGCATCTTTAGGTTACTTTCAAAAGAATATTCGTCAGATGTCTAGAGTTTTTTTTAATTAATTAAAAAGTTAATTCATTTTGTTTAAATCCTTAAGCCTCCTGAGCTGTAGTTACCACCAACAACAAGAGAGCCACTAAAAGGTATGAACACACGCGGGAATGGACATTCAAACCCTGTGGTGGTGTTCTCCTGGTGACATACTTAATGTATGTCACATCGCCATGGTTGTTTGTCTTTTTGTATTTTCAGTTCCCGACCATGTGTATCCACTCAAACTGCTCAGGAGCTGCTTTATTTGGGCTTTGAAGTGGTTTTTTTTTCTTTTTGTGAAATAGAGCTCTTTCCATAATGGACTCAGACGACAAATACAAGAAAGGCAGTGGGATGGATACATAATGCTCTTGCATAAATTTGATGTAATTTTCCTGATTGTGCATTTGCACATGAACAGTGAGCAGTTATGTACAGGAGTGTTATATGAGCATTACCGTTTGTCATCAGAGTTATTAGGTGTGACTACAATGGCACCGGAGCACTGAATGTGATATAGTGTGTGTACTGAACACAAATAATCACTTCTCCATAATGTTCAAGCATAAGTGCATCACACAACACTGTCCTGTATGTTTCTCCTCTGCGCTGTGTGGAAAGACTGGAGCCATTGTGTTACTTAAGGCTGGATTACCAGATGGGCAAAGCTGTGGAAATTAGCACATGGTAAATTTATGCAAATTTAGTTTGGTAATATTCACTACTGATGCACAACATAAAATGAAGTGTCATAGGACTTTAAGTGGCTCCTGCATTTTTACCTGTATCTTGTGCTCCCTTATTTAAAATGAAGCCTGTGTCAAAATCTAGTTTGAATACTTGTGAATGTGTGATTTTGCTCGTCAATTAAGACTTACAAGAGGCAAAAGTGAGTTCAAAATTGTTTAATGTTTCAAATCATATTACTTGTCAATCAATCATTTCTCACAATGGAACCAATGGGATATTTTCATGCCATATGTTTGTAACGCATGACATCATCTGGGTTATTTCTTATCGATGACAAACCTTCTCTAAAGTCACAGAGACATTAAATGAGTGTTTCTATTCCAAAATAAACTTGAGAATAATCACATTATCATAAACCAACAAGCTTATTTTTGCCTCACAGTGGGTTTATCTGGCCCAGGCTTCTACATAGTCTTTCTCAGTGTTTGGTATTGTTGAGTAGATGTCACCCTTTTTTGATGAGGAAGTGATGATAACTGTATCCACTGGCCAATGAAATTCTTCTTCGCTTATGTGGTTGTTGTAGTCTATGGTAAATGCCATAATTTATAATTAACCAATGTACGAGTTATAACTGAATGTAAACATTGTTTGTTAAGACCCTGACACGTATTGTGTGGTACTGTATACTTGTATACTTTTATTTCCCCAATGTCAAAGGAAAAACTGAAGCCTGTACTTTGATAGTCACCAATTTACGCAGCTGATTTTTATTAATTCATCTGAGCTCTTATTTTAACCACCATAAAGAATACCTTCATGAGATTCAGGCTTTTAATCACTGATTGGTGCAGTGGCAGTTTTTGAGATTTATCTTTGATTGCCCTCACCCACATCAAACAAAAACACTTGACTTAGCTATTTAGAGTGTTTTTCATAAGCCCTTGAGTTATTTATGAGAGCGGAGGGCTGCCAAGTGAAGCAGTAGGGAGGACTGCATGAAAATAAGGAGCACTGTCATTTATGGTGTTGTGGTAGTCCATTAGCCTCAGGGCGGTCTGATGGTGTGGGACATAAAGCGGGTTAACGTGACCTTTTGGAAGCAAAAGTCAGAGGGCAGATAGAGTTAAAAACAATCATCCACTTAGAGTAAAAGACCCTGGGTGAGACCTCAACCGTGACCACAGCTCTTGTTTGGTTCTCATGTTCGCAACTGGAGATTCACACCGAAGGGGGTTTCTTGAGCTGTATTAAATTTATTGTCAAGTATCAATGTGCCCTCCCAGCAGTTTTGTGAATGATAGATTTTTCCCTTAAAGTGGGGCCAAAAATGCTTTGGGAAGTACGGATGGTCTGTGTAATTTGATTAGAAAGTTATGGACACAGTTGAACAAAATTATGATGGTAGGACAAACTGTAGCTATGCAGTTTTTTTCCTATTTAAGAAGATTGCCTCGAGAAAATCTTTGACAATCATTTTTTTTTTTTGTTTGTTTTTTCAGACTGGATGAGAGTGACACAGCAGATATGTGGTGCCAGTGTGCAACATTCCCTCAGAGGAAAACCAAACTAAATTACAGAATTACAGAAAGGGAGGTGTTTGTGGTGAGACAGCCTTGTTAGTGGTATCATTTCTTATTTGACTCTCTTGAAGCTCAAAAATTAGAACAGAAAAAGTCTTGTTTGTATGTAGAGGCGTGACTTAGAGATGAAAACCAGTCTCATGTGTGTCAGCTAAAGATGGATCTGGGGCCACCGACTGGCAAGCTTACCATAAAAACTGGAAACAGGAAAAAGCTAGACTGACTCTGCCCAAACTATAAGAAATAATCATACTAGACATACAAAAACTCACAAATTTTGGATGTTGATTGTTTAACCTATAAATCGTCATCATAAGTTTACCAGGCGCAAGCCAAGACTCCTGTGTAATTTTGTATGTAATAATATGTACACTAGCCTCCTGAAAAAGGGTTTTAGGTGTTATGAATACAAAATGAATGAGATACAATGTCGTATTAAAAATCTGAAGGAGCTTGTAGGTGGATTATTTTTTAACATGTTCCCCTGCTGCCTGTCATTGTGGCAAGCTAAGGAAACTGGCTGCTGGCTGTAGACATACACTCACAAGAGCGTTATCAATCTTCTCATCTAACTCTTGGCAAAAAAAGTGAGCAAGCGTATCGGCCCTGCCAGAACATAATTTCTGATTAAACTGGCAAACAAAATTAAATTGGCAGCGAAGCATCAGCTAAGGAACAATCACCTGTCACAAAAGCAAAACATAAGTCATTCAATAAAGATTAATGGTTGAATCTGCGATTTATTACTTTTGATTAAACTTATTTGACTCACCACATTAAATTATAATGCAACGGCAGTGGGGAGTGGAGAGTCCTTTCACTGTACATAGTTTAATGTGCACAAGCCTGAGGAAAATGTAGCTTTTCATATTGAATTCAAAATAAAGGTCTTCTGTTGTCAATGGGAATTGTGTGTTGGGAGTTCATTATTAAAGGAGGAGCAGCATGTTGTTTTACCCTCTTCCTCACATCTACTGGTACATGCAGCACTTGTTCTGCACCAAAAACACATTCCAGTCCTGATTCAATAAATGGCTGGACAGCAGTCTTTTCATGATCTGGGCAAACACATAAATCACATGACTTTCTCCTCACCTCGTCTCTGCACTGACTTCTCTTTTCTATCTCAGTGAAGCAGAACCAAGAAGTCCCACTGGAGACAACATATATCAAATTAAGGTTTCTTTACACACGTCTCAAGCTGGGAGAGAAGAAGCCGGCACCCCACCCTCCCTCCCTGCTCGTCATCATGAGATCATAAAAGATGCGCATCTGACAAATCCCTTGCCCCTCTGCTGAAACATTAAAGAGGATCGCTGCATGTGGGCTGGTTTTACAGCGCTTCTCAGGTGCTCAGCCAGAGAGTTACAGCTGGTGAACCAACGCTGACCATAAAAACCTCACTCGCTAACACTAAAATGCTGCGGTAGCACCATGCTGTCGCAATAACATTGATATTACAGTTGAAAATACAGCCCTGTGGAAGAAGAAGTGGATGACCTCCACTAAATTTTGGAGAGCTGTGCATCTGCCATCCACACCCAAATGCAAATATCACACACTCTCAGAAAGGCTATTTTTATGTTATCAAACTGTGATGCCAAACATGACTCATACGCTATATTAACCACTTCTGGATGAGTTTAGCAAGCTTATTTAAAGGATTATGCTGGTTATATTCTCCTTCCTCTCTCCTTGATGTCAAGACCAAAACCACCCATGAGTTGATCCCTCTAAAAAAGCATCGTCTCAGCTTGTTTATTAACTGTTCAACTGGGGTCCAAAAAACTATTACAAGCATATCAATTAACACCAGTGCACTTGCTGACACATTCCTTTATTGAAATAAACACAGACATCACAGTTTATTATGAGTCTGCTGTAAAATGTGAATAAACCACACTTGTTGCACTTGTTGGGCCACAGGTGCAATGTTTTTGCTTGTGCAGTGAGTGTCTTGGTGTGACTTGATGCAGATCTTCAGCAACTGTTTCCACTCAAGTGCAAATAAAACATGAGGGCACTCATAGGCCCTGAGCACACAGAATTAATACCCTTGAGCAGTACATGCTTCAAAAATGTAACAAACCCACAGACTAATAACACATGGAAGCAAAGGTTTAACTGAGCGCTTCTTGAAATTGAGATTTTTTTTTGTTTTTTTCTTTGACACAAGAGAACCAATTACAGCACGAAGTGAGGTTATGAGATGTGGATTAAGTTTTTACATGCACTCCAAAAGTCTGATTATTCTCATTTCATGCAAACATTCATTTTCATTTGAAAACTGCTACAAACATCTCAGAAGTCAGTCACATTAGTGTTTAAGATTCTCCACAGACCAGGAAATGGTCAAATGCCCCCTGCATCTTCCTTTTTAGGATGGCAAATTACAACATTGTGAATTGCAGCCACTGTCTGGCAGTAAGTGAAATCGATAGACAATTTTGACAAACATGTCTGGAAATGTTGTGCTCGCTTTCGTCAGGTACTGTAAGTAAAATGTGCATTCTGTCACCTCTAACTCTAAGCTCTTACTTGTTTTCTGTCGAGCCAAACACTCGATACAAGTGTTGACACATCCTTCGTCTTTTGTTGTTAGACGACTGCAGAACAACAACAGTGAACTTTCTTTACGAAGCTCAGCAGTCTCAAACTCAGACCACTTTATACTCCATCTGCCATCATAAAGATGCAGTATGTTAACACCGTTATTGTGTGATCAGCTATAGGGGAGAAAAATTTTGTTCTTTGTGTCTTTGCTGCTACACAAAAGCAGCAGTAGAAAGAGTTAAACAATCACGCATATGTGTTTTCAAAAACACATAGTATAAGAAATAATGTGAAGTCAAATCCATCCACTGTGGTGAAAGCTTGGTTTTCAGCGTGCCATGACTGGAAGGCTGAGGACAAAAAAAGATGTCTCCATTTCCATCAGTGTGGACACGGTATATAAAACCTCAGATTACATACAGCAGGCCATTAATCACATTTCTCCCCTGCGCCTCTGCCACGGCGATGCTGTTCTGGGCTTTTAAAAACCTTTCAGAAATCTGTATTGTGCACTTTATGTCTTTATCAGAGCTCACATTCTGACATTTGTTGTACCCACATTCCAGCTCTCTTTCAGAGCATCCCAGAGAAAGTCTTGTGATGTTGTTTGGATTCTTTTCTTTCCCAAAGATGTTCATTGGGGTTGAGGTCTTGTGACTGCTGACGGAAAGCCATGCGAGCCATGAACACTGTTCCTTGGACTTTAAATAGGCCCCAGCAGAGAGCTCTGTTGCACGTTTTGGGTTTTGTTTTGCCGGTAAAACAAATCTCCGAAAGAGTATTGGTCATGCAGGGAATTTTCCTCACGCTTCTGCACTTCCCTAGAGACGGGCTGAAGATGATGCTTTGCAAGTCACCAACACTGAATACTCTAAACATCCTTTTCCCCTACTTCCATCCCTGTGTTTTAATGATCATCGGCTATAAGTTTCATTAACTTCAGGTTCAAACTTTTACTTATTTGAAAAAGACTCTCCGGCAGTTAGTTCTGTCATATTTTAATGCACTAAAAGTAAAAAAGTCATAAAGGTTTAGAATATGGCATTGAGATGATTTTTTGGTTGCTTGGTATATTTACAAATGAAATCCCAAATCAAGTTAAAACATAATCAATAGCAACAATGATATAGATCAATATCGATTTGGTCAGCAACTAGTAAAAAGTTTTGATAAAACAAAAGCAAAACTTAAAAAAGAAAAATTGCTTTGCCTCTCCCTCTCACCTTCATTCTGTGCTCGCATTTGCATTAATGAACTGAACTTGAATCAGTCACTGACACAACAGTGAAACAACATATAAGCCAAAAAAAACAAAAAGGCTTGATGTGCAGAACAGTTGCTGTCTTTTACCCTTTGCACATGACATGACATAAATCTCATTATAGACAAAGTGTGACCATCACAGTGATAAAAACATGTTTCATTATGTCCTCAATTAAACATACCCTTGGAGAGAATGAGAGAAAGAAAGAACGTTTCATCTTTGCGTAGTTGACAGGAAACATTTTACTGGTATGTGCTTAATTGTGTGCATCAACGATCCACACTGGAAGCTGTTTATGCACTGAACTTGAAAGCATGAGTCATGCCCTCCATTCATTTATACATAATAACTGCCCTTGTACAGATGAACACTTTCCTCCAGGCCAGGCGCAAAATGAATCCATATATCCATGTCTTTGTACACTCTGGAAAACATATAGAAGTCTGTATTAAAAGATTTTTTTATGTCATCCCTGCATGACCTAAAGTATCACTAAAGAGTACTGTGGTCTCATGAAGGCTTTTAGGGGAGATCGTACTCAATAGTGTAACCCTGCGCTCTGAGCCTCCTACACAGGGGAGTCAGCCAAAGTCAACAACAGGCTGCTCAGCAGTGTTTCCAGGAATGTACAAGTAAGCAAAGGTATTTGATACATTATTAGCCAACAATATAAACAAAGAGTAAATGTAAACTTGGTGATACTGTGTTTGTCTTTAGGCTGTGTGTGAACTACATTGATCACTTTATAGGGCTCTTGGAATTTGACCTTGAGTGCAGTGCAGTTTCCTGAACTTAGTGATGTAATGGAACACTTTTATGAATATCTTTGTGTTTTGAGTGCATTTTGAAGGTGTTTACTTTATATATAAATTATGTGTACTCTTTTAAGTAACGTATTGGCAGGAAAACAGACGATGAGAACATTTTTTAGTTCAATGTTGTTGAAGAGAAGATAAGGAGAACTGAACAGAAACTGAATCAGATGGCAGTAGCCTGGAGTTTTCTTTGTAGATTTAACTATTCAAAGTGCAGATGGTTAAATAACAAGAAGAATTCGGAGAAATGGGTTTGTGTGGTAAGACAATGAGATGACTGTCCAAGTTTAGAGCAGAAGCCAGATCATCTGAACATTTGGGTAGAGGCAATGGATTTACGATGGGACTATGCCTTTCTGAAGATACATGTAAAAGATACACATAACCATGGGAGGTATGTTAAGAAGTGACATATATGCTGAGAAAAACTGTCAATCCAAATCATGTAAAATCAAACGTAGCATATGTAGATGTTCTCCATGTGTGAGAACAACTACAAATTACAAAACTACAAACACAGACATTTCTCTACATGAGGTGATCGTTTTATACACTGACTAAAAGAAAGTCACTTCAAGTCATATATCATTTGTCAAAAGAAATCTCAATTCGAGGTCCTCTTACTTGATTTCTCTGAGAGTTTGCAGTCACCTTGTCTTCATTAGGGCATCAAATTTCCTTGCTTGTCATGGAGATAGTTTGGCTGTCATTCCTCGACTTATCTCTCTGCTGATGAAGGCTACAAGATGGGACTGGAAGCTCCAGGCAAGATTTTGCAAGTGGACATTGAGATGACAGTTCCCTGTCAAACAAATACTTTAATTTGTCTTCCTTTAAGTTCATTACAAGTCTCCCCATCTGGTCTTTATCATTCATTTAAAATGACTCTCCACACAACATTTGCCTTCTTGGAGAAAAAAGCCCAATAAGTGGACTCTCAGTGGACTCCAAAGACTAGAGATAAAGGACAAACCATATACTCGGGACTCCTTGTGTGTATGAATATAAAAAAAAGCTTTTTAACACCAAGGAAATTTTCTATCCTACAAAAGTCACAGATCATGTCCCCACCAGGCCAGTGAACCTCAGATAGATGGACCACAACTGGAATCAGTGAGAAACCTGCAAGACTTGAGAGACCAAGGAGGACTGGGGTTCCAGCAGTAATATGTACTTAATAGACATAAGACACAAGAGTATTCACATTAACCACATTGATTAATTTAACCAATTTAACAAAATAGAAATCCCATCCATCAATTCATCCATCCATCTACTGATGAAAGTTACCCACAAAGCAAAGAGACAGAGCAAATAGCTAACTGATATATCAGACATCGACCCCCATGAACAGACACTGGCACAGCCACTGAAAATGATTTGCCTCATGTCCTGAAGGTGTTGGATGAATCCTCCTCAATTTGTCATACGGCATCAAAGGCTCACCAGAATATCTCCACCTGCTTTAAACACATTAGCTAACGCGGGCTTTTTGACGCCACTGAATCTAGTTACTTTCTCTGATTAAGTGATTCTCAGTCTCGATGAGCAGTGGTGGGCCTTCCAGCCATCGAGCAGCCCTGTGTGGGATGGTAATGTGGGGTGAAATAACTGAGATTGAATATTGATCAGGTGGCTGTGTACAACCCCGAGGCACCTCAATATAATCACTTCCACACTTGTTCTGTCTCCTTCTGAGTGCTGGAGTGATGGAGTGATGACAGAGGATGCAACCATGCCGCGCAAGGTGCGATTTGTCACAATTCAATGTGCACGCACACTCGCAGAAAGTAGATATGAGAGTGAGAGAAGGCTTCATTCAAGCGCTGATTCAGATGCATCACAACTTAATTGTTTTGATCATCTACTTTAAGGAAGGTGTTAGATGTAGATTAAATAGCAGGGAAATGCTTGAGTGTACTAAAATTGAATTGAGTTAGACTCAGTTCCATCCACCAGATACTGTCTTTTTTTTCCTTATAACACAAGTTTAATTGAACTGTGTCAGCAGTGTTAAAAAAAAGGTGGTGCTCACGCTGAAAAAGAGTGTCTGAGAGGCATATTGATTAGCTGCTCCTGGAGGAAAGGATCCTCCTCAACACACTTCCTCGCGACACCTCCCACAGGGCATCCGTCTTAATGCGATATGACAACCCTCAGCCATATCAAAACTAAATCTGGACATCGATTTCGACATTCAATTCCAGTGCTGAAAAACACTTTTCCGCTTTCATACGCACAGCCAGGTGCTGGGGTGTTTGTCTTGCTGAGAGAGACTCCTGCTGAGGCCTTACAGAGTGACCACAGGAAGCCCAGGACCTTTACTGCCAATAAATGCATGTTTCTCAAAAAGTGTCTTGCTGTTGTTTGTGTACCATTTTCTATTAAATTCTATATAGCTTGACCACCATACAATACAGTCCCAAATGCATTCAAAGCAAGAGACTTTTCGGGGCACAAGAATGAAAAGGTCAACTCCTGTTTGTCCAAGAAAGTGAGGACATGCGAGTTTCCGATTCAAATTTGAATAACGTTCAGTTATAGACTGCAAGTTTAGCTGCATGACGAATCCTAAAGTCATCGTGGTCATGATGAACTCGCCAGAGGATGTACTGTCCATGTCTCGATGCTTAAGGTTAGAATATAGTCTAAGCTCTTGGCTCGGGGTTCAGGAGGCAATAAAGCCCAGGAGACAAGCGCTTTGGCAGGAAACACCATAAGACTAGTTTAATAAGTGCAGACGGTCGGCACACAAATCTACTCTAAAGTTTAAAGAATAAATACGGCCAACAGTAATGACACGGCCAAGGCTGGTGGGCTCATGTGGAGGATAGTACATCATTTAATATACAGACTGTTAAGCACACATCATTCAAACAGCCTTGGCCCGCTGAGGGTGTGTGTGTGTAGGTTCAGCTGTGTCGAGTGTTTGCTGCAGTGCTCTTGCGTTGTTTTGAAAGAAATGTAGAGTTGAACTTTATATAAACCTTCTGGAGAATTATTTCTAAATGGGTTTATCTCCCATCTGCTTAGCGCGTTTGTGATGTTTTGGATTGAATGTGAACATTACAAGTTCACAAAGTCAGAATTTCCTCAGCCTGCAGAGGAGCGCGTAATTCATTTTCACTTGAAGGAAGTGAAAATGCAAAATGTGCCAAAACCTGTTGTCAGAAGATTCACACACAACAGGAGAGATTTGTAAAAAAAAAAGGAGTTATATAAATATACTTTTAAAGATTCACAGATTGAAAGCTATTTGGACAAAAGTAAAAATAAGAATTAGAAAACTGTGTATTCAAATTTTTAAATCCGATGTGTGATATTACAAAAAATTACAAAATACATGTACAGTATTTATCCTGGTGATTAGGTGGACTGGACACATGTCACAACATACTGCACAATAACATTTTCTTTTACCTACTTAATTGCATTTACTGGTGACTAGTGACTAGAAGCTGTAGATCGTATTGCATGATCTTCAACATTTGCATACTTCATTGAACTACAAATGTTCAAATGGCCATTTTTTTCCCGATGAGTGAATTTTGGCTCCGGAGAGCCGATAGTTTGGCATGCTTAATCTACTGGAGAGGCTTATGTGACAGAATGATGTGTGGCACGGTCAAAAGCTCCACAACAGCCTCCAAGTGGATCTTGTGGTGACATTTTCCTCAGTAACGTGCAAAGTGAAGATCAGGTTGACAGAGTGTCTGTATGCGCCCATGTGCAAGTGTCTGTGAAGTGCTACATGTGCTTCTTCATTTCCTGTTACTGTCCCTGACAACTACAAAGGTCCTTTTCAAAAAGGTTGCCACAGTGTTTGGGCATCCGTCCCACATACTCAAACAGAGCAACTGGGTTCATCCAGTAGCTATCAGTCCATGTATTCAGTAAAAAGCTAACTCAAAAGAAGTGTGATTTAATTGCCTTGTAGTAACATATATTAAGGCGGAAGATAGACAAATCTGCAGCACTGAAGAGGGTAAGGAAGAAGTCGGAGGTATTGAAGAACCTGTTCGTCACTAATATGATTAAGTAGGCCTTGTTGGCACCTGCGTACGTTATGTAAGCTTGCCTTGATGATATATAGAGGAATGATGTGATTATGAGCATACGGCTATGTAGATAGGATTCCATATTTCATGCTAAATAAAGCTTAAACTCTTTAGTACATGAAGTGTGTAAGGAACTCTCATTGCATTGGTGCCATTAGCTGATCCCTTCACGGTGGAGTTAGACATGATTAATATCCAGGAAAGTCGGCCATTAACTTGTTAATTAACATGATAAAAAAAAAAGCTTTACCAGTATTCTCTGCTTCTAAGTATTCCTGAAGAGAAAGAAGACTTTCTGAGGCGCTCAGCGGGAGCATCTTAATTTGTGTGTTCAAGGGACCACACGTAAGAGGTCTGACTAAAGAAGATGTAGTATGTTTTTAGACACCGGGTAGTGTGACACTACTTCCTGAGCAGAACATCTATAGATTATATCTCACAGACAAATAGATGGACTGGATGATTTTACTTTCAGGGATTTGACTTTTTTCCCCCCACATCAATTATCACACCTTGTGTGTAGTGATAAATAAAGCAATATGTACCAGGAATTGTTGCAGCACTCGAAATTGAGTCCGCGACCTAAGCTGACTGAATGAATAAGAGAAACGTAGCATGCTGCGATGACACTGATAAAGAAACTGTATTCTATGTAGATCTGAGCTGGATGATTACAGTTTGATTTCTGTTACTGTTAAAGGAAACATTTTTGAACTTTTTGGGAAAATATGCTCATTGGCTCTAATTAGACATAGCAATTCTTTAAGTTAAATATCAACATGCTAATGAACAGCAGGTGCATTTTAAGTTAAGTTAAGTTAGTTTAGTGATGGTGTTTACCAAATGTGACCAGCTGCAGGTACAAGATGAAATCTCACAGGGCTCCACAGTTTATCCTGGGGGGAGCATGAATGACGGTACAAAATTTCATGGCAGTCCATCCATCAGTTGTTGAGATATCTGAGACTGGACCAAAGAAATTACACCTAACATCACCTATAAAGCATACTAATTGAAATTAAACATCTAGTAAGTGTAATCTGTACAAAAACATGTAAAAAGGGCAAGTTGTGCTTTAAGGAGTTAAATACTGGTGCTATATATCACTGTGAGGTTGCCAGGCAACCAGCAGAATCTCAAATCAATCAAAGACATCAAATAAGTGTATTTCTAGAAATGTGAAATCATTTTGTTAGGACTCCATATTGACTTACAGCACACTCAGTCTCTGGAGATTAACCATAACCATATCAGATACACGCTGACCTCTAAGCATTCCCTGGGCCTTAACTATCGCCTTAACTATTTACTTTGTAATAAATGCAACTGAATATAAAATCTATCTGGGAACACCAATATGTTCCTAATGTGACACAACAACCTCTGTTAACTGGTTTAAGTGTAAAAATGTATCCCTACAAGTGGCCTAGTTCAGTAACACACACACACACACACACACACACACACACACACAC
>JAOXYL010000065.1:17568073-17578338 GCA_028564955.1 Terapon puta | reverse complement strand
GTGTGTGTGTGTGTGTGTGTGTGTGTGGTCAAGTAAATCCCATCCAGTTCCTGTCTGTGCAATGCATCTGAATGATACTGCTCCAATCAGAAACACTTCTAGTGAGAACTACGCAGACAGAAAGGTACAAACTGTTCAAGCGAACCAGATCACAAACTACATTCTGCAAGATGAAAAGCTGCAAGATCAACTTATAATGTGAGGTCTGTTTTTATAATGAACGGCAAGAAAGGGCAGCATAAGCGGAGTACAAAGTGTAAACTTGAGAAAGAGCAAATAATGTGAATATTCCCTCTGCTTGGAAACACAGACAACGTGGCAAATCGTTCAAATGCCACCATAGTAGACTCGTTGTTAGCTTGGTTACTGTACTACATATCAATAATCTAGTCAAGATTAAAGCAGCATTCGTGTTATATTGAGACTGTTGCTAATATCAAAAAGTTAACAGCATGTATTTACTATTCTATTAAAAAAAAAAAAAACACAGCCCGAACAAAAAGACACAACATTTAATTAAAAAAAGATAAAAGTGATACTGAAATATTTTTAATTGTTGTTTGATTTTTTGTTTTAACTGGCACCTCCCACATAAAAAAAGGATAATAAATTCACATTTTGGCCATCAAGAAATGCTGTTTGTTATTCTTGCCATTGCTAACAAAATCATAATCGTGGCCAGACAAAACGTTGGCAGTTAGCTTGTGGCCAGCTGATGTCATTTGGTCTGTATCGAGACTGCTGACGACATAGGAAGCAGTTGACTGATGGTTCGGAGGTAAAACAGGTGCCTGGTGAAATCAAACAATGAAGCCAGAATAAACAATCTGTGTGTATGAAATGGCAAAAAATATAAAGGATGAAAGGAAGGACACATCTTAAAAGAGACAAATATTCTTATTTCAATATGCAGAGGACAGAATATAAGACAAGTGTGGTAACATAAGTCAAGTAAAAAGGCCCCAAACCAGCAATCCCATGTGCCTGAGGGATGCTCAGAGATAAACAACAATCTCAACTATCATTACACCCTTTCCCTGTATAGACCTACAATCCTAACCACACCAGGCCATTCCACATAATACAATATCCTTCAATAAATCAACAGATAATACAATCACCGCAAGGCAAACAGGGTGACTTTCTAGGAACTGTCAGTGTTTTTCTGCATTAAGTTAGTCTATCTAAATTCAACAGACATGGATGGAAAAAAATAGATATGCTTTAAATCGGTGGCAGAAAGCATGTATTTTCGGCCAGGCCCTGAGGTATTGTGGGGCGGGGTGCAGAAATTCTGTGTAAAGAACAGGAAGGAGACAAAAATATAACTGGAAATTAATGGCACTTTCTTACATTTTGAGTTTGACTTAAAATCTCCTGAAATGATTTGAAGTTGCAGACTTGACCTGCCAGTGTGCAGAGTCTCTTCAGTGGTCATAAAAGGTCACGGTGGAGATAAATGACAGAGGAATCCATGTGTTTTGTTGGCCGGCCGGCCGGCCAGCCACCCGCTCTCTCGTACGGCAGGAAGTGGAGATAAACACATTAAAAACAGACTCTTTCTAGGCAGAGATGCTCAGCGCCTCACTGGGTGACAATGTGACGCTTGACCTAAAAAAAGGCCTTGTCGTCCTGTTTCCACTGTTTTTTTTTGTTGTTGTTGTCGTCTCTTTCATCCATGGCTTCCAATATCACAGATGACAGGCGTCCTTGTGCAGCTGTGGCCCATAAACACGCTTGTCCAAAAAGCAAAATCAGAGGAAACAGGAAAAAAAAATCTAAATTAAGTATGCAGGATGGTCTTCTGTATATTTGGGTTCAAATCCCAGCTGAGTGGTAAACAAAGTGTTTGGTTCATGTGGGACATTCATCTCCCCCTTCAAGTGTTGCTGATAAACAGGGAAGTAAACGTGCTGCATCTGCACGTGTACAGATGTGAGAGTGTGTATGTGCTGCTTAGCTCAGTGGCAAAAGCGGGCAGATTGACTGTTTTCAGGTCTCCGTCCTCAGCTGGACGGGAAAGTTTGTGTGCTGTGTTGTCCTGGCTGGGCGTGAGGGGCTCCCTCACCTCGCTGTTTCACTTCTGTCACCAGTTGGCTTTGACAGCTTTGACGTCGCTCACAAGGTTTTGAGCAAGGCAGATACCAAAAATCTGAGGAGGAGGAAACCATATTAGGACCGGCGACGCTCACAGAAAATGAGCTCAGAATGCAGCATTTTAAATCTTAAAAAAAAAAAAAACTGCTGTATTGCAGGGGTGTGCTGAGCATTACCATTTGCCATCACTAGATGGCAGTGAAGACACAAAGTCAAAGCTCAGACATGTTAGTTTTATGTAAACACCAAATTTCAGATGCACTAGTCCTCCTCAAGCAAATGTTTGCAGGAAAAGTCAAACAAGGAGTTCTTACCTGTAAAAGTGCAATACCAACAAAGATTCCAGCTACAATAATCAGGTTGTCCTGAAGCCACTTCTCAAACTGTCCCACACAGCCCTTGGTATAGATATATTTCTGCCGGTCCAGTTCCTTTTATAGAAACAAAAACAGATGATATGAAAATTAAGAATGAATAAATCATTTTCTTCTTTTTCTCAGAGAGGACTGACCTTTTGCATGATTTCATCTGAGCTCTGACCTATGACTAATACTGAACAAAACAGACAACACAGATAGCATTTTGACCAAGGGCTCCTTCAGCTCTGAGGAGGCCATGAGGTGCGAGTGATAGCTGAGTCACTCTGAGATTACAACGTGTCAGTGTCTGGGCATCACAGAGAATATCAAGGTGGTGTGTTCGGTTTCCTCGGAGGACCCTGACAGGACTGAACAAACAGACAAAGGCTGTTTCCTCTTACCGGACAGATGGCTGTTTGTGTTGTCAGATTGAGCCGATGATGTATGTGGTCTATTCACAGATGGAAATAAAAAAGGTGTAATTTAGAGCTGAAATGGAGTAAGAATGGGTGTGAACGGGACTCTTTACAATGCTCCCTTTGTTACTCTTCAAGACAAGTCAACCAGACAAACCCTTTGTTCTCTTGGAAAACCTGAGAGCTAGCTTTCAACCAATAGTAAAGGGAGCCCCCTTGGCAGCCAATAAAAAAGCAGGAAACTCTATGTTGTTCTGGCTGTGAACTTCCTCTGAAGCTATTTCAGCCCTGTGCCTTTGTTGCTCTGCTGTCCTCCCCACGTCTCCTGCTCTTCCTCTTTCCTGGCCCGCACTCCATAAACACGCAGCACAGGAACTCACTGCTCATCACTGATAGTTTCAGCAAAATGTCAATAGCCATGGCATTGGCAGAGGAGCACACAGGTAAAAATTAATTCATACCAACTCTGTGGCAGGTGGTTCACTGTATTGCAGTGCGCCTAGCAACAGCAATCTTTCTGACTGCAGTGCAGTGAGTTGTAACCACCACACCCAAACACAGAGGAAAAAGGGAACGGACTGGCATAACCCACTGAGTCGCCAATTACAGAGTGTAGTAAGGTTGCTCTCTAGGCTATAACTGGAGCCTAATTATCCCTGTTAGAAGAACAATCTGTTATTAAAGGCAAGAAGCATGCAGAGAAGCCTGTGTGCTATTTAACCCTGTACATCCTCCGTCTGCTGCGTTGGCCAAACGTTTCTTTGTACGTGTTTTTCTGAGTGTGATTTTCAATGGAGAACTTTCTTCTCTCTTACGTTAAGTAAAGATGCTATAAAATCTAGATTTGATTGGCTCTATTCAGAGTTACTTTATTTCACAGATTAATCAATTTTAACTGGGGGTTTGAGACAAGCAATCAAGCCCAAATACAAATGAGCCCGATGGCCACTCCAGCCTCAACAACTGCTTAGATCGTTTCAATCAAACAGGTTTGCAGCTTGTCAGTCAACTCGCCCTCAGGAGTAATTCTCCTCAGCAGCTTTGCGTCATTTTAACCAGAAGGACTGGCACTAACTGTCAATCACGCTCCGCTGACTGCACTGTGTGAGAACCGGTCCCGTTTTACTGCTTTCATTTTATTAGGCTTTTTAAGTGGTGTAGATTTATTTGAAAAATATAAAGCACAATATAAATGTTCAGAGAGCGAGGCCATGACAAGAGAACAGCTGGAGAGCATGCAGAGCTCACAGAGAGCTCTGGAGATCTACAGGCAAGTGGAGACATGAGTGAAGATACGAACCCCTTGAAGCCGAACATCATAGCCACATTGCGTGTTGATGACATCCTCCTGTAAGAGCAACACAACAAAATTTCAGCTGCCAGTCACATTGTTTGAGTTGCTGAATGATCTCCAAGTCAGTGATGTACCAGAATAAGGTCTACAAAAACATATCGATTTAATAAGACCACATATTATTTAGTATCCTTTCTTGTCCATTTTCAACTACTTTCTCTATCAACCCTACAAGCATAAAAATGAATTAAAATGCCCAAAAGAAATATTGGCATTTCAAAAGTACATTGGGGCTGCAACATACAATTTACTTTCATTTTCATTTAAAGCGAAAACTATTTTCATGAATCATCAACTTATCCAGTGTGGCATCTTTAAAAGTCATGTTTTGTCTGAATAACAGTCCAAAACCAAAAAATACTGAGCATACTATCATATATGAGACAAAGAGACTCTTCGCACCTTCAGAACAAATATTTGGCTTTATTCAGTTATTGGACTCATTGTCTGTTGATCAATGAATCCTTACAATAAGACAATTAATTATGATTATGCATGACTAAGCACATGTTGTAATCACTAAAAAACTCACTGAAGGTTTTTTGATGCAGCAGGAGAAGGGAACTCCGCAGCGCTCGCGGCTGGGGTTGAATTCAGTGCAGTTGAAGTAGATGTTCAGGTTCCAGTCGTCGGGCCCGTGAGCTCCACAGCATGACCACTGAGACAGAGGCGACAGCAAGCAGAGATTACAAAGCCATCTTTCAGTTAGTGAAGAGATTTATTTCCTCTGATCTGGTCTTGAAAGTAGCTCTTTAGAGCCTGGCTCAGGTCAGCTTGGGTGGGTAGCCAGCTTACTGTGGCAGGTAGTGACTACAGATAGGGAGGGACAAAGGGTGAGAGAAACGGCGGATCTAATCGCCGTCATGACAGAGACCGGCGTTTACACACGGGAGCCAATTATCTCAACTGCTTCATTCATATAATTGGATAATCATTTGAGGAAAACACAATTGCATTAATCATGAGATTTACTCCACAATTGCAGTGGCTGACTCACTCTCCCATCTGCTCAGAACTGAGCCGATTAAAGATCAGTGTTGAAATACATATAAGTAACATTTCTAGATAAGGGAGTCATTTCTTCCGGACAAGGAACATGAGCTGTAACAATGAAACCGGATGGTTTCAGTTCTGTAGGCGTGGACTCACATATTCCTGGGCAAAGTCGATGAGATTTTGCAAGTCGATGTCATCACGGTAAGCCTTGACGTTATTGTTGATGAAAAAGTTGAGCTGGTCTTTGATCCAGTCCTTAAAGACAAAGGCCAGGATCCCCGCAGTCAGCTCCAAAAAGAAGATCAAACCCAGGAACACAGAAAACTGGGAAGTGCACGACACACATAAGATTAGAAAAAACAAACACACACAAACTGAAAAAAAAACAAATCTGAGAATCTGGGTACGCCCAAGAAAATCCTGTTTTGTGAACTGTGAAGGATCAGAACACTATGAACATGTTTTAATCATTTCTTGTGAAAAAGAAAATGAACAGGACAACAACTCTGATGTAATGTCCCTGTGCAGGTCTGGTTATAGGGCTTGTCCTGATTTGCTGAGTGTGGCAACAAAGGCCGCAGTCCCAGAGGTGCCGTTATATTATCCCTTTACAGTAAATGTTGGAGCAGAGGGGGCTGATGATAAATGCACAAAAGCCACATTAGCTCCTCACTCTGACGCCTGACTTACTGCTGCTAATGGACATCGGCTGGAGTTAATAGCTACTCAGAATCGCAGCCAGCAACAAGGCGAGTTTGTCTCCGTCACTCACATGTTATTATCAATACAGCTGAGCCAAGATATGCCCCCCAAAACGGTGTCGTCAGGCTTCTTGGCTTTTTCACAGATCAAAAGACAAAAGCAATATGAAAAAAAAAATAGGAAGGGTGGGGGCTTATGAAGAAAACATTACTTGACAGAGAAAAAATGTTTCAGTGGCTTATGAGGCAAGGATCAGTGTTTCTGATCACGACTTTCTGATGAAACAGGACTCGGTTTAGTGATGAGATAACACATGTTTGTGCGATGCAAGCGCCCGTAGCATTTGGCTCGTATGAGTCAAAGTGACACCTGCTGCACTGCCTCAGCTCTGGTGTGAAACTGCAGCTCTAAAGGGGGGTGTGAATTGGTTGAAATGTCTGTGTTCAGAGAGCCCCGAGCTGCCTTACAAATTTAAGAAGGAAGGTGTTCTCTCGGAGAGCTCCGATGCAGCCAGCGAATCCCAGGATGAACATGACCCCTCCAACTACGATGAAGAGCCACACGGGGTCGAAGCCGCCGAGGTCTGTGATGGATGACAGATTGGACAGCACGCCCTGAGGGGGGGGGGAAGAAAGACAAAAGAGAGTGGTTCGAATTCTGACTACAAGATTTCAAAAATCAATCCACACTCTCTCTATTACAAAAGGGCACCGGCAAAATTTCTCACTCTCCAAAACCCACACTGTTAACCTTGAAAAGAGCTTTTGATGTCAAAGAGAAATAGCAATCTAACTCATACAACTAATGTCACAGCCATGAGGTCACCCTGTTCAGAAACTCAGAACTACAGCATAAAAATCTATGAAAAAGCGATACTGTTATTTGATTAAAATAGTACCTTTCAAGTGTATTTGGCTCTGAATAAAATAATAACCCCCCACTGGGCTTTTTCCCCTGATTTATCTACAACACAATTTCACTCTCTGGTAGATCTCTGTCCAGCCAACAAAACAAGTAACTTTTATCAGAGGAGGCACAGTTCGCAGCCTTCAGCGATCGTTCATCTGTCCTTCCTCTCTGCATATCCTGTTCTCACGTTCCCAAGGCAACGGTGTGTCATGTTTTGCTGTCAGTCTCTGCCATGCACCACGCCTCGCACTCGTGGATTTCTCAAAACTTAAATTCAAAACGCCACCAAACAGAAGGGAAAATAAGTTAATGCCACAGGGTAGCACATTACAGGGCCCGGTCTGTGACTGCAAAAGCTTGTCTAAACATAATGAGTGTTCTGGTTCACGGGTGGTCTCCCGCCATCGCTGTCTATATTTCTCAACAGTCTTGAAGGGGAGTTCTGACATCTTGTCTGCTTGTCACATACGGCACATGTCAAACACTTGCAGCTGATGCCCTAGATGCTGAAATCTCATACTGCTTCAGTTTCTACATGACGGACGGGAGGGGCATAACTGCATTCTTGTGTTTTTATGGCACTGGTGCAGAATAAAGTGCCGTCATTTGAATTTAAGCATGCAGCCCTGAAACAAGGTCTAGTCTGGCTGAACACGGCAGGCTAGAAACTAATCATCTTAGTCATCGAGATGCAGACTCACCACTACGACTTTCCAGTGCCCACTATTCATCATTCAACCTAATCCCTTTAAATTATTCACGCAGTTCCACCAAGGTGCTCTGGCGCAGGCCTATTTGTGCAGAGTTCACGACCAGACTAATCGGTACATGCCTCCACGGCGATGCAGTATTTGCTGAACCAGGCTGGTACAATTTCTCGATAATTAATGACCAAATTGACTGTTCACTGGATGGGAGGGAGTTTTAAATGCAGCCGTGTTTTGCTGCGCAGAGAGGTTAATCCTCAAACCTGACCTTTGGAGCTGGCGCATTTAGGAAAATAAGCAGTGACCAGTTTCCATTCAAATTTGAGGTATTCATTTTGTTTTTTGATGGGACAATACCTTGAATTCCCAGTGACACCCAGTTTGTTATTTTTACCGTATGAATCCTCATTTGTCACCGTGCCTATTTCTAGCTTATGTTAACCTCTGCAACTATCTGAAAAAAAGAAACACCTCGAGTTTACAGAGCTTTAACACATCGCCCGCACACGTCACACATCACACTTAAGCAATATATCTCATTTCCTGAAATGACACGTTTACCAGAACCATTACCAGGTAATATGCCTTTAAGTGCTACAAAGCGGCACACAAATGGTGCCATTATTTATTTTCCACACCACTTCTCCTAGAAAGCCCTGTTTTTATTTAAATATCTCCTGCAAATTGTACTTCCAGCTTATCCCCACTGGAATATGGGAAGAATTTTAGCTATGCTGTGGAGGCAATGTTGTGCTTCAACAGTGAGTGTTTGTGTGCATGTGTTTGTACTTACCTTCTCCGCCCATGCCCACAGGCCAATGCCCAAGAATGCTGCTCCTAGTAACTGTAAAACAAAGAAGACAGAAGAGGCTTCGTTGTCAAGATGGAGAGTAGCAGCAAACTAGTGAAGACAGGAAATAGTGGAGTCTTTTTAAGAATCGATAAAAGTTAAATACTGAAGGAAAAAAAAAGCTTTTCTGTGAATAATTAATGGAGGTTTAACGGTCAAAATCAGGATCAATAAGGATTGCGTGGGTGTGCTGGATCAGACTTGCAGTGTCTCCCTGACAACATCTGCAAGCAAACCAACAACTGTCCAAAGATTAAGATCTTTATAATGTTGACCTCCTGATTGAGCCACCAGTCATCAATGATATCACCTTTTTACAATGCACCCTTACCCACATAACACACATGAGAAGAGCAAGGTTGAAACACAAATGCAGAAATCTCTCATATATATCTTTATACCTCATCTTCCAACAGGCTTACAATAGTGTCTTCAGGCAGAGCCCCATCACTTACAGAGAGAAGCCAATCAAGAAAATTGGCTTTAAGAGCCTTTAAATAAAACCAAATTCTGATAAAATGTCTTAACTGGGCTGCGGAGAGAGTGAATCATTAAATCTGCAGGTTATTGCAGGTTAGAGTGAGTGCACAGGGCTGCTTAAGAGGCTGAAGGATCTGATATCCGAAGAGTTAAAGGAAAATCCCTCTGGTATTAGGCTCCCATCCCGGTGAAGGATGAATGTGGAGCTCACAGTCAGAAAACATCAAACCTTGAAAAAGAGCTGGGTGATGGTGCACTGGACCTCCCTATGTGAGTAAAATTTAACAGAACAACCATAGGGATTCAGGATTATACTAAATCAGACTGCGTTTAAGAAAAAAAACACACCCATTTCTGTGCAGTGTCGTGTTACTCATATAATGTTATTGTCTAATCAACTGCTTAGCTGCCACAAAATGTCATTCCTAAGAGATTTGGGATGGTAATGAACTTAGCTGAGGCACACCACGATGGCAGAGCCTGAAATATAATAGCTCCATTGAAATTGGAATAAATCATACTGTTGTGAAGCGGATTAAATTGGGGGGAAAGAAGGTGAACTGATGGCAATCTGTCAGCTCGCATAGCAACATCAACAACGCGACAGTATGCCAAACAACGATGGCAACTGTCTGGGGTTGACCTGCTGGTTACGTAAGCGGCTTGCAGCGAAGGGTGTGGTGGCTTTAACAGGAAAGTGACACACAGGGAGAGTCGAGGTAAAGCAGGGCGGAGTTCGGGTAGAAGAGATTAAGATGAAAGAGGGTGTATTAAACCATTTAGCCTCTGACTCTGAATAATCCGCAGAGATTAAAACGTGAGCAAAAAATAAACCCTGTGATAGAGCAAACAACTTTCAACAGCGTGGAAACTCGAACAGTGGGATAATGCTACAGAATGGTTCTGCTGATATTGTGGGTACAAACTGTAAACACTTACTTACAGTGTATTATAGATACACATTCAACAATAAATGTAATATCTATATTTAATTTGACAATGACAAGACCGTGTATTAGTATTCTGGTACGGGTCTTTGTGAAGGCCAACCTTAACCTGACTAAAGCTTTTTTCAGTATTTGGATTTAAAAGTGGGGAAAAATACTATTCTTCTTATACTTCTATTTCTGAACTCTAGATATTACTCCGCACAAAGCTTGCATTGTAGTATTCTGCTAAATAACTCGACAGATTACATCACATTATGGTTAAACCTGAACAACTGCTAAACCCTCAAAATTAAAACCCAATATCAACATTTACTTTCCTGATTTTTGCACATCAGTGGAAAGGTTTTGCACGTTCTTACTAAATCAGCATAGCTCTTTCATTTTTCACTTAAATAAATAACACCCATGTCGTTCATATTGTCTTTATCTTTAATAATTTATTGAT
>JAOXYL010000065.1:17541929-17554187 GCA_028564955.1 Terapon puta | reverse complement strand
ATATATATATATATATATATATATATATATATATATATATATATATATATATATATATATATATATATATATACACTTGTGGAATTGCTGCTTTAAGTCATGAAAACAATATATATGTAGGTCCAATGCAGATTAGTATGCAGCCTGCAGATCAAAGAATCCAAGTACACACCATATATTTAGGTAGAAAATGCTGGAAAGCAGAGTAAATTACCCTGAAGACATAAAGACATAAAAGGAGTTCTCTCGCTCTCGTCAGTGAGCAGCATTAAATTGCAAATCATAGATCATAAAGCAGATGCCAGACCATCTGTTAAAGTGCTTTGTGAAGCAGTATCACCCGGGTGCCCACAGGATTGAGACAAAGTGGAAAAAGTGTGAGGTTGTTTCTAATTCTATTTTAAAATGTACTGAAAATGGAAGTTTTTTAATGCTGACATACTTGTCAGCTTTGGGCATGGAACTTATTTGATTACATCAAAGCACATTTTTATTTTAATTGAGGGTGATTATGGCTGTTTGGGTGTTTGTTATTGTGGAAAAAATCGAATTACATATCCACTAAACAATTAAGTATCTTAGTTCATTTTGTAGGAAACAGATGTGATCTGGCCCCGGGTACAATTATTGTAGCATTTCATGTACATCAGTTGTTTTCTGATTCATGAAAGGATTAAAACATTTCACACATAAAATGTCATAAAGATATCCCACTCTGTTATAACTACAATGAAAGAGATAGTTATAGGGGAAGGCTTGAGTTGATAAAAACAAGTGCAGCAAATTTTTATCCCTACTAAAATCTGTTTCAGTTTTCGAACTGTGTGTAATCTCTACAAATGTCTCTCTTATGTAAACACTTTTTCTAAAAATGGTACAGAGAGGGTCTCCACACCTGTGGTGCAATCCCTGCCCTCTTGGCAGAGAACGTGGGCCTTGGTGCCTGGACCCCTGACCGAGGAGAGGATACTCGCTCTGGAGAAAAGGCGGACATAGGAGAACTGATCCTTGGCTGCCCAGGGGCTTGATTTGATGGATAATCTGCTCCTCCTGTAGGGCTGAGAGGCAGCTGTGGAGACTGGGCACTGAAGTGAGAAGGAGGGTTATTAGGTAAGGAAGTCTGTCTAGAGAAAGACTGGGGAGACATCAGGTTCCTGGACTGTGGTGCTCCTCTGGGTAAGGTACTAATGGGGTCCTTGACTGGGTTAAGGATGAAGAGGGAGGAGTTAAGTTGGTAGGGCCGGTGCCTTGACAGGTCCATCTCTATCTTGGAGCAACCATTTTCTAAAGGGGGCGGCTCTGGAATTGGCTCTGGTGCTGGAGCTTTTTGTCTTGGTTTTTGCTTGACTGCTTGCTGGGCCTTTAGGTTTTGTGAAAGCTGCGAGCTCATGTCTGAGTTCTTAGCAATGGCTTTAACTCTGCCGGGCATGTTTGATGGATACACCCAAGATGGTGGCAGGGACATTGTGGGAGAAGGAGACCTCATTTGTCCTGCATTTTGTTTCTCAATGACATATTTCTCCATCCTCGACTGACGCTTGGCAAACAATTCGGCCCCTTTTCCTGATACATTGGTGAGGGTCTGCTCTGGTCTGTGCTCTTCCCTTGGACGGGTCCTGGAGCTCTTGAGACAAGAAGCCCACTCTGGAGCTCCTGTCTCCACGGCTCTGACCTCTTCCTTGGCAAGGAAGTTGGAAGCCTCTGCACCCAGCGCAAGCGACTCCTCCTCAGGTGCTGGTTCAGGCACAGATTTATGTCCATGTTTCTTCTTTTCATCTACCCCCTGCACCAGAGACAGCAGTTCAGGGTTTGGAGATACCACTGGCTTCTCTTTGAATGTGAACATTGCCTTTTTTCCTGCTCTTCTAGCAGCGCCCTCCTCAAGTATACCTGTTTTGATTGCTGAAATTGGCTTTCTCTCTCCAGCGGGCTGAGGAACAAAGGTGGAGGGCTTCGGAGCTGTGGGAGGACCATAATGGGGCATGGGTGGGTACTGAGATACAGAAGAAACAGGAAACTGGGATGGTGGAGGGGAGGAAGGGGACATTACAGGAGACATTGGAGGTGGACTCGAGTAGTACGTCTGGGGTGGTTGATTTGTGAAGGCTGGTAAAGGAGGTGTGGGATATGACGGAGGCAGAGGTGGAGGTGAAAACGCTACAGGGTGGGAAGCACTGAAAGTAGGGAGAGGAGGAGTGGCATAAGAAGGAGGAGGGGGAATGTCCATGACAGGGCTGTTTGCCTTGGGAGACTGCACTGTCACTGGCGAGAAAAAGGGCCTGGCAGTGCGGTTGGTGATGGTGCCTGTCTGCTTGGATGTGGGTGCATGAACCCTCTCAGGTCCAGAAGTGCTGTGGCAGCCATTAGGAAGCTTTCCAGGGGGAACAGGCCCTGTGTGCCCCCCATTTATCTCTGTTTGTCCTTCAGCACGCCCCATCAGAACTGTAACTGTGTTATTACTTCCAGGGGGAATCTCATCCTTGACTTTGTCCTCAGGCTCTTCAAACATTTGATCTCTTGCCTCTTCTTCTTCTTCCTGCTCTTCCTTAACAGGGAGGAAGTGTCTCTCTTGCATCATGTGGACCTCTAATTCCTCTTCTTTGTGTAAATCTTCACTGGGCTCCTCCATGATATCACCAACTGAACGTACCTTCTCGAGTGGTGACAAGAGTGGCTTGGTCACGCTATTCTTAAAGTTCAGGTCTCTATCCCTTTCCTCACTGCTCCTTTCTGCCCATGTCGGTTTGTTAGACGAGGGGTCGATTTTCACATTCTGAGCTCTGTCCCCTTGTGACCCTTCTCCGCAGCTTTCGAGCGTGAAGGCGTTGACTCTCTGCTTGCGCCGGTTGAAGAGTTGCACACCTCTGGAGCTGGAGTTGGAAGGGATAGTGAGCTGAGCAGCAATGATCTGACTCCTGACACGAGCCTCCTTTAGCTCCTTCTCTGATAAACTGGCACTTCGGGTCAGATCTGGAGTGAAAGAGACAAGGAGAGAAAGCTGTTAGCCAGTTAGAGAAACAGGGAATTTTTTTCCACAATAGAAATGACTGATTGATGATAAAAAGGGACCCTAACTTTGGGAGACATACCAATGTACTTCATCTACTGTTCAAACAAAGACAATTCCCTCAACATCTAATTAAAGCTCACCAAACTACTTTTATGTACAAATAGAAAGAAGGAGCAAGGACAAATTTTTAACAAGTCTGGGATTGAGTATTCTCTTTAAAAACCCACATAATTGTTTCTGCACCATATGGTTTGGATTGTTCTTTGCAGAACTTTTGATTTAAACCAGTCCAGTGAGAAAAATACAGCTTTGTGGACACTTGACTCAACAGACCGGAAGCTGCAGACAAATAACTAAGACGTAGGTAAAGAAACATTTAAAATAAACATTTTAATATGAAGATATAAAAGTGTGTTGACAAAAGTTAATAAAAAGTCTTAGGTCAGTGTCTCCTATAGAGCAAAAGGAAATAGCTGTCAGTCAGGTCTTACACTGATGTGGCAGTTTTGCTGATTACCTTGAAATTATGAGATAAGACATGTCTACGTTAAAATTGAGAGTTTGTTTTCTGAGCTTAAGAGCTCCATTCCAGGCAGCGGAGCTATTTCCTCTGCCATCTGCAGTAGTCCCTCCCTGAGCATTCCTGCACCGCTGAGAAAACTCCCTGCATGAGCTTCCAACATGCCTTTGGTTTCTCTCTGTAGTTAATTTGTGCAATACTGCAGCTCGAACCCTTAATAGACCACTTTTACAATCTACGGCTCCCAAAAATGACATCTTTTGACTGCTGTCTATAAACATACTATACAATCAAGTGTTCCCGTCTTAAATATAGTGACTACGTCATACTTCGAAGTTCATGAGGGGAAAATGCAGCTGCATCTTTGCTTTTTCTTTTTAAAAAATATAAACCGTAAATCACAGATTCTATAGTGGAGACTTAACTCTTTGTGGTGACACATCTGCTAGATTTTTCATCTAATCCATGTAACTCTGATGAGTGGAAGATACTTAAACGTCCCTTTGGGAGGTTCCTCAGACAGCCAGCAAACAGATGAGTCTTTCTTCATTTAATAAGGTGTTGGATCTAGACAGCTACATTATTTGATGTTATCATGTGCCAGTCACAGTGATTATGTTTCCATCAGTCTCCAGTAAAGCTTTTCTATAGAGCTCAGTCTGCATGCAGTTTTTCTTGGCACAGTCTATAGAGCTAACATGATATTCCTCCACTAGAAAGGAATAATATGCATCTGTCATTGATTTTACAGACTTAAAGTCTGCCCTCGCAATAATTGAATTAACTCTTTGTAGGGTACACATGAGTTCCTTATACATACACCCATCCAAGTTCAATAGCATATTACTATTATCTAATTGTCATCTTATTATTTCAATACATAATGAGATACTATTTGACCCATTTGGATTATTATTATTCCCCTTTGAGGATGATGGTGATTATGTCTGCAAGGAAATACATCAATGTCAGCAACAGCTATGGTGAATCAATCAACTTGACACTGACATAGGAAAGACAAAATGTGACATTGTAAGAGGGAGGTTTAACAATCATTTTACATATTTATGACTATTATGTAATGAGGAGGAAAGCATTATGACACAGATCCTTTAAACAAGCAGTCCTCTCACCGCTATTGACATGAGCATAAATAACCTTCCTTTATAGACTGCCACAGAGAAATGAACCAACCTACCACACAGGTACTTGCTGTATATTCAGTGGCTTTTATCGCGGGTGTCAATATGGGTGGGAATATCAGTGCAGGTCCCATTGACACTTTTATCTGCTATTTCATTTCAGCCCCCCTGAATGTACCAGAACTAGAGCAGTGAGGCTTGAAATGAAGTGTCCTCACTATAAACATCTACCTCTAGCAGGAGCCAGACAGGTTATCAAGTAACACGCAGGTGCAAATTTCATCATTGATTAATACCATCACCAAAATAGTTAGTCTTTGTTAGCCTTAGCCTTTCCCCTTTGTGAAAACAAATGATATTTTCTATGGAAGGCATATTTTTGTTTAACATTTCAATAGTTTCAGATACCCTATTCATTGAATTTGATTACTATTTGATTACAAGACATCAACCACTTAGCTGTGCCATTGCCAATACCATTTAAAATAATGAAAATATTAACAACAAATAAAAATAGATAAAGTTAAAGTTAAAGAGGTGAATTCATGTTATTTACAGTTATAACACATGCTATACAGGATATTAAGGAACTGATTACACTGCAAGGCTAAAGAGTTCAATAATCAAATTAAAACTTTTTTCCTTTGTGAGGTAATAAGTGACCTTAGAGTTTATGGATGGTAGCCAATGTCCGCAGTTAAGAAAACTGTTACTGACAAGTCGCATTTCCTATGAAAAGAGCCAAGCTGTTCCTCAGTTTTAATTCAAGGCTACAGAATATCCTAACTGAAAGTTTCTCTCTTAACTGGCTATATCCCCCTTAGTGCTTCTTCTCTTACCTTTTTTATGTCAAACTCAGAGCTCCGCTGTTTTGTTGTACTTCCACCAGACTTTTCAATCTAACTGTGTCTGATAGCTTCACACCCCCTTTCTGAACCGAGACACGGGATCAGATTTCTTTTCCTCTGCAGTCCGGCGCACAGACAGACAGGCAGGGAGGGAGGGATTGAGGGAGAGAGAGGGGGTGTCTGTAGCTGGAGGCTGTGCTCTCTGTCATTCAGCCTTCAGCTCTGTTTCACTTTTTCAAAATCTGCACTGCCACCTTCACAGGGTTTCCACTGATTATAAAAGCGTAAACATACTATGCCACTGAGAACAGAGCTCAGGGCTTCTGTGGTGAAAGTATTGATGCTTTAGCAGTTGCACATAGCCTGCACTTTGTTTTGACAGTTCTGGAGAGGTGTCCAATCAATGGCAAGTATTGAGCGGCTTATCTCTGTCTAATGTCCTGTGATGGCAGGAAAGTGTCTGACCCTTGTTGCAGCCTTTGAAGTGGAAAGAGATACCAGAGATACTCCAGTTTATGTGTGTATGGATTAGGTCGCTGTGACTCCAGAGACCCAGCACCTGACCTCTGCTGCCCTCCATGCCTGTCTGGATATCCCCATGTAAGTGTGTTTATTGTACACTCCCCAAACCAAGTGTCTGCCCCCCTTGAACCCTCAGGGCTGTAAAGCTTCAACCTGCAAGGGCAAGATAGGAATTTCCTGTCCTCCAGCAGAGACAAAACTCTCAGCAGTGATGCAAGAGCCTGCACATCTCATGGTCCAACCCCCCCGCGCTACACCTCTAACTTCTTCTACCTCATCCCCTGCCCCATCCCCACATTCATGTGTGAGAGCAGACAGCAAACTCCCCCATGGCGGGAGGATTTAAGTCGGGGGGGGCAAACACTGCATTTGTGTATCAAAGGTCAGATTACCCTGTCGGATGTTATCTTTCTCCGGGCGATGGCTGTGGGGAAAGCGGGATGACAGCGCCGGCCCCGTGGGTGATGTGTGAAGCGGTATGGAAAGACAAGGATTAACAGAGGTCCTGGGATTTTACCCGGTTGAATGTGACCTAAACTCTCAGTGGATCCCATGAGGGAAATAAAATACCAGCTCAGGGGTGGAAACCAAGCTCCGCCACTCATATAGTTACTTTTGTTCATTACGAAAGGTCTGTGCAGAGGTGTAGTCGACTGTTAACTGTGCTTTTGTGTTGTTTTTGGTGATCTGTGTTCCATTTGAGGAAACCAATTAGTGAGTAATGAGTGATGGGAACAGTGCTGGAGGCCACAGATCTGTATCAGGGACAGTTATCTGATGGCCATGACCTTTTTGTTATGCTTCCTCGCAACACAATGTCTTTTTACTCTCTTTGAATGTTGCGTCTGACAGCCCAGAGGTAATTATCCTTCTAGCTGAGTATTGTTTCAGTGTTTTTCCATATTGTGACTTAACATAATGTTCTGGTGTTATTATGAGGTGTGAACTCCTCTTTTTTGTATTTTTTGACACATTTAAAAGAACTGTCTGGAGAAGTTTCCAAACAGTTTCTGCCACAAGTCAGGCCATTATTGTC
Source organism: Terapon puta (assembly GCA_028564955.1). Taxonomy (NCBI): domain Eukaryota; kingdom Metazoa; phylum Chordata; class Actinopteri; order Centrarchiformes; family Terapontidae; genus Terapon; species Terapon puta. The sequence goes on along the minus strand of JAOXYL010000065.1, from coordinate 17,547,109 downwards.
AGTGGCTGTTGTGTATATTAAAACTGCCCTTCAGCACTGATGCATGATTGCATTTCCATTGCTGTTGGGGCTGCTTGGATTTTTATGGCATGGAAACAGATGTTTCATAGTGTGTCAAGTTGCAGTGATGAGGCACGGCTGCCTGTTTTCTCTATTTGCTGTCTACTCCTCTCAGTTATAGCTTTCCTTATATGATGATATACTGCAGTTCAAGCCATACTGTAGCATTAAGGCAACGCTACAAACAAACCACAAGAAAATGTATTCACAACTATGTGTCTGTGTTATGAAGAAAAAAAGTAACAATACAATGCCTTACTGCTGCTAGGGCTCACCAAATAAGGACAAAAAAACACCAGATAAACAAACACTTACTTGTTTTCCGGCTCATCTGTTCTGTGTTGAATCCTGTCTTCTCCCATGATGCATTGCACTCCGTCCCAGGAGTGTTTTGTGTTGCCTGGAGAGGTTTTCTCAATCCTCCTGGACTCCAGCTTACCCCTCTCCTCACAGATGTACGTCCCTTCTCCATCTCCATCGCTATACCCACGGTAAAATGCTTCTGTTGCAGCAGAAACAAAAGCCCTCAGCAGGGGGAAAAGTGAGTGTTTCGTTCCAGTCAGCTCAATCTTCTCTCCTGATAAGAAGAAACTGCCGGTCCAGCTGGAAGATGTAAGTTTTAGTCCCCACTGGCAGGCAGTGAATAAGTTTAGAACCACGAGAAAACACACAAAAAAGGACGGGAAAGGAGTAGTTCAGCTTTCCAGGTTGCTGCTTCCGGTCATGGCTCCCCTTTCAGCAATAATCCGTCCAAGCGTTGTCCTGTAGTCAGCCGAAATTTAAAGACAGATGTACGAGCTCTCACTTTGGTCCTCATGAAGTATTATTCTCTATCAGCCAGGACCTCCCAGGAGGGTCAGCTCCAATGTGCCTTGGATAAGTTCCCATGTACAACTGCCTCAAAAATTGCACAAGTTTGTTGTGCTCTGTTAGAGATCTGGCAAAGGGGGCTGAGAAAGAGTCCCGTCTTCCTTATTTGCATCGCTCTAATACTCCCTTTTTTTCCCTTCCCAGACGTTGCTCTTCCTCCTCTGCTATTTCAGTCACCAAAACATACTTTTCGTCTGCATCCCAATCTGCAGCCCGCAGATTATTTTTCTTTCGGTGAAAAGGATCTGCCCTTTATCTAGAGATCATAACTCTGCAGTGACGTGAAGTGGAACTGTGTATATAGTGGCTTCCTGCTGTTAGGTCCATGTGAGGAATAACATTTCACTCTGGAAAGGTCATTCCAGAGACTGGTTTGTATTCAGAGTTCCAGTGTATTCAATTAAAGTTGGTGTCCTGTGTTGTTTCTTGTACATTAAAGTCAGATAAAGCCTGTGAAGCCAGCCTTTGTTTATTCATAAAACCACAATTGAGAAGGAAAAGTTCTTATTTATTGTGGTTATAGTTTTGATTGTTGCTGAAATGCATCAGCATACTAAAACTAAAAATTCATCATGAATACTGTAATTCTGCGGTCAGAAGCTCCAACATTCAGATTTTCACTTTGTTTGTTTTCCTCCTTGTAGAAAGTTTCTGAAGTCTGTGTTGTGATTGCTCTGCCAGTCTGTAATAGACTGATTTAGTTTAGGGCACCGAGCTTAAGATACATATAAGAATGGAAGGTCACTGCATCTAATCCCTCACCGTGTCCATTTTCCAGGAACCACCTGCACAAAGAGAGACATTTGAAATCAGTTATCAAATAAAATATCAAACCAAATATCAGAACCATTTAAATCAGACCGTTATTTTCTTTCTGTTATGGTATTTAAATTAGAAATTTCCAAGAACAAAACCTGGATGTTCAAACTACCCACAGACTTGGCAAACAGCTGATACAAGAATCTTACTTGATTTTCCACCATCACTCTTTGTGTAATGACACAGGTTTCAACCCACCCCTTTGTACAGGATTTAAAATATTATCAGGTGAGGTTTTAAGAGAGCACTCCAAAAGACCTGACCTTTGTACTGTCAGACAGTCTGCAGTTTTTACTAATTAGAATCAATGAGAAAGTGGCTTGAGGAATATTTTGATATACTCTGCTTGGCTCTTACAACACTCTTGATGAACAGTGGTTTGATTAAAAAAAAGCATAAATCTCAACTCGTCCATTTTTCGAGACAATATAAGTCAAATTCTCTGTCTTTATAGAAGAGCATCATTCCTCACTCTTTGAACTGCTGGCAGGCGAAAAGGGTGGAAAAGGAAATAAGGAGACGCCTTTATAAAAGTCTGATCGCGATAAACTCAATGTCGCCTCCAAAGAAGGAAGGAAGGTCATGATTCATTCATGCCCTCAGGTCGGAAATCTGAATTAAACCTGCCAAAAAAATGCTCTCTCACTTCCTCAGGCTGTGTGATGTGACACATAACTCTGAGAAAGTGAATGTGGGATAAGGATTTCCATGCAGCATGAAGTAAAGAGACAAACAAAGATGTGAATGTCCCACAGTGACATCTATTACATCCCTCTTACCCGACAAAGCATTTCATTAGATCAGCAGTGTCATGTTCCCCCTTCAAAGCTAATAAGACCCACTGGCAAAGTTTGCAATGATAAACCAGTGTTTGCACATCCTCGTCCTTGATCAGACTTGCCTCTCCTTGAAGCTGATCACGGTTACACTTGTTTTCCCTCCAGAGCCACCGCTGTAGCAAACAGGAGTGGGAGGGCTGTGCAGAGAACTACACACATAGTCATTATTTTTGAAAAGCCATTTGGCTGATTCCCTAGAGGCATAGCAACCGCTCTCGCGTTCATCTTTCCGGCAAGAGCCATCGACTTGTTTGCATCCCTTGAAGACTGTGTTTTGTGGAGACGCTCTCCGACGTGACAGCTGACTCATGACAATCTGTGGGAGGAGTGCTTATTGGGCCCTGAACACAATCAGCCCAAACAAAACATTTCCCCACCTCCCCGCAGAAAAGACCAAAAAAAAAAAAAAAGAAAAATCGAGCTTACTGGCGTGATTGTGTCAAGTGAGACGAGATGAAGGCGGGCTTTGTTTAGACAGCCTGACAACAGCTCTTTGATTCCCCCAGATGTGTGTCTGGATCAATCTGGAGCTCCTTTGGAGACTGACATTGTCTTTTTAGATACATCTTGCTTTATTCGCAGCTATCGTTCCAACATTTCATGTTGACCACAATCAATGAGAGCAGAGGTGAACACATGTTCAGGGCATGTCCCAACGCAGCCATAACAGATTAATTAAAATATGGTTTCACTGCCGCCTTTGATCCAGTCTGCAAATATTTATTAACTTCTGGACACAGAACAGATGTAGGAAACTTAAAATTGACAGAGATGCAGAAATCGTTATTTGTCACAATCTATTTTTCTTTAAACTGGATTCAGCTTGTTGATACTGAATGCTGCATTTCTTCTAACTAACTGATATACCCCACTCCAACTGAATGTATTTACTTTCCATACCTAAGGTCTGAAGTCATCTCTTCCGCCCACCTACCCTCCAATTACCCTGAAGTTCAAAAGGTATTTTACAGTGCCCACCTGTCCAGCTTAACTTCCACCCCCGCACGGTTTTCCCGTGCCACCCATTGACCTCCATGATTAGAGCCAAGGATATCATTTACAGTCTGGCCCGTAGGCCACTTTAGTGTGTAATCACAGAGTTCCTGTACATCGTCAACATTTGATGGATTCATGCGCAGACAGCAAATCTATCCCCCAGCTCTCTGCTGCATGTCTTGCATAGTGATGACGTACAGAAGAAATGGCTTTGGCAGCCACACAAACTGTAATCATTCATTTGTCCCTCATGGCTGTTGTCTTGTACATTTATTAGACATCTGCATCAATGACCGACATGTAGGAAGCATGTCAGTAGCCTAATAACTCATACGCTGCATGCAATTTCAACACAGGTACGACATCTGCACATCATCAGTTGCTCTGGGCGCACATGTGTCGAGGTATGTGAGATGTGTGGATGTCAGGTGAGCGTGAATTCCACCCACTGTAAGGCTTGAAAGTGTATCAGTTACCAAGCTTATAATGAGGCATCTGATCACGACATTGACTGCCAAGCCTTTATGATTGAATACCTTTGGGGCAGAGCTGCAATGTGTCCGCTATCTCTTGCCTTTTCCCTGGATCTTTTACAGTTTGGCAAGCAAAAATCAGTCAGCCGAAAACGCTAAAGGCCTTAGCAGGGCCCTTTGCTCTCTCTCTCTGTCGCTCAGACAAAGAACCATTCAAGGGCCCTCACAGCGCTACGAAATCATTTTGGATCGTGCTCAAAAATTGCCATTCCTGGTTCATAATTCCTCAGGAGGCCGTGATAGTCAACATGCCTCGACTTGTGCCCGCTGATGACTGACACCAAAAACATTGCAAGGCACAGATTCCAGTAAAAGTCCCAAACATCGTTTTCTCTCAGAGGAGTCGTGCAAATGCAATCATAAATCACGCAGGGGAAAACCTTGTAATGAAGATTCTACGTGTGCATCTCATCCTACTCTCATAGTCACAGGTGGGGAACTTCAAGAGGCAAAGATAAATACTTGAAGTAGGTGTGTATGATCTGGTGCCAAGAGGGAGGAACCTTCTAAAACAATCAAAGTCATAATCCAAAAACTGTTAGACATCAAAGGGAGGAAGTACAAGCACTTTTCCAAATGTTAACTGTGGGCAAATGATAACTTAAGTGCAGTAATTATTTGTGAAACTGGCACTGTTGTGTTCCTCACATAAAGACATTTTTCTACAGTTTCAAAGCATCTTCTGTCACAGTGGACTACAGGGGTATCGTTGGTGAATATACATGGTGACACATGGCTGAAACCTACAGTTGCCCCGCAGTAAAGCAGTTAATGGGCCTCACCTGTTGTGTTAACAGGAAACAATTAATTATATAAGTAAGTCGATCGGGTTCCAGCCTGGTCTTTAATTGGATACACCTCCTAATGTTACACAGTGCAGTTCAAGTCTACAACCTGGCTCCACAGCAGGCTCCATGCAGTCAGGACAATAGGCTCAGATATCAGGGACCACAGCACTAACATAGATGACTGACCCCCCCTCAGCAAGCCTGCAGCCTGCAGCCTGCGCTGAGGGAAAAAACAGTGACCACAGATGTTTGTCATCTACTCAGACAAAGACTTT
>JAOXYL010000065.1:17521785-17541829 GCA_028564955.1 Terapon puta | reverse complement strand
AGCCTGCAGCCTGCAGCCTGCGCTGAGGGAAAAAACAGTGACCACAGATGTTTGTCATCTACTCAGACAAAGACTTTCAAAGTTTCCCTCCTCTCCTGCCTCAGTTCAGTGCAACCCCCCTCCTTCCCTCTCTCCAAACAAAGATAGAGTCTTACCCCGCACAGATAAATATAATCGACTGCAGGTGACAAAGTCTGCTGCGATCACAGTTTTGCAGTGACTGATAAAATTCCTGGATTCAGTGCTCCTTCCTGTTTTGGTGTGTGTGCTGGGATTAGTCATGCTGCTCACCTGTGCTCCGGTGGGTCCGGCTGTGTGAGGCAGCGAGTGTGTGCACTGCCCCTTTTCAGTTCCTACGTCTCTGCACACACACCTCCCCCTTTTACCTCTCCTCTCTGTCCCTCTCCCTCCCTTCCACTCTCCCTCTCCCTCCCTCTCTCTCTTTCTCTCTCGCTCTCTCTCTCTCTCTCTCTCAATTGTAGCAGACGAAGGATGGGGGTGGGAGGGGGGTCAGTTGGAACACAGAAGGCTCTTTGTCTGGGATCTTTTCATATGGTTTCCTTCAAGCTTGCATACTGAACACATTATGCTATAATATATTTTCATATTCAACACAGGGATGTTGAGGGAGCAGGGGGCCCCACTCTGTTCTGTCCCCCCACCTCTCTTTTCCTCTCTTGACCCATTTTCCCGCCATGCACACCGGGCAGAGAAATCCAAATAAAGAGCAAAAACTATGTGAGAAAAATGTAGACGAAGTTCCTGCTAAGCCCGCAGAATTTGTTGCTGCAGTCCCTGGCTGTTTCTGAATAATAAAGCTCAAACACAGAAACTGATTTACCCTCCAAATCTAAGACAAGAAAAATCAAATATGAAGAGCCTACAGAGCTTTTTACCATGTGTGCAGACCACTCGGGGCTGAAACTCCCGAATAGGTTCATATTTGTAATAAAGTGCACTACTTTTGCCCTCTCTGAAGCAATGTTAATCGTAAAATTGTCATCCTCACCAACACCACATCAGATGTGCAAACACTGATTTACTCAAAGGATCCCAACAGTGCCATAAAATGTCTGTAGAATCTGTTTCCCTGCATAGTGTCTCTAGATTTATAGATCTGTCGAGAAGCATTTGGATGTATATCACCTTTGAACCCTTTCGTGCAGGATCCTTAAAGCCCTGGGCGAGATGAGGACTGGCCATGGGCACTGGGTCATCTGGTCTACAGTGGAGACTGCATGGAGTCATGTGGCGTAAAAAAATGCATGTTGAACGGCTGCCAGGCTTTTGAAGTAACATCTTAATCTCCCGTCAGCCATAGGAAAGGCAAACTTTACATAATGTTGTAGTTATTCTGCCTGTGGTTCACCACTCTGTCAAACAGCAGGTCACACAAAGTTTACCAGAAAAACACGCAAACCCTCGGCTCGCCAAATCAGTTCGCATCATGTGAATTATTCATTATGAAATGTTTCCTGATTCTGATTTTTATTTTGGTAGGTTTTATTCTGAAGGTGTTGTCTGTGGGGATTTCGCTGTTTATCTGAACTTTTGTTGTCACCACCGTCTGTCACCTGATGGATGGTCCTGCCAAACTGCTCAGACAATCCATCACCTCGAGGCTGCTTAAAGTAATGTCTCGGCTCTGCCACGTATCCTCCTTCAACACCCGTCCCCCCTGCTCCCACTCTCCCTCTCTGTGTTCCTCTATCATTTCCTCCTTTTCTTGCACATCTGTCTGCCAGGATCGATTTTCCCTCTCCTTATCTTTGTATTCCCTTACTTTATAGACCCACTTTACACTACTTATTCCTATTTTTCCCCTCCAATCTGCCTCTCTTCATCACCGTTCCTGCCCGCTTTCTCCTTTGACCCAGCTTCTCCTGACATGTTTATATGTGTAAGACCCCATGCAGCTGAGAGAGCAGCCATTAGCCGCTGTGGCTGTCTTTCTGTATTTTGTTCTGTCTTTCTTTCTTTCTTCTCCCTTCCTGCCTCTCCAGCGGTCGGCTCGGGAGCGCTCCTATGGCGTGACTCTCTGAAGGGCAGCTGTGTGTGTGGGAGACCAGGGAGCTGAGGGGAAATGTTAGCACACATTCCTTCAGAAGAGGGGCTTTTGCTGCAAAGAGAGCGTCTTGGAATTTCCTAAGTGATCTGGTTTGCATTCCCTCTCAAGTCGACTCCATCCACAGACTTTATTAGAGAGCGTTCGCTACGGCCGAGGCCCAAATTGATTAGAATCATGCACAGGCCCCTCTCTGGTCTACATACCTACCAGTCAGCTCATCCCTCTGGAGGTAATGGGATACAGCCACAGGACTGTTCAAAGGCACAGCTTTAGCATAAACATGGAGACAGGCAGAGGGAGAAATGGAGAATATTCACTATGCTTGTGGATGTTTTGATGGGTAGATGTTCCTCGGTGATTATGAGACGCAACTCACGTCTCATGGTGTGCATGAAAGTAAAACTTCGTATTGCCTGCTTGATTACCAATCTTTGTGGGATACGGTATGCATGTAGGACTAATTCATTTAAGGCACACTCATGTTTCAGCTCTGCCTCCGTTTGTTTTCAGTCAACCAGACATCTGTGTTTCTCATAAACTACCTCAGAGGGTGATGTGGTCTGAAGCAGAGATGAAGAAAGCCTGGTAGAATCAGGGTGTGTTCACTTGTGAGGTTTTTTTTTCTTTTTTTGTGAGGAATACTACTGTAAGGCCACATTTGAAGTAGACTGCCAAATAGTTTAATTCCTTTACAATATCAGTCTACAGCAGGGTTTAATAGCCAACACTGATTCCACATTTCAAGTACAAGCAGGCTTGGATGCAAGCCTGGCGCCTGCTAATATATTAATACTCAAACAAAGTTCCCAAATCCAATATATACACTAAGTATACTCCATGGCACAGGTCCCACTACGACACAGTTTTGTGGTCTAAATTGCTTCCACAGACTGGGCAGGGCATCGGAGCTGCTAATGGACCTTGGAGTCCTTTTTTGTTGTTTGTGTGCGTCTACATGCATACATGTGTGTTCATTTATGAACCCTTGGCGTGTGCCAGACTTAGACCCACAGCCCCATAAGCATATGGTGAGCCCTGGTGCGCTAATACAGTGACTGAGCGCAAACCACAATCATCTGGCTCGACATGTCTGTCTGTGTGTCTGGGTAATGTCGAAACAAACACAGGGCCAACAGTGCTATTTACCAACAACAAAAAATTAAAAAAACAAATCAGCTATATGGCACCATAGCCTCCTGCCTAATACGCTCTTGGCAACAATTCTGCTCAGACATGAGGGAATCAGGAATAATTGCAAATGAATCTCAGGGGCTTGCCCTGGACACAATCACTGCTTCCTTCACTGCCAGCTCGTCTGGTTTTGATTTGTAATGTTTTGACGTAATAAATTTCTGGTGTTACTCAGTTTAAAATCACACTCATCAGTGTTCACATGGCTCCAGCAGCCAAAACAAACAAACACCGGATGTTGCAAAAAAGAAGTTTGGTCAGTTTGGTTTAGTTTATTAGTAGACGAACAAACAGGCCTTTTGATGCTTTGTGTCCATGTAAGGACAATGTGTCCCCAAATACATATTTTATACAAATTAACAGCTAAAAGAGCATCTGCTGAATTAATATCAAAGGTCTGCATCAAATATCAGTGGTTTGGGGCGTGAGATGCAAAACACAAGAGGTACAAGTCTTTCACATGCAGTCCAGGTTGTAATCTGCACCGGACATTACTTGATTCAATGGAATGTCATGCAACACTTTTACTCCTTATTCCCTCTATTGCTATGTTAAGTGTTAAAGAATAACGGGAAGTGGGTGGGAGGTTAAGTATTTCAAAAAGAGCTCCCACACACACACATCACACTGTAATGTCGCCGTGCTGAGTCACTTCAGCGAATCAAGTTTGAGCAACAAAATAATTAAAACTGCACTTTTCATTGCAGTCTTTTGGCTGGCATATGCGCGAGCTCACGGATCAATTGATGTGACATTCCCGTCTGATTCTGTTTGGTTCAGCCCATTTCCATCTAAATGCCTTTCTGCTTAGCAGCCGGGCCTCTCTGCAGATGGGATAAGAACAAGGCAGGAATTATTCTCCCAACAAGAGGCTCGCTCTTTGTTTGGATCAACGCTCTGCAGAATGTAATCAAAATTTACCAGGGGGACAACAACAAAATGCCAAACACTGATCTTCTTCACTGCCACGCAAGCTATAAGGACTTAATCTGTGTCACACAATGCAAGGTCCTGACCAAATATTTAGCCGTCTTCCCTCCTGCAAATGACATTAGTGCGTGAGCCCAAAATATCTGCCATTGTGAATGTGTAATGTAGTGAAATGCCAGGAAATCAGAGGCCTCAGTGTGTGAGAGAGAAGGAAACGGTTAAAGAAAAAAAGAGAGCGAAAGTGAGAGAAGTACACATATTTTTTATGAACTTATTTTTAGCTCCAGTTCTCTGTAACAACTAAATTAAATGGCACCACAACACACAAATGTGTTCTTATGCAGAGATGAGTTGTTAGTGAACATTTCAACTTAGAAAGTCATGCAACTGTGAGTGTTGGGGAGTAATGAACTGCATGAAAGTAAACCTGTAGTTTAACAACATTTCTCAGACTTTTTTCTTTTTTACGTATGTATGATTTATGATGCGAAAACTGCCCACTTTCAACAAGAAACTCAGTTGAGTGTCACTTTTTTGTTTTGCATTTCACTGTTTTGTGTGTATAATGTGCAAAGCTTTCAAATCGCTTCTCTAATACTGCCAGTTAGTTTTGATATTAGTTGCTTGTATTAAAGGCAAGTGGTGACATATGCTCAACATAGCTGATCTCTTTGTAAACTGAGAAAGATTTGAATTTGCACTTCCATCAAAACAGCACAAAATACTTCAAATAACAAACATTTGTGCCGATAATAAATGCATTTTGACTTCCTGTTAACATTGCTGATTGGTTTTGATTGAACGGCTCTACAGATGTTTCCTATCAACCGATGCATACATAAAGCCTTTACTAAGACATTTGCCAAGTTTTAATAGTGCAACCCAGTTAACTTTACACACAAACTTGACAATGGATCTATGAATAGCTGGTGAAACTCATCCTGGGGCTGTCATCGATAGACGGATCACATCATGCTGTCACAGTGTTTCATGTCGCTGCAGAAGGAACCAAAAATCATCAAGTTTCAAATTCCTCCTCTATATCGACCTGACCTGATTTTGAACACATAACACTTCTGACAGAGATTGTGGCCCAGCGTGATGGCGCTGCTCAGGCTGTCCCCACAATTAATTTTCAGTCACTCCAGACATGGCGACTTGTAATAATATTCTCTCAGGGTGTATTTGTACAGTTACAGGACCCTGTGCCTGGAAGCAATTAAATTCATACCTTCATACCTCCTGCCATCTGGGCGCTGCATGGCCTTCTCGCCTTTTTTACTCTGAATTAAGAGACTAGGTTGAATCTTTTTTTCCAGGCTCATATTTATTCTCAAGACAGTAGAAGCTTTGTATATCTACTTTTTTTTTCTTTGCTTCGTTCTACATTTCTCAGTGAAAATAAGCCACTGGAGGGGGTTTCAGTCACTCACCTGGGAATAACTTTCTGTAACAAGATATGCTGCGTTCATGTACAAATAACGCAGCTGCAGAAACATTCATGTTAAATGATGTTGTTCGATGTTTTATAGTGGCCCATAGTCATTTGAATGATTTCATTCATAATGCAAAATCAGTTCGCAGGACTTATTCAGAGAGAGATGCGATCAAAGAGGGGAAACTAAAGCTCATGAAGTGCCATTTCAGTTGCCAGATAATGCCTCGAGCTTTGCCAGAGCAGCGAGTCGGGCTGTAATAGGTGTTCCTGCTGTTCCCATTTAAGCAGAGTATCCACAGTATGTTCTGCTCATCACTGTCACTCCATGGGGTTTAATGGTCTTTCACTGGCCTGCAGTGGATCCCATTACTTTGGGCAAGGACATGACTTTTCCATCACAGAAAAAGTGCTAAAAGAGTCCATGGAGGCCGATGGACGGGTCACAGTGAAGTTGCTTCACCAGAAGTGGGAGAAGGTTATTTATCCTCTTTGGCCAGGCTCAAGAGACCTCAGGAGACGTGCAGTTTGTGAGGAGGACCCTTCCGAGCTGTACGCCAACCACCTGACAGATGGGACTAGCAGCAACACAGACACCCCCCTCTGCATCCTGAAAAAAAACATACTCAGGAACATAATAATGAGCAGCAACATTTCCCATCGCACTCTCACCAGCTTCTCACTTCCTTTGTCAATAGTGATGGATAAAAAAAGGTTTCTCGTTTTAGCTCTGCCCAATTAGATGTGTGAATTGTACACGACTTGACTAAAGGAGATGCAGGAACCTATACATATGTTAAATCTATTTAATAAGATTTTACATTATGCTTTGAATGCATGAAATGTTCTACATCTACAATATATTTAAGATGAACAGTCTTGTAAGTGTCATGATAGTTACCCACAAGCAGTAGGAGCTTTTTATGGCTCTCAGTGATTGGTCTGTTTCACCACAATGACTGATTCAATAGTGGTTTGTGCCAGTAAAAGAGATTCAAAAATCCCCAAATCAAACCCCAGAAAGTCTTAGGAAAGAATTTCCCCTGTAAAAGTTACAGGCAACTCAATCACAGTCATACGTAAGGGAAAGTTTTGACACGTTCACGAGAGTTCACATGCAAATGACATCTGTGTGAACATTAATTTTAAAAAGGAGATTGAGTGAGTGAGATTTCCAGGTTTTATGGGACTCCTACAAAATAAAGGAATACTAAAGCTCCTTGTGGAAGTGGTGGGCAGCCACACTGTCAGAGCTTTGGCCATTACTCTGGGGTTTGGAGTGCTGGTGTTTATGAGAGAGTATGCGTGTTTGGATGGATTGAAGATAGGTGGTCACATGTGCTTTCATTTCTTTGATTTCAGTGACTCTGGATGAGAATATTGTTCTTCACAAACTCTTGGGACATGAGATGCAAAACACAAGAGAGGTTTGACTGGATAGGCTTTAGTCTAGTATAGTTATGATCAATTTACTGAAGGCAAGACAAGTTAATTTGTAAGGCAGAAGAACAAGGAAATTTAAGGTGCTTTACATAAGAAAGAAAGGTATTAAGAAAACAATGAAAGAAATACATTGACATGGTTTTTAAAAAGTTCAACAAAATCAAATCAAAGATAAAAATAACTAAAATGAAATAAGATAAATTAAACAGTTGAATGAAGAAGACTGTATCTGCAGTGCGGTGCAAGACATGAACACATAGTCCCACGTTTAACTTAATCAGCACAGTATCAACCCTGATTTAAAAGGACTGAACGTTGGAACAGTTCTCAACTTTTCTGGGAGTTTGTTCCAGATATGTGCAGCATAAGAGCTGAATGCTGCTTCATGTCCAGTTTTGACTCCAGGGACAGTAAGCAGACCAGTTTCAGATCATCTGGGTGGTCTGGTTGGTTCAGAGCGGAGCAGCAGTTCAACTCGTTCTGGCTGAATTTAGAGAACCCTACAGAAGATATAGTTTTCTGAGTCCTGCCGAGATATAGGTCCTCTAATTATTGATACTTTCTTAAGGTGACAACAAGCTGTTTTGTGGATTTTTAAAATGTAGTGCTTGAGTACCTCACTACAGGACTTTTCTGACTTGGTTTGGCTCTTTAATGCTGGAAACTGAAGCTGAGCACCAACATTTAATCATTCTCCTTGGGTCAGAAGAAAACAGTTCTTGTCTCATTTTTATGTAACTGAAGGAAATATTGATACCATAGTCAGCTGGCATATTGTGATATAAATCTGTGTGTCATTTACATAATTATGTTGAATAATTTGTGGTCTCCATAATCTGCACTAGTAGGAGCATGTAGATGCTGAACAGAGGAAACAACAAATCCTTCAAACAGGATTCAAACTGGTATAGCACTGTGCCAAAAAGACCCACCCAGTTCTCCAGTCTGTCCCTGTAATATGTTGTGGTCGACCGTGTCTAATGCTGCAATGCTGACTTTTAATAATACCAAGACTGAAGCTTTTCCACTGTCAGTGTTTAAAGGGATATCATTCAAGACCTTAAAAGGGGAAGCTTCAGTGCAACTCCTAACTGGAAAACACTGAACCAATTGTTTAGGGCCATTAAGCTATTGGAAACAGCTTTCAGAAATATTTCACTTAAAATGGGATGTTCGATATTTTCTGTACTGCTTCCTTAGTGAGTTTAGGGGGCCTGTGGGAAATGGCCTGAGAATGGAGAAGTGTTAAACTGACTGGATATTTGTGTGCTTGTTCATCTCAAAGAAAACACAGGGAGGATCAGAAAGAGTGACATCAAGCCCATACGACTGTATATTGTGTACGGGCTCCACCGCATTCAAAGTCTGTACCATGATACAGCACAGTGCTTTTGTGCCACAAAATTGTGACACAAAATGACAGCCCCACCTCCTTTCTTATGCAGACTATCTTTGCTCATAAAATTGAAATCAGAACTCAACAGGAATGGCTGCACTTTTATGTAAAACAGACACTGAGTGACAAGTTTCTGATATGAAATGCCTCTTTTTGTTGTCTGTGATAGGGTTGGTGTTACAGCACATGCTTTGTTGGGGTAGAAGTGGTGGAAGTGGAAGTCGACGTGGTGGTGAACCAGGGGTAAATTCAACAGCAGCGTTAACCAGCAGTTCCATTTTATCAGTGAATCCCAAAACAGGTGAGGCAGGGGAGAGTGAAGAAAGATAAAGTGTTTCTCAGCACAATCACACAGATGCTGTGATGTTTTGTCTTTTTTGGTGCTGTGTGTCAGGCTGCATTATCTTAAGTCTGGCTGATGGCTGATGCAGCCTGATGGTCCATAAGGACTTTAACTTCAGGTCTCCTGAACTTGTTGATCCTGCTGTTGCCTGTTGGCAGCGGCTCACTAATAATGGCCTTCCAGTTTTGCCTGACAGTTAAATAGTTCAAGGAAATCCTGCTTTCGCACTTCTGCCTGGTCTCTGCCAAAGTCATTGTCTCCCACATGTGGAATAATTTGATTAATTTTGTGGTCTTTATTTATCAGTTGAGTTTTCCACAACCAGAGTTACAGGTCTCTTGAGGTTTTTTTTCCCCCTCTTTGCTCCACACATGACCTTTCTACCTTTTTCTGTTGGCTGACACTCTTTATACTATTCCCATGTTGAACCTTCATCAGAAGTCATCTGCACTTCTGTCTCATTTAAATGTATTAATGGTTCAAGCCTGTTTTACAGTTGTTACATTGGGATTGACTGAGGTCTGTTTTTATGCCCGCCTTTGGCTGTTCTCCAGATGTGCAGGAGTCCCGGTCGGCTGAGCAAAGTCTAGAAATTTTGGCTCCTCTGGGAGTATAGTCTTGCACTTATCTCAAGGTTTAGTGCTCAGATTATCCCAGCAGGTAGAAATCCCACTCAAAGAGCATGTCTTTCCTGGTTTCATCTCAGTGAGTGCTGGGAAAGTTATGGCGTCATTTGGAAATAGCTGTCCATTTAAATCTGGATGAGTTGAATTCTGATCAGTGAACTCACCAGGAGAGGACACTGGTAGAGCGTTTTGGAGTCCAGAAATGAAAAGTTTGTGCTTCTCTAGTGCAGCAATATTCTGTGACAGGTCACTAAATTCCTGTCACAACCCAGTGTTATCATAAATTATTTTCCCTGTGAAACCGCTGTAAGAAATAAGGAATAAATAGTTTAGCGTGTTGTGGTTTGAGACGTAGCGGAAAGTGTACACCTTCAGTTAACTCTTAGAGGATGCTCTGTTATTTTTTATTACTACCTTTACATTTAACAAACAAAAATGAATCACATTTTAATAACTTTTAATTTTAAAATTACAGAAAATTGTATTAAAAAATAAAGGCTGCTGTGTGATGAATGAGAGTATACTGGTTCCACTGGGCTTGACCTATCTGAAAGGCTGAAAGGCTTGTGTGTCCCCAGCAGAGGAGGGGATATGCTGAAATGACGGTGATTATCCCTGTTTGTATCTGTTGGCTTGTGGTCTATTATTTCATCCCAAACTCTCTATCTGGTTAATCAGATTTATTAGCTGGCTAATCAGCTTTACATGCTTTAGTGTTTTGGGAGGCGATATTACTGTCTGCGCCTGCTGAGGGGACTCAGCTTCTGTGGTGTTCAGTGTCCTCTCTGAACCTCTGTCAATGCCAGTCATAGCCTCGGTGGTCATGTTAGCACCAATGGCAATGCAATTATTTCTAAGATGCAATTCATGAGTTAGCTTACACATCACAGTCATATTTTTGAATAAGTCTACCCGTGTAATCTTTACGATAGACTTTTTGGACATTATTTGGTCCAAAGACTTTTCATTCTATTATGTGATTGATGTACATCTCTATAGAGAGAAACAATATGCTGTTTAATAGTATACTATTAAACAGCATTCAATATGGTATTAAACAGCATTCAATATGGTTCTTTTTTAATTGTCATAATGGTTAATGAGGCCAGTGCAAACCAAGAGATGTATTACTGTGCACACATTCACTTGTTCAGTATTGTTAAGTATAATGTGCTGAACATTACATAAAAATGTAATCTAACAGTATTCAGCTAAAAGCACAGCTGAGCCTAGACACAGCAGACACAAAGTGCAGCTTCAAGTAACATTAATCCAAATCTGACACAGTGCAGATGAGCCTGACAAGCTGAGATATGTACTAAAATTGGCACTGTACTGTAAACAAGATAAAAACAATGAAAGGAAAACTTTGGTTTTATTTTAGTCACTCCAGCCTTCAGTTTTATTGGTTGTAATAACACTGTACTCACCAAAATATTGGCTGAGAGCTCAAAACCTGGAGACATTCCTGAAAAATAGGCCCAGCGGGGCAACAAACTCAAGCAGTCAGACAATTAGCGTGGTAAACAGCAGACAGTTTTGGCATATTACACACCACTTTATTTAGAAGTAAAATCAGAAACATATTGCTAATAATACATCATTATACAGAAAGACTGTGGATACTAACAATTGTGACAACAATGGCTGATAAAGGTCGACCCCAGAAATCCTTATACAAACAACTACAATGATTACAATTGACAGAATAGTAAAAAATTTACACTTCATGTAAAAAATATAATTCCTGCCATTTTCACATTCTCCCAGTTTTCATTTTCTTTTCAAGATAAGTTTATTACTAAAGTATCTTGGTTTGTGCAGTGTTACCATAACTGACAGAAACCATCTCAAGATCCATGAAGAGAAAACAAAGGTTGTACTAAATTGTTTCTTGGCGGACTTTATTATTTTTTGCTCCACTAGTGTGAAGGATGTAACAACGGCAAAGTCTCTGTATTTCACCCCTCCATTATATTCTGTGAGAATTAGAGCCTCACAGGATTTCTTGAGTGGTGACAGATTGTTAGTCTTGTGTTTTTCTTTTCAAAAATAGCATGAGTAACAGAGCCGGTGAAGCGCTTCCTTGGTTCTTCTCCATCAACTCTGACTGTTAATGACACATAACTCCTAAAATTGTGCACCTGGGAAACTAAATACCAGACAGGACTGAAAACATTCTCTGATACCACAGGTGGGTGATTCAGTCAATGAAACCACAACGCAGAAGAACATTAAGTCTTTGAACTTACGCCACCTTTCACTACGCCCTTGTGAGCTATGTCAGACTCTGGCCAGGTGATTCAGATGACTGGAGCTTCACTCTGCATTCTGTGTGTGTGTGTGTGTGTGTGTGTGTGTGTGCGTTTGTGTGTGTGCATGCACATTCACACACACACACCTTCACAGGAGCTGTTAAATCAGCCTCAAGTGTATTCAGCACCTTTATGGACAGCAGACATGGTCTCAGCCGGATGTCTGGAGAAGATGCTGCGGCTCTGACATCATCGTGTCTTCCCATAAATACACAGCCCTCCATCATGTCCGCTCCTGCACCTGACCCCTGATAGGCACTTAGCAAGGCAGAGCAATGTGGAATCAATCCCCAAATTATTCACACAGCATGCAAAGGAAGTGTCCTCTTTAATTTAAAGTGAACTCATTTGTTATTGCAAAGAGGAGGTCACACCTTAGGCCATCCAAGTTGTTTATGTATAAGTGCCTGTGAATGCCAGTTATGTTCACTCCCATCTGCTCAGCACATGTCTTTGAGAAGAAATGGCTCTCCGCTCTTTACAATGACCAATTAAGAAAACATGTTGTTTCACCTGATACAGTTTGTAATGGAAAACCTAGCAGTGCCTCAAGAAAAGCCCTCATCCACTACTGTTTCCAGCCACCCACCTGGATGATACCACTGTGGCCCTTCCGTGCTCAGAAATGTGGCGTGCTAAATAAAAACAGACACCAGAGATCTTTTTTTTTTAGACATCCCACACAGGCATGCTTTTTAAGCTTTTGCCCCACTGGCACGACTGAGGGAGAAACATAGTTCACGCAAACTACCGAATACCCATAACCTCTCTTGTGCAGATGCCATAGCCTGCAGCTCTCTTGATTATTGCTCTTCCAGTCAAATGCCGGCATTCCAGACAGAAGCAACGAGTGTGTTGTAAATAGACAAAACATGCTTCGACAGGCTTCCTACATGGTCTGCTATTTTTGTGACAGTTTCTTTCTTTTACCTCTCCCTCTATTTTGACTCCTTTCCTGGTTTTTCCAACTCCACCCGCTCTATTAAGACCACAGATATTCTCAGTGAACCGAGCCAGTTTGGTTCAGAAAAATGGAGTGCAATGAAATGTCCTTTTATAATCAAGCCAAGGCCTGAGCAGTTAGGAGAGGCTAAGTGCTGCTTTCCCATGAGCTCTTTCTGTAAGACTTCGGGTTGGGTTTTTTTTTTTCAGCGGCAGTTTAGAGTCACAGCCATCACAGCTCTGTGGTTTATCTGTCTGTGAGAGTCAGATGGATGCAAACAAAGCTTCAGAGGCAGTAAAAGTCACAGCTGAAGAGAGGGACCCCATGGGCTGGCAGATGGGTGACAAATTAGTCATACAGTACTTTCAAGTGGATGTTTGGCATGTTGTATGGTTTGTGCACGTCTGTTGGTGCAGATGTGTAAGCCTCATGGGGTGTTTTTTATGTCTGTGTATGTGGAGACATTTGATTGTGTGCGCTCAAGAGCATGCATGCACACAATGTGTGCCTGTCCGTGTGCGAGCGTGTTTAGTCTACAGGCAGAGGAAAGGAGCTTGTGGTTTGACAAAGACGAATAGCCGAGTTTGTTACTCTCCTGTGAACACGTATCAGCACATGACATCATCACTTCATTTTTCGTGCTGTCGGCTGGCCTGCGGTCAAAGTGCTCTGGGCATGCACAGGCACAAAAAATATAATAAGTAGGAGGCATGATTGGAAAAGAGAGGGAGTGAGAAAAAGAAAGAGCGAGGTCGGGTGCAGTGGGCGATTAGATAGGCGGTATGCCATTGTCACAGGATAGAGCAAGCTAGCATGGTATTACCCGAGTCTTAACTGCATGTGCAACATCAGCGTAAAAATACGCTGAGCAACAGTAACAGTATCTATTGTGGAGAGAAAATCATTATATTGAAAACATAACACACACTTGGAGTTGACAAAGACTGCCAAACGGAAGCTGTGAATGCAAATGTAGTTGATTAATGTCAGTCAAAACTCAAGTCACTGCCAATAATTTTTATTACAGTTTTGCTTCATTGCTTATGGAGGCTGAAATCAGTCACACAGTTAATTATTTTTGATTGATTTTCTTTATGAGATTGAAGGATTTGTAAAGTTACTTACCTGCAATTACCTACATTAAGTTACTTGGGGGAAGAAAGCAGAAACAAAATGAAAACACAACTCTAACATACAAACACTTTTAAGTAGAATTAGCCAACTTTTTAGCAAGCAGGAGCAACATTACCGTTCACATAGACTCCTGTTTGTAGCCCCCTGACAAATTTAAGTTGTACCAACCTTTGAGGGAAACTTCTGGCTCTTCAGCTGCTAAATGCTCAGCAGTTTGTCATTAACTGTGCCTCTTTGCAATTTGGTGTTAGATGGGTAAGATACGAAAGTAAATTTCTATTGCAAATAAGGCATGAACGCTAATACTGAAATCAGTGTAGAGGTCTACAGCTTGTGTCCCCTGTACATGCTATTTTATCTTGTAATCTGCAACACCACATAAATCGCATTTAACACCATCGTACGACCACGTTCCCAGCAGAGGTAAAATCAGCGTTAGTGAATTTATTAGTTGACTATGAATTTAAGAACTGTAATTTGTTATTGTCGTTTGAGTCTTATCACAGTTTCTGTAGTTCCATTTCTCCTTGCTTAGCCTCACAAGCGTTTCCCGCCATATTCCTTTGATTAGGAGCACATCTGACTCCCATTAAAACTTCCACAGACAGATCCAAGAGCTGCTTTGGAACTAGATGGAAAAGTTCTGTTTTTTTCTTTCTTCCGTCCTCTTTCCCCTTTTTTTTCTTCATCCAACCAGAGGCCAACCCAAGCCTCTAGGAAAGAGAGCTGTATCTGCCTCACAGTGAAAGTTTGGGTTTGGGGAATAAAGTGTCAAAGCAACAGTTTTTTCATTAACACCCTTAAATTTTAGTGACGCACCCCAGTTTTTTTATCACTCAAAGTAACCAGCTTACTATTAAGTGAGCGACTACATGTTTCTTTAATGGTTTAACCAACACCATATATGGATATGGTCTTGAAAGATTGTTGGGTAAGTGCTGTCTGCCTTTGGCCACACAATAAAGTCCTGTGCCAAGTGCCATTCAGAGCAGAGGAATTATGTTGAAATGACAGTTCCATTGCACTCAAATTTCACTACTTAATTTTCCAACAGTGAAATGGGAGGAAAAAGCAAAGCAGAGAAAATAATGTTTCTGACAGCAGCGGACATGTGCTGACCGTGGCACAACCATAAGGCCATAAAGGCAGCCATGGACAAAGAGGGGCAGCGGCCAAGTGGGCCGCTGCCTGGCAAGGACAATAGGAAGTGATATGACTAATCCACGGATTCCAGGGAGGAAATGACACACTGGAAAGCCTCAGAGGCCATGAATCCCACAGAACATCAGGCAATGTGGAGTCCGCCCCTGAAGAAGAGGAAGTTATTTCACAAACTGGGCACAAATTCTGGTTCCTGTGTAGCAGTCGCTCCTGCCAGCTTGTCACTCTGACAGCAATACGATATGTAATACAAAAAATTAAGTTTGACGGACTGGCGGACATGAAGATGACACATGATGCCGGCTGACTTGACAGATCTCTGCACCTCTTTGCTCCACGCGTTTCCTCTTAGCCAACACAGTATGACGTGTGAAAGTCTTTGCCTTTTTCATGGCTCGATGACGACCTGTTGATCGATCAGTTCACCACTTTGGTTCCAACCTGAAAATATCTCATCTGCTGGATGGCTTGACATTACATTTTGTGCAGAAGGTTAATATGTCTGATTTTTTTATCAATATGTTTTTTATCTTTTATCCATCACTAGGTCAAAATGTCTCGGACTTTGATTGATATTTAAGATTACTATCGGCATTCACATCATGCTAACATGCTTTGTTTTGTTTTTTTTCTTCAGAAATGTTAGTAGTTTTAGTTAACCTGGGAACAGTTGTAATTCTACACTTAGAGATATTTTACAGGCTGATTCCAGTATTTTTAGTCTTGTTGTATGAAGAGATGTGGCCAAAAATGGCCAATAAAAAAGGGGAATAAAGGATTATGTATTTTCCCCATCTCAGTTTTATTCTTGGAAATGTGGGAGAGGCTGTGAAACAA
Source organism: Terapon puta (assembly GCA_028564955.1). NCBI lineage: Eukaryota > Metazoa > Chordata > Actinopteri > Centrarchiformes > Terapontidae > Terapon > Terapon puta. The sequence continues at coordinate 17,526,007 of JAOXYL010000065.1, read as the reverse complement.
CACTGGGGAAAATAACATTTCCAGAAATATTATTGGGGCTACAGCCACTAGCTGTGTATACATACTGTATTATACTGAATTAAATATATGTATGTACGCATGAATCACACAGGCCTGAGATTAATCTGTTTATTCGCAATACAAACAGTTTATTTAATTAATATGAATAGAAATCTTGAAATATTTTGACATCTCTCTGCACTGATCAAAGTGTGGAACACCATATGGGATGTATTACCATTCACGCCCTGTATCATATTGGCTACCAACCCCTCTATATCACAGCGGATTCACGGTACTGGCAGATCAGTTATTTCAGGTCATGCACCCTTGCCACAGGGTGTTATAATTTGAGCCCGTCTCCAGGAATTAATTGTCTACTTTTTTTGCCAGAAAACATAAATCAGTTGTCTGCATCCTTTCAGTGTCAAGCCCCTTTTGCACCCCGAGAGACAGCCAGGCCTGTGCACCTCTGACAGCTATTATGTTGGGTGGGCCATAATCTACCATGAAATCAGACATTCAGGATGCTCAGACAAAATACAAGGAAGGTAAAGGTGAAGTTCACAACCTTGACCCTACATACATAAATACAATAAAATAGGTATAGCAAATGATTTTTCCCATTTATAAATCATTGTTACTGATAACATCATTTCAGTGTGCTCAAAATGAAAACACGATGTGTGATAACATCTGGACACAAAATCAATAGCAACATGTTTCTAATGAATGAGTTCAACATAATTATAATGCCGGACTAGTTGCTTGTTATCATAAGTCCCCATTTCCTGCATGTCTGGCTTGTTTCTAGGATTAGCTATGTGTTCGCAAAGGTCCAACTAAAACAAAAATGACGTTGGTAGCTCGAGCACTGCCCTAAGTCACCACCCAATCTATCTGCTGATCTCAGCCGAGATCCTGTCCAGACAATACCCGGCTTCCCCACGCTGCACCAAGCAAAACACATGCCATTATATGGCAGCTGAAAGAGAGCCCTGGAGATGAAAAACAAGGAGAAAAGAGAGGGAAGGTGGCAGAGAGAGAAAAGAGAGGAGGAGGAGGCGTAAAGACAGAATCACCAGGGTTACTCTGTTACTGCAGAGAGGCTAAAGTCATCGAATGAAGAGAGGCATTTGTGTAGTCTATTTCGACCACCCTCTCTGCCTTTGTTTAATCTTTTGTATTGTTCCCATACCCATGACTCTGCTGACTGCACTGCCTCTACTCTCCACTGCTCTCAAAGAAAAAAACCCTTCACCGGGATGGAGAGCAGTCCCCAGTCGCCGGTGCTGTGCAGACCAGTGCTCTGATGAACTAAAAGGACTGGGGCTGCTGGTCAGGGGCGGTGAACTCGGTCCTCCCCTGGTGCTCTCTGACAGAGTCTCTAATCCATTTAGGTTGAGTCCTGGCAGAGAATCTGAGGTCTGACAAAGCCCAGCTCTGTCTCTGTGATCCAGCCCACTGGGTTTTAAGCTCTTACAGATGTGTGGAGAAAGTGGCATGGAGCAGGCCCAGGCAGGGATGGCTGACTAACTGGACGCAGGGTGCTAAATCTGCCTTTCAACAGCAGCCTGATGAATCCTCAGCGTCTACTTCCTGTCTCTTGGCAGGCTGCAGTTAACCAACACGCAATGAACTCAGACCGCCATGGCCTGATGGGTATTTCCAGAACTGATATGGCAGAGTTTGGATGGGAGGATATCTGAGCCTTGTGTTTTTTTGTTGTGTTTGGGGCAGGCAGCCAAGCGTCTTATCTGCCCAGATGTTGTCTTTCTTGGTTTCGGTCCCGATGCTTTCAGAGAGAGAGGAGGGGAGGGTCCGATGCGGAATGTAATTTCCTTTGGCTCGCATTTCCCTTAAGCTCACTGACGAACGATCATCACACCGTTGCCACCGAGCAAAGCACTGGAAAATCTGGAAGAAATGTAGCATCTCTCTGATCAGACAAGCCATAGCAGGCATTACGCCAAAAATGATACGCAGGACATCAAAGCCAGCAGGCGAACTTGACTTTGATGAGGGGCAGTACATCGAGATTATGTCATGCCATCTGAGTACAAAAAGATTTACTCAACATGATGCCGAAACACACACACACGCACACACACACACACAAAAAGGTCTTCTGCTCTAATCAAAGACAAAATACAAAGTTAGATTGACAAGACACGCAATGAATCTATTAAGGGGTGAAGGATGGAGACAGAATCATCTGCTGTACTACTGTGCGATCACGCCAATCAGAAGACACACGAGTAGAAACTAATTATTTTACTGAGTGCTACAGCCGTGAGCCAAGATACACGCCTACTTTGATGGAGGTAGAGTGTGCAGGAGTAAATTGAAGCGACGGATGCGTGTCTGGCATTCATTTGGACAGGATAGACAGAGGGTGTGTTTGTTAAAACCTGGATGATAGACAGTGTGTGTTTTTGTGTGTGTGTGTGTGTGCGTGTGTGTGTGTGGAGGGCCGGAGTGCATGAGGTTGCGGTGGCTGGCTGAAATAAAATAGGTGTGTGTTAGGTGTGATAGCAGCACTTTCCCTGTGTCATTTCCTGGCCACCTGTGGGCCAACAAGCATGAATAGGAAAGTACTGTATGTTAGCATCCCCCGCAACACCCTTTCCTCCCCCTCCTCCCCTTCCTCCTCCTCCTACTCTCTGCACAGAGCCGTCCACCCCAGACTGGGTCAGTCTCCATTTGAGGAAAAAAACAGTAACCCACTAGTCATTCTGCCAAACATTTGCTGAGAAACGGAGCGAGGTTTGATACGTGTGGGCTGTGTTTTCGGTCCAGCGTGTCTCATAATCCCAATATTTCATGCGGACCATAAATAGTCGTGGAATGAATGTTGAAGTCACTGTTGAAGAGGAGCTGAAGTTTATCAGAAGTTCAGGAGCCAATAAAAGAATCACAGCTGGAAGCCTTGAAGGAAATTTAACCGTCTGTGTTGTTTTAAGGAATAGTTTGGGAAATATGCTTTCTGTCTGTTTTGCGGAGAATCAAATAAGAAGACTGATACTACATTTGCTCAGTGTGAAGCTACAGTCAGCAGCTGATTAACTTAGCTTAGCACATAAACTGGAAAACAGCTAACTTGGCCTTGTCTAAAGGTGATAACATCCACCAAGCATCGTCTCTAGAGCTAGTTAGTTAGTTTAACCTAGATTGTAAAAACGGGGGGGTTCACGACTGTTTCTTGGCTGAGGCAAGAGACTTTTTGAGCGGATATACAAATACAAAATTTCACTTATTTATAAAAGTAAAGGATATAGTATGTACCAAAAGTAAAAACTGTCATTATGTAGAATGGCCCATTTCCGAATAATCTCATTAACATGATATTATGAAATTGTAACTATTGATACATCAGAATGTTGGTGATATTTTATTAGTCTAAATCTGCAAGTTAGTTACTAAATATATAATATAAATGTAGTGGAGTAAAAAGTACAACATAAGTGTATCGTTAAGTATAAAGGAGTAGAAATTAGATATACTCAATTAAGATACCATCACATCAAATTGTACATTGAAGTACATTGAAGTACAATTCTATGTGCTGGTTTTGCTACTATCCACCACTGTTGACAAGAAAGGGGGGAAAAAACATGTTTCCAAAAATGTCAAGCTATTCCATAAAAATATTTTGGAGATTCCTTTATGCAAGAAGCTTGAAAGCATCACACACAATATGAGCAATCAAGTCAATACAAGACTGAAAAGCCGCACCAGGCAACACAACAATGTTATTATTGTCTGTAGAATCAAAGAGAGGATGGGACAGTTTCTTCTGGGATTAAATCCAAACCAGCGTTCTACTTCCTAAATCTGAGTCAGAAACCGTCGTCTGTGCTTTCCAATGGCAAGTCTAATTACTGGCTGCAGCCTGGGTTAACTAACAGTTTGGGTTCTACCATATTTCCCCTCATAAACCTTTAGTAATGTAAGGCAACACCACACAACCCATTAAAACAAGTGGAGAGAAAGTATGTGACAAACACCTCTTTTTGCAGAAACTGCACACCCACAGGTCGCAGAGGCTGAGGAACACATTCCAAGAAGAAATGGGTTCAGCTCAGGTTATTCAACTGCAAAACTAAAATCATATAGTTACAATACAAGTCGCTGAAGCTGAAGATAATACTGTGTTTTCTTTCTCACTAGCAATCAACCAATGCCCGGACACGATGTTTCACAGAGCATCCAGCACAAGAAA
>JAOXYL010000065.1:17506462-17517870 GCA_028564955.1 Terapon puta | reverse complement strand
TGTGTGTGTGTGTGTGTGTGTGTGTATATGTGGAGATACTGGATGTGGATTTACAGTTTTTGTGGTGTGCTGGTGGGTCATGTTGGGCCGGGCCTCTGATGGTTTGGCTGCACGCCCTGAGACGACTGCACAGTGGAAACCGGTCGCCTCTGTCCTCAGCATCCATCCACAAGTCTGCAGCTGCCAGCGCGCTATCAGCGAGACCTAATGGGGCTTAGCTGCTGAGGAGGCCTCCAGCTATACCATCCTCAGCGAGACAACAATAGTGCTTATATTACAAGTTCTGTACAAATTGAAATCCTTTATTTATTGAACTTACATTATTGCTGGTGCGTGGCTGAATTTCTTGAGGGCATGTAAGTCATTTTGGTAATTAATGAACCTTGTTTGGGCGGGTCGTCGCGGGCCGAGGAGGATTATCGTCGCTGCATTAAGATCTTAGCGTGGCAGGTGCAGAGGTGCATGAGTCTTTTCTATAAATGTCAGGGGAACTCGAGCTCTGCTGATATAAGCAGATAAATGGGCGCCATTCGTGATCCAGTGTGAGATGTCCTGCGACTGAAAGGTCTGTGCAAAGAGACGCAAAGCCTTTTGGAAAGTTCAGGCTTAGGTGTGACTACGGCGGCAGGCTCGAGTTCATCTTCACTGTGTCAACACAACTCGGCACATGCTGATGCCCGTGCTAGTGAAACTTTCCTTTCTTAAAGAGAGATTCATGAGAACACTGATACCTCTAAAATATCTGTGCACTAAATATGAAGTTACAGCCAGCAGCTGCTTAACTTAGCTTAGCATAAAGACTTAGTGGGGAAATAGCTGGCTCTGTCCAAAGGTTAAAAAAAGAATCAAACTCTCAAATTAACACATAATATCTTGTTTATTTATTCCATTAATTGAGCAGTTTTTCTGGTCCCAGTCTTTGTTCTAAACTAAAATAATCTGCTGCTGGCTCTTTCAGCAGGGAGCAGATTATTTCCCAAACTGTAGTCCCATTTGTGACCTCAGCACTCCACACACTCACTACACCAAGCTTTGGAGGTTATACAAAAACTTTTTTTTGGTTGTTGTTTTTTTTTCACCTATTATGCATCAGTGGATTTTATCTTCCAAAGTCTTTTTTGGGATTCCACACATATCTGCTTCTTGCCTAAAACAATAAAATGTCAGTCAGTGTTTAAATTCAGCATTTCCACTGACTGCGCCTCACGCTCCGCTCTCATTCTTCACTTCACAGCACATGTGTAGTCGAAATCATGGAGTAATGCTAAGAGTAGCATATGGCCAAAAATGGGCCTATTGAAAATGTCTTTTACTCCAAGGGTATTGTTTCTTTCACTGGACTAATCCTGGCTGTCTGATTTCATTCCTTACTCTGGTCTTTCCATCGAAGAGGCCGAGCAAACAGAAGACTTTCAGCTCTCCGGTGCCTAGGTGGGTCCCCTGAGGCCCCCAAACTGTGGCACTGGCCTTAGCTCGGGGTGCTGACACACGTGGCCCTACACACGTAATGCACCCGGAGAGCAATTGAGCAAATAATAAAAGAAAGCATGGAGCACAGGGCTGCAGTCTGCCTCTCTGAGGGGGCTCGGAGGGGGTGTCGGGGGTCAGCTGCTTTCTCAGAGCGATCTTTTTCAACCATGCGTCCAAAGTCAACATTCCAGCTAACCTACAGCCGTCCGAAAGCAGACTGCGAATGAAAGCGAGAGGAAATGAAGAGAGATGGGGAGAAAATGACAAAGAAAGTATCGGGGGTGTTTTTCCTCCCCCCTCTTTTCCTCCTGAAAAGCTAAGGTTTCACAGGTTTGGCTCGCCCCAGCTTTGGAAGCCCACATGCCGACAGTTATTCATCTGGGTAGACATCATCAATTACCTCTAATTAACCAGATGATGGTCTGGTGAGCAGAAAATGAAGGAGGCGATTAATCACTCAGAGCACCGGCAGGCCTACTGCTCAACCTAAAGAAACGGGATGTGAACGAAAGGCGCTTTTGTGCTTCTCCTTCTTCTCAGGCCCAGAAACCAGGACATGTCCAAACTATTCTGGTCCACCAGCAGGAAAAAAACAGACACTCCTCAGAGGACTGTATTGGCAACATCTTCCCACCTGACAGATCTAATGAAGAAAGCACACTCTTGCATGCGCAGTACGCTGTGTAGTTGATCAGCGAGACTGTTTTTCCCCTTCTAAGTGTCATCTTATTATTAGAAAGAGGGGATTTACTGGCTCCATTGGGGTGCAGCTTTTCTCCTCTTTTTACTCTCTTGTGTCATGCTTCCTATGTGGGTGAGTTTCTGGTGGTTTGGGGCGGTGACGTAATTGTGGAGAAGGCCTGGGTGCAGTCAAACTTGTAATTCAGTGAGGAATTTTTCATCTGGTCAAGGGTGGCCGGGTCTGTCTTTATAAATAAAGATGTTAGTCTTCAAAAGAGGAAAAACAGAGGCGGAGGAAAGTAGAGACGTGAAGGGCCTTTACAGAGCCACTTACTTGCTCAACACTTGCCGGAACACCCTGATATTAATTCCTAATCCCCCTAACATGGTCACAGGTCAAGTTTCTGCGCTGTTTACAGTATGAGGTTCTACAAATAAGAACACGCTGATGCAGAGCATGAAATAATTCGAGTCTTGATCCAGGAAAATATTATCCTGACCAGAAGCATCCAGAATTTGTCTTCCAGACGGCGCTTTTGGGCAAAATTCAAGGTCTGTTCATGAGCCAGTTATAAGATGTCTGCATAAATCTTCACTGCCGTATGCAATTCAGTCGTTTTCAATCACTGTCTCCTCGGTTTATGTAAATCAAACGACGGCCATGATGGCATCCACACAAGTCACAGCGACTGTTCCTGTTTGCTTTTAATAACTATGATAACCCAGCAGGAAGCCAACCTCCCAGTGAGCACAGGTACCGCACAACACTGCTGTGCTCTGGAAGTCAGCTACTGCTCTCATCAGCTGTGCTTGAAGTGGGAGTCTGGGCTGTTTCAGTGGTACGGACTCGCTCCATGTGGGCTTTATTACCTCATCTACAGGGGTGATTTATGGCTCTCACACAGGCCGCTCTTCTGAGCTGTTTATATCTGCTGAAGATAAAAGAAAAATCATGGCTTTATTACTCAGACGGAGTGGGTCTGTTTACACAGCAGACAGCCTCATTGGACAGCTGCAGCGGGCCTGCATCACACATTATCTGATCTGCCTTTTCAGAAGCAATAAACTGCCCCATGTGTGCAAAGCATCACTGAGCAGGGCTGATATGTGTTAAGTACAAAATGGTATCTGTTGGAACACAAATTCCATTAGGCTGCTCCTAATGTTGACAAGCAGACATTTTATCCTCATGACTCACATCCTGAAAAAAAGCACAAAAAAAAAAAAAAAAACTAAATCCAGCTTGGCTTGGATTATTAAAATGTCTTTGTCTGAATCAGAGCTGCTTTTCAGTTAAACATTACTGTAATCAAATGTACCGTTTCAGCTTGCAGGGTCATCCAAGATCACATTAAAGAACACATGTCCCTGTTTGCTCTCATGCGTCTTCCCAAATCTCTCTGCTATGTGGCTGCTTTCTACCAACTGTTTGCCTGTAGCACCACCATGTGGTGACATTGAACACACCACAAGCACGGTGGGGTCCAGCACTCGAGATTCAGAGATTATGACAAAACACTCAACTGCTTTAAAAGTCATATCAGACACAAATACACAAGAAAACGTCAACATTGTTACAGTATCACATTATTTTATTAGCCGGTACAGAGGAGTAACTGTGTTTGTTGTAAGGCTCTGTTTTACTAACACACGTGAGACCAAACATGACAGCAGCTTACGATACACACTGGCAGAGAAGTCAGTGAATACTAGAAATCAAAAGGAAACATCTTTTAAAACCAAGAGAAAAAAAACCATAGTGTCTGAGTACATTTAAATGATGAACACTTTGTACTTAATGTCATTTACAGAGCTCCTTATGCATCCTCTCCATAGTGCCGACTAATGTTACTGCTTGACTTCAGACAATAGTAAAATGGCAGCCGTGTTTCACCTTAAACCCCTTCTGATGAGAAAACAGTACAGGATCAGTCAACCGCGATGATGTCTTCTAACATGTGCAATATTTATTATAGTTGAAGCATGCGAGTTAATACTATACTATTGTCTGCGGAAAAAGGATGTTGGCAAGGATAGATAAGCAAAAAGCGCAGAGGCGTTTGTTGGGAATTGTTCAGATTGTTCTCAATCGGGATTTCTGATTCTGCTCATCGACTTCACTCTATTATCTACCGTTTCTACAGTCTCGATGTTGTTGTATTAGTGTAGAACCACTCACTTACCTTTGAATCTAAGCTGCTATTTCTGAACACATCGACCAATATTCCACGGAGAGATTCACAGATAATACGTTTAATAAGACAACAACATATTCAAGTGTGGAGGCGCAGGCAGAGGAGTTATAGCTGCTTTGCCATTTAAGAAAATACTGTATGTACAACCGTGATATGTCCTTTTTCATATTCTAACAACAGTTCTTCAACAAAACTCTACATTTCTTAAACAGTAATTAAATGGATATAGATTGTTCTGTTTTCTTTAAGTATCCTCACACATTAAGTGCTGCTCTGTTTACTGATGGATGGTATGGTGTCTGAGCTGACAGGGATGATGTGGTGCAATACAGTATAGAGTCGTGTTTTTGGCGCTGCATTTAGCAACATGAAAACAAACAGATAAAGTGACTTTAAACTTGACGCCCAGTAAGTCAGTGTTTTCAGAAAGTTTTACAAAGGAGGCTTCTGTATGATCTGCAGTGTGTCCGATGATGCAACTTAAGCGAAAACAAAAGCAAACAAAAAAAGCTCAACTATGTGCAAAGCAGTTATTAAATATCAATAAGCAGAATCAGAAATCATCTGTAAATTAAATGAATCCCACATTTTAAAGAAAAATTAGTTTGATGAACCCAACACTAGGCTTGATGGTAAACGTAAAGTATTCATGTTCAGGGAGCGAGTGGCCCCAGCCTCAGCTCTACGTGGTGCGTGAGCCAGATGGCCTCCGCGGCGGTGTCGGCTCCCTCCTCGCTCGGCCTGATGGGAGCCGCGAGGTTGCGGAAGTCGTGTCGGATCTTCAGTGAAACGGTGACGTCCGCATCCTCTTCTTTCTGAGGGATCACTTTGATGAAGAAACCAATCTTGTTGGATTTCCTGAAGGCAACAACACTGCAGAAAAAGACAGAGGGATCCGGTTGAGAGTCATCTCGCGCTATTAGTTCTTTGCGTGTGTGTGTCTGTGTGAGTGTATTAACTTACTCTGGGTCATCCTGGAAGTCCTGAGGTTCAGCCAGTTCATCATACTCAGCAGCAGCATCCTTTCCTGCCAAAACCAGTTCCTTGTTGGGTACTATAACCTAAAAAAAAAGAAAAAAAGAATTCAACATTAAGTGACTTTCAGACTATTGGACAAATCAATCTAGATTATCTGGGGAAAGTAAAACTTGAAAATGTGAAAACGCGTTGCTTATTGTTAATCTGAGTTTAAAACACATACATTGGAGCATTAAAAAAAAAAACTGTGTTCAGGACGGTTATGGGCAGCAGCCTTCAGGCACTGGTGTGTAGCCTCGAGCCAGTAAGAGCATCCAGGGTTTCATTGAAGGGACTCTAAATAATAGCAACCATTTACAAGACTGTAAGCACAAGAGACCAGAAACATGTGGGCTGGAGGGGCCATTTGTGAATGTTGTGTTTGCAAACTGAAACCAACTAATCCTACTCATTATTACCTTTAAACTTCTAAAGTGAACTATATTTGCATATTCTCAAGACAGAATTTAATATTCCAAGAGGACACGTCAGAAGGGAAAATGGTTTGTACAAACGATAAAACAAGCCTTAGTTTTATTAACACATTTATCCCATTGTAGAATGGAGCCAAATTACTACAATGTTAAGAAACGATTCTGCAATGGATCAATAAAGTGAAGTCTAGATCAAAGGGAGTGTTCAATAAACAATCTTATGGCAATTTGGTCCGACCTTCTGAGCCTCTCTGACAACAGCGTGGGTCTCTATGACCACTGCGTCTTTTTTTCCTCTCAGCCTTTAGTTTCTAAAAGCACCACTTACAGGTCTTCCATGTGGTGCTGATCCTCGCAGACCTAAAGTGAAGACATTTTTTCAGAATATAAGGCGCACTTCAAATCCTTTAATTTTCTCAAACATTGACACTGCGCTTTATGTATTCATTCTGGTTGTGCTCACTGACCGCAAACCGGTTTTATTTGGCACACGGGGCTAAAAAATCTGTTAAAATGTTTTAGTACGACTTTGGTAAACTACGAAGCCGCACCGCTTGATGGGTTGTTGGAGCATTACAGCTACAGTAATCAGGAGCCTCGCAGAGTAATATGTACCGACTGTTTTGTTTCACTTAATGGTCCGAAGAAAATACAGTTGCCATATTTACATCATGTGAGAAAAAAAAAAACAAGAGACTTGGATCACATTTACGAGTAAAACGAATATACTGTCCTGTACACTTAAAGGCAAAAGCAAACTTACACAATGCTCAGATGAAACACACAGTTCAAACGTAAGAGGCGAATGAAGACCGGTCGATGAAACCAACCAAGCGTGGCTCGCTGCGGTTCGCGCAGCCCCTGAAGGTGTTTGAATATCAGATCAAGCAGAATGACAGGACTGCACACTCCGTTTGACCTTAATGTGAATGGAAATGGGTCATGAAGATGCTCTGTTTTGGCCAGGAGCTCTTCCTTACCCAGGCTGGCCCATGACTTCATCACTGAAGAGGCCAAGACAAACAGCCTGCAGTCACCGAGCGCCTCGCAACGGCTGCTGGCGGCGGGCCGCTCGGCAGACCGTTTAGCACAGGGACGCGGCACTCTGAGCTGTGCATGTGACAGCTGACAGATGGAGGTAAAAATGGGACGGAGCTGCTCCGCGAAATAACGAGAAAGTTAGCTACTCTGTAAGGAACAGGCCCTATGAAGGAGTCGACCACCCTGCGCTCTCTGAAGCCGGCTGGTAAGAGTTCATGAACACTGTTTAATAAAATATGCAGCGTTTAAGGACAGACAGGTGGTAAACAACTGCCACAATCTGTGATACTCTAGTTAATCCATGACGCTTGTTCCAGCAGTTAAAGCTCCACTCGATGTTTGGCAGAGGTACCTCCAGACAAGCTGACAGACACAGGCCTGACGTATTATTGGCTTATAAAGAGGTTTTAGTAAACAACTGTGTGTCCAGCAGGCAATATGGGACAAAGTTATCACCCCATTGAAATGTCTCTGAGCCTTTTCCAAATGTAAGTCCAATATTCACCGGCCATAAAGCTCAGTTTCAGTCTTCACTAACTCCAGAGAGAAATATCCGGGACTTTAGCTGTTCGACCGCAGAGCTGGGTGATCATTCTTTGCAGGTTTATTATTAGACCGTTTCCAGATTTAACATATAGATCCAGTGTGTTCAAATATTGATTATTTAAACTTCAAGTCTTATTAAAGCTGAGACAAACGGGCGTAACTTTCTTGTTGACTTGTCTAAAAGGAAATTAAAGACAGGGTTTACACCATCACAACTTAAATGTTTAATGTCAATGTTTGGTAGTGGTCGAAACTTTCTGTGGGTACAGTTTGCTTCAACAAACAAAAAGGAGAAAGTTTAGTCAAATACCACAGCTGTGCTGTTGATGTCGTCAGGATCTTCCTCCTCACAAGACGCCAATGTGACGTGGGTGACGTTCTCCACTGGGTTTGTCAGGGTCAGCAGCACTTGGCTCTCCTAATTAGACAGAAAGAGAAAGTAAAGAAATGTTTCACCCAAATTAGTTTTAAAACCTGGTTAACTTCTAAATATGATCTAAGTGCAGCCCTCTTTTTCTTTTGATCAATACAAAGGAGACAATTTACCTCTCTTTAATTCATCTTTACATCTTAGGACTAGACTATTCTTGTTGAGGACAAGCTTTTCTGCCTTGTCTTAGTGCTTCGATCTCTGTCCTTCAGGCTGACAAGCACTAAGAGATGTAGTGTCATCTTGAGCATATTATCAGATACTAGCTGCTGTACTGTGCACTCAAATGTCTTTTCTCATATATTTTTTATGTTGTTATTTCATTTAATTTCCTTGTAGCAAAATAAAAATAGTGTCTGACTTGCTTTGAGCTGAGCTAGGTTTCATGGCACTGTACTGTTGTCAAAAACACTTCAAAGTTAAGTTTGAATAGTTGGTCTTACAAGCCTAACCATCTGAGGTCAGACCCAAGTTACTGAGGTCAAGATTCTCCACAGAATGAATAAAACATGTAACAGATATATTCAACATGCCAGCACCAGAGCTTGCACTGACCTTCATGTACCGGAGATTTGGAATGGACATAATTCTCACTTCAGGGATGTAACTCCTGTGGGAGGAAGAGGCAGAAGGGCATTCAACACAGCAACACTCAAACACACTGATGGTTTCTAACGCAGCATTCAAACACATTCATTAAAAGCTGAGAGTGGATCCAAGTGGTACAAGTTAAACACACCCATGAACTCCTGCAAGCTCTTTGTACCATTTAGATTATCTCAGGAGAAAAGGCTTTAAAAATAACTACATATGTTAAAAATTAGCCTACTTCTGCATAGATAATATCCTGAACATGTGCTTATAGTTGTGTTGGGCTAAAATTAAACTTTGGGGTTTTAATCTAATTACTACATCAGTCTTCAGGCACATTTATGTTTTTCATTAATTAAAAATGATCAACATCATCATGAGGACACAAGCCCAGGACAGAATCTTAGGAGCGATACTCACACAGCCACCAGCTGTATCTTAAACTTGATTGAAGTGGGATTAAACTCTGGCTTGCTCAAGTTGTGCTCACATTTCTGGAGGAGGAAATTAAGAAAAATGATTATCTAAATGTGATCTACATGAGAACAACAGCCTTTGTTTGTTACAGACGAGTAAAACCCCGAAGTGGTGCTGACCCTGCAGCGCAGTGAGCGCTTCATCAGGAGGTGTTTGTGTCTGGGGTGGAGCTGGGACGCCCCCGCAGGCTGGAAGTCAGGCTGCAGAAGCCGCTGGCGCAGCGTGGTCACTGGGAGGACAACAGCAAGACTTAAATTCAACTTCACCTCAGAGCAGTATCAGTATTGTTTAGTGAGTTCTCGATTAACTCTTACCCTCCGGTAAGCTGATAGGCCTGGTATAACAATCCTCAGGCAGGGGTTCCACTTCATCGAGGGCCTGGGCAGGTTCGATGGTGATCTCCTTCTGATCCTCGCCCTCCTTGAGGCTAGTGAACAAATACTACTATCAACAATCAGCTGTACCTCTTATAAAGATGATAGTTAGGTAAACTAAAAGCAACATGAGGTTTTCTCATGCACATTACACATTTAAAAACACATGAACTATAGCACATTAACTCAAAGTACCCTATATCTTACATTGCTAATGGGCATTTTTCAAGCATGAAGTGAGGCTTTAGACCATCTCTGAACTTTACTGGTAACCATTTATTTCCACAACTTGTAAAGACTTGAGACATGATTATTTTATTTAATTAGTTTTGTCAGATTGCATAGTTAACTGTGAAATAGACTTCTGAGAACTCAATATTGGTGCTTGCAAGGACACTTTTCCATCTGAGATTTTAAACTTGGCTAGTGAATGGCGACCTTTAGAAACATGAGAAAAGCAAGCTCACATAATTATTTTCATAGTGTCGTGGCCTGTTTTACATTTGTCTCCTGGATCTGACAGCACACTTTGTCAATGCGTTGCCTTTTGTCAGCCAATTATTAAATTTTAAGATGTTAAGCGGGGTCCTTGAATGCATCCCGGTGGTGAAATTTAAAAATGATCTTCACCCCCAATTGTATTACTGCAAGGTGATGATGTAAGTTTGAGGAAAAATAAGGGTGACAAACTGCTCCCTGTGATGGATTACTTATGCATTTCAGGCCAAGTTTCAAGGCTCTGCAAATTGATTTTCATGACACACTGAAATTAATGAAAGAATGGCTGGTAGAAGGTAAGAAACCAATTTATCTAAGTCACCAATAATATGTAGTTACAGAGTGGAAACAGGGAAAAAGGGGGGGCTGTCCGTTAACTTTTTACAAGGTTTTACTAGGAAATAAAGGGCCCATGTGTGGAGGTAAAAGGACCAGTATTTTATGCTATATGACAAAAGACCACTCACGAGAGGCCAGCCAGGCTTGATATGGGAGCTCCAGACCTCTGCCTCTGCAGTCTGGTTCCAAGGCCATATTTTTCCTGAGTGAATTTAGGGGGAAAAAAAACAAGATCATATATCCTGCCCAGTGAAAATTAATGCCGACTTACGAAGATAAGGAGTTCCTTAATCTACAAAGATTTTTCAACATGGCTACTTTTATCACAAACGTCTTGACGGCTATGGCAACTTTTGAAAAACAAAAATTAAAAGAAAAGGCATTTTACATTTAAATAAAAAATAAATAAGCTCAAAACAATATTATTTGTCTTGTGGTAAGAGACACTAACAGAAGCCTTTCTGTCCAGGATAGTGAGACAGAAATGAGAGAACTCAGGACTTAATTAGTATGAAAATTAACCTGAGCTGATTACAAAGAGACTTCATCAAATACTTCTATTTATTCTCTCCCTCTAATCAACAGAAAGGCTCCCATTGTGTGGATCTCTGTCTTGTTTACTCAGGGAGACATTCATGTGATCTGTGAGGTCACTCAGTAACAGACTAGACAGGAACAGACATAAAGAGAGGACGAGTGCTACTATAAAGATGAGACTACCCAAGTTGTGAAAAAGACAACTCACCACCACATGAATTGTGTGTTGCTGGGGGGGTAAAAACCAAAATATCAGAGTGCATAAGCAAAGAAAAAAAGAGAGAACAAAGAACCAGGTGAAACCAAAGCGATTCAGCAAACATTAGTGGCATTTGGAGACATGCAACAGCAACAGAAATGCATCAGTGATGGAAAACAACTGCAGGACGTCACAGCTTAAGTGTTTGAAAATGGGGTCCACTGCACAATATGAACCACTGGTTTGCATCATTGGGTGTTAATTACTATAAAAGCAGAAAGCAGGAGGCATAAACAATGTGCTAACAAGCTCAAGATGCATGAGGACCACATCAACACTGGGGTGATCGTATTTGAAAATGTGAGTTTCTGCTCCACAGATTAAGACTGCTTTTCTGCTGTTGTCAAATTCCAGTGTGGATGGAGAAGTATTTATCTTCCCCACCACAGACATGGTGTCAATATTTTACTTCAACCACTGCAGCCGATATATCATATTATTCTTTTGTGCTTTGGTTAAAGGTGTGCTGAAGACACAATATGATATATGGCACTTATTTTGAGTACACTTTGGTAATAT
>JAOXYL010000065.1:17485141-17506362 GCA_028564955.1 Terapon puta | reverse complement strand
TTTTGTGCTTTGGTTAAAGGTGTGCTGAAGACACAATATGATATATGGCACTTATTTTGAGTACACTTTGGTAATATCAGTGAGATTTATGAAGAACCTTTTAGACAAAAAAACTCAAATACAGAGAATTGCTGATTTAGGTTCTTCCCCAACAATACCAGCATATATTGTAACAAATTACAATGAGACAACAGCTGTTTGACATTTGCAAAGGTAAAAGGAGAAGACATGAAACTTGTGAAAAGGCTGAGCTGCTCAGAGAAAGTAGAGTACCGAGAATGCCAGAGGCATGCACTGTCGTCTCCTGGCCAGCTTCTTCCTGTCCCTCTCCTGCTTCTCTCTGTGGGCCAGCTGTTGGTAATACTCGATCAGCTTGTTGATCTGTAGGGAGGAAAAGTTTCATCTGGAGTTGTCATCAATGTTTCAAGTATCTTTTTTTTAACTAAATAAGAGTGATAAAAACTTGGGCCAGGGTAAACCAAGCTTCACAGTGCAGCAGTACAATATATACAGTACACAGTATACACATACATATATACATATACGCACACAGACTCACATATATGTATGTGTGGCAGAATAATCGAGGCATTAAGGATAAAAAAACTTCACTGGTTTCAAGACTTAGATTAACAAAATGTGGAAAAGGGCTTAAAAAACTACAATAACTGAATCACTGAAAGAAATTCTTAAACTGCACAAAAATTTAAGATACTTTGCTTACTCAACCACTTAAATTGTGAAAAAAATTACAAGAGGCCTTTTTTGTTGTTTGTGGCGCAACTAAGAAGCTGCTTAGTTTGCTTTTGCCTCTGGTCTCTGGCTGTGTGGTGTTACTTATTCAGAGACACATCTTTTAAAAAAAAAAAAAAAAAAGAAGAAAGAAGTCATGCATGATCTGGAAACATGTGAGCAACTCGAGAGAGAAAGTCTCAATGACCACGGGGGAAGACTTACCCGCTGAGTATGCGGGTTCTCCGGCTCCTGCCAACCACCGCTGGCTGCAGTGGAAAAAATTCACCAAAACATGAGATTTAGACAGACAAGAAACAAATTCAACAGATGACAGCTTCCTTCATGAGATAAATTAATGAGCAATTGCAGATCTACAGCAACACTTTGACACATTACAGTGTGTTTCCTCTTATTATTGAAGTTAAGAGTTTTAGAAGTATGATCACAATCGCATCAGCACCCACCAACTGATTTGTCAGCCATTCCCACATCCCTAGACGTCCAGCGACAGAAGCCACAGGCTAAGTAGTATGCCTTCTTCATGGCCGTCTTGGTCGGGTCGTCAGGCAGAGGAGCCGGGATGTTGGTGGCCCGAGTGGAGAGTGTGTGCATGCAGCATGGGCAGTCGAAACAGTTTGCACATCTACAGCCGAGCACAGAAATGAAGGATAAGATGTTAAAAACATAAAGAAGCAGAATTAATGAATGTGTGTTGTACATATACGAAGCCTTTTCTCTGCACGTTAGTCTCACCTGTTCTTCTTTAGCTTTGCCTCTGCAGAGGGCATATTCTCCAGACAGCTGGGACAATAGTGAGAGTCCACCTGATCACCACAAACACATAAGAGAGACACTAAATCATCCACATCTTAAAGTTTATCGAACACTGGCCTCGCAGTTTTTGTATTATTAAAGTGTCGAGAGGACAAATAAACTTCATTATCATTAAATATTTTAAACATGTATTTGTGCAGTGTGGTATAATAACTGCTTTTCTGATTGTTAATGTGAAGATGCACTACATGAAACATCTAGCTAACACAAACGTCCCTCTGGGTGTGGTGTCCACGTTAACAAGCTGGATTCAGACACTGTGGACTTTATGTGGGGCGGGCTGTATTATAAAAATATTTTTTACTTGCCAAACATGTCGCTCATGTTATCTATTTATGGGGTAATCGAGTATTTTGATGTTAAACTTAAAGAATAGAAATAGCTAGTTAGCTTGTTTGCCTATTTGTGCTGTGCTCGGCAATACGCTAAGTCGAACGGAAGTTGAACGTCGTTTACAGCCAATGAGATGAGGCGGCTGGTAGAGAGCCGCTTGATTGACAAGGCAGTTGACCATAGAATGAGCGAGACGGCTGACTTTATCCCGCCTCCCTGTCAGAGCCACCAGCCCGGCTAACAACAAAGTAGCTAACAGCTAGCTTGTTGATGATCAGGAGAAATTCTTACGTACCTCATGAGACACACACTCCAGAGAGCGCAGCTCACTGCAGTAGCGGCAGAAATAGAGTTGAGATATAGGGGCCCTAATTCTTTTCTCTCCACGGACCAGATAGACGACTCTATCCGGCTGCAAAAGCGACGCCATCTCGGGAGTAGCGCGGCCGAGTCCGAGAGCTCACTGCCGGCTGCTGCTGTGGAACTGACCGCTGGTTGTGAGGGTGAAGCTCAGTGTCGACCCCGTGTGGAGAACAGAGGGAGTGTCAGACCCACACCCATGGAAAGATGCCCGGAGGGGTCCAACACTATTAAACTGTTTAACACTGTGTTACACTGTTTAACACACACACAGTTTCCTTCGACACTTCTTCACTGAAAAGTCAAATTTCAGTCAGTGTTAACCTACATACTCGTGTCAATTAAGACTAAACTAGTAGCAATTATTTGTTCTTATTTTGCTTTTTCCCTTTTTGTATCCTTTAGTAATTTTTTATGCTTTTATTACTGATGGCCCATTTTCTTATTGTTTTAATGATTTAGTTCTTTTTTTTATTTTATCATCTTTGTTTGTACTGTCTTTTCTATTAGTTCCTGCTGACTGACTCTATGTTCTGGCTGATCTACAATTTTGGTGCACTTTATCTAAATAAGCAACTGAAAACATAAATGGAACATGATGCTGTGATATTACTGCACCAAGCACAGACATAGATAAAATAACTAAATAATATTTATTATGTTAAATCACAAGTATCTACCCCATCTGCACCATCATTTGAGATACACCTGTAGACTGGCACTCACAACTAGAACACAGCTTATTATACATGACACACATGTATAACTCTGCACGACAGGCATGCAGCTCTCATTTTTTTCTCCAAGGCAGAACAAAGACAGAAACTATGTGTGTTTGATACAGACTAATATGGGATTTTCCCCCTGTAATGATTTATTTAATTGAGATGCCGCCCACACAACATAACTTTCAGGTGTAACAAAATCATGCTTGCATGTATATACTCAGATTTAAGGTACATACAGCCCCCTCTGGTATTTTGTTCAATATTTGCAGAGATAAGGCTCAGAGTGTATGATCAATATGGCTCTATTGTGTCAAGAAAATGGTAAACAGCCTGTCTTTCTAATCTTGTATAAATAAAGTGCAGTTCCAGTTTCCAACCAACAGCAGCACTTAGCAGTCACGTGTAATTTACAAAATACCTCTGAATGACACTTTTACTTATCTTTGGACAGTGGTTTTTTCACGAAAAAACAACAACACCTTACCTTTGATTAAAACATGTGTAAATTCCATTATTGATTCCCTTAAGGAGACACATACATGCATTTAAACTGAACAGCAAAGTATTACAGAAACAAAAGGTGTTTTTTCCCTCTTTTGCCAAGTGATGAACACTGATGTGTGTGAAGCAGCTCCTGTAGTCCAGAGGTTGGTGAGGACATTATAACATTAAGTCAGTGGGAGAAGTTACCGTATTTGAACTACTTTAACTCAGATTAAATGTGATAAACATCTTGTGCCTTTTTTGTGCCTGGTACACTCTTTGCTCCACCTTGAGTCTAACAGTTTTTGCAAGTTCTCCTGTAAAATGCCTTATGCATCTCTGCAAAAACAACTGTGGCCTTGTGCGACGCTGCAGATCTGAGCTGAACGCTGTGTAAAACACAGTCAATGAGGTGCTCTAAGCAGACTGGAAAAGAGGCCTGGCAGCCACCCACAGGGCATATGGCCAAGTACCAGCTCACCATGGCAACCGCTGATCCATGAGAGGAGAAATGATCCATGAATAAAAATTAAACAAACAGTGTTTCTCCTTTTCTGGCTGTTTTTTCTTTAGGAAAGGTGACGCTGATCATCATGTGTTCATTAAGATTCAGTCAGCCTCAGCTTGTCCCTCCACCAGCCTCTTTTAACGTTTTATCTGTCATGCAATCTGTCTCAATTAGCGCTGTTTATGGATGTTCACAGTAGGTTAAGCACCAGGCATGCTCACTCACCTCACAGAGACCTCACCAACTGTGTTTGTTTTGTTGTCAGGGGAAGTGAATGTTAACATAATTTACTCATTCAGTACTACATAACCTTTACTCAATAAAAAGGAGACAAACTGCCACATGCAGTGTCCTGCTGATGCACAATCAAACAGCTGTGACTGCTGTGTGATGCCGGAGGAATCCAACTTTCCATCTACCTGACATGTAGATTCAAGATTTTATTCGTCCGTTGCACAACAATAACCTGGAACAGTAGCTGGCAAGGAAAGCCATGAAATCTTGGCCCTGTAATGCCAAGTGTATCATATACGTACGTTAGTTTCTGAGACCTCTACATCATTGTTGGGATTTTTTTTCTTTCCCTAAAAAACCCAATTTACACAAACATAATGCTGAAAAATACCAAATAACCAAAAGATAAAGAAAAATGCTGGATGTAGAAAAAAATCATATCTGCAAATTAAATTTTTTATTTGTGAGAATTTGTGAGTTCAACAAACACTGAAGTTTAGAAAAATGAGAATTTTCTGGCAGTTATCTGACAGTACAGGCTTTACAGGGTTAAAGAACAGGCTCCCTCTAACAACACTCAATAAATCTCTCGAAAGAGAAGCACGCAAGTAAACAACACTAACATTTCAAGACAGGTGAATAGAATATAGTGTATAAAATCAAATATAAAGCTACGACAGATCAAATGAAACACAGACGATACTGTTAAGCAGTAGAGGTGGTGCGGTTAATAGGTGCAAAAATATGAATATGCAAGGATTTTAGTGTGCAATGGGGGGATGTGTTCATTCATTCATTCATTCATTCATTCATTCATTCATTCATTGTCCTCTGTCAGTTGTGTGTGCGGCGTTACGTCAGCAGGGGGCGTCGTCGCAGCCAGCTGTGCGCCCCCTCCCCTCTCCTGTCATCTCCTCTCCTCTCCTCTGCTCCCTCCTCTCCTGCCAGAGGACCTGATTCATCCTGAGGCGGACAGACGGACAGACAGACAGACAGACACAGTGCGCGGTCACACGGCGCGATGTGGCCCAGGCTCGTCCCGCTGCTGCTGCTCGGTCTGCTCAGACCCTGCGCCGCCGGAGCGCTGCTCACCCAGGTAGGCACCCACCTGTTGGCGCCCACACACCCACCGGCGGTGAGGGCAGAGGACACTGAGGAGGGGGACAGAGGAGGGCAGAGGGGGATTAGATGCGACGCGCCGCGAGCGTTGACGGTCTCCCGGGCAGCCATCTTACCTGAGTGTTAAACTTTCTGTCACCGGAGACAGTGGCCAAGACCTCTGTATGTTCCTCGGATTTTTCTACACGTGATGTTTTTTTTTCAGTTAAAATAATGAGCCTAAGACAACTGGGAAAAAAGCCTCACAGATCCTGCGTAGAAATGTGATGATTGAGAGGTCCAACAGAATAAAATTTAATAATAAGGATCATCTCAACATGCAAATATGATCTAACACAAGCTGGCTGAGAGAGACTGTCTGAACAGTGAAGAGTCAGCCTGCAAAGTTAACTGCATCCAGGTTTTTGGAACCATAATTTAACCTCAATGTGTGGATTAAATGGATGATGATGGTATAAAAACACAGAGGGGTGATGGTGTTTTGTAATTGCCTCGATGCTTCCCTTTTCTTGGTGCAGCTGTTTGGGGTTTTTTTGTTAGTTAGTTTTTTTGTCTTCTACAAAACTGCCAGACCTTCCTTCTATTTTAATATGTTACCTGTTGGTTTTCATTGTGATGACCCTCAGGGTTGGGCTGACTTGTGTACATGAGGCTGTGGGAGCGAGCAGCTGGCACTCTGAGCTCCATGACTCTGTGTTGCAACATACTAGAGCAAACATATTTCACATTTAAGGATGACTTAACTGTTTTTTTTAACTTCCTGTTTACAGTAAATGTTTTAAATGACGGCGCATTTTGGCCTCCAGTGCCCAGTTTCTCTCTTCTACAAACTGAGCTTGTGAAAAAATGCCTGGCACTGTTTTCCAGAGCCAAAAGTGACACACACCCGATTTTTATTTAACAACCATGAAAGATAAATGAAATAATGAGTGCTTTTGGGGTTTTTTTTCCTCCCTCCTTATCAAAATAGCCGATAGCTGATGATGAACGTCCTTTTGATTAACAAGTTGACAAATCGTTTTCATCTCATGTTCACTTCAGAGCTTGTGATCTAATGACCTTGAAATCATTTATTTGTTGCCCCGAAGTGAAGAACTTGTCACACGACTGTGAATCTATCAGTTATTTTATTTGCTCATCATTTACTCATGAGAACGCAGCAGCGCCAGTCGACAAGCAAGCCTGCCGCTGAAACATTCTCCACAAAGGAGAGAAGTGACTGATGAGTCCACTAAAAGGACGGGGGAGGAGGCGACTGAGATGTTATAAAACGCGAGGGCCCGTAATCAAACATTTGTCACGAGTAAGGTCAGATCCAAGGCAGGCTATTGGCTGGAAAATGGGTGTTGTGTTAATACTACAGGAGAGAAGTACCGGTGACCGCGTTGGCTTTTGGCCAGTGTAAACAAATATAACCTGCTCTGACCTGTCTGTACCCCCAGAGGTGTGAGTCACCTGCAGACGGCACCATTTACAAATACCAGGCCAGGACCCTGAACGGGAGTCACACGGTGAACTTCAGCGACTACAAAGGCAAGAGCGTCCTCTTCGTCAACGTAGCCACGTACTGAGGGCTAACCTTCCAGTATGTGGGTAAGAAACGGCACCGCTGACGGCATTATTTTGTGTTGTAGTACAGAAGACTGAGACACTTAATGTCTTTTTTTTCTTTTCATTCTCAGAACTGAATGCACTACACGAGGAGATGAAACGTCTTGGGCTCACCATCCTCGGCTTTCCTTGCAACCAGTTTGGGAAACAGGAACCGGGTCAAAGACATGAAATCCTGCCAGCTTTGAAGTGAGACAGGTTTCTCTTTTTGATGTAAATACCAGGTCAGCCGCAACCCACTGGATTAAAACGCTGTCAGCAATTAAAACGATTAGATCGGAGGTGGTCAAACTGAATGAAAAAATGTCAGCTAAGTCCGTCTTATGTTAAGAATCCCCTTTAAAGCTGAGCCGCAAGCGTCTCACAGGACAGTATAGTATGTTGCAGTGTTCTGTAACATAAGAACCTTCAAAGCTGGATGTCGAGAGGAATTTGCAATATTGGTAAATCCTCTTATCAATCACCGACACTTCATTTAATCAGCAAAAACATCCTTTGGCATTAAGATCGGTTTCTGTCGGTGGCGCATAGGATTTATGTCTCAGGTTCCATCGGTCATCTCATATCCACGGCAAAGCCTGCTGCGGTTGACTTGTGTATTTTTGTGAAGTGAATCTAGGGCAGCTGCCAAGCCCTGCAGTGCTCGCAGGCCCGTCCGCTGATAAGCTGCCCTCTCTCTGGATTCCAGGCATGTCAGACCAGGCAACGGATTTGTTCCAAACTTCCTGCTGTTCGAGAAGGGTGATGTGAACGGAAAAGACGAGCAAGAGGTTTTCACTTTCCTGAAGGTACGTTGTTACTGCCCGGACAGTGTGTGGTGAAAACTCTTCAAATCGTACTGTGCATCGACATGGGGAGCCTGTTTACGGTAGATAAAGATCTATCCAGCTGTGCAAGCCTTCAGACAAACCTCTCGGCCTCGTTACTCAACATCTGTCACCTTTTCGGGTGGGTGCTTTACAGCGTGACAACAACCGATCTTGTTTATCAAATGGCGCATGAGTGTGCCCACACCCAGCAGCGACAGGTGTTTCCCAAATATAATCGGCCATTAGGAGCTGTTTGATCTCGATTTATGAGTCACGGAAAAAAGTCCCCATTAAGGTCCCCATAGTAGATGCATAAGCAGGAGTTGATTTTACCACCATGTAAATGATTCATTTACTTAACAAAACAGATGTTGCAAATGAGTTGGTCTCGTGCTCGTACAGAGATGTCACTCGAACAGACTGTCTCTTTATAATTCTGAACTTTGTATCAACCAGAACTCCTGCCCTCCAGTCGGAGACAGCTTTGGCAACCCCAGCAACAGGTTGTTCTGGGAGCCTCTGAAGCTCAACGACATCAAGTGGAACTTTGAGAAGTTTTTGGTGGGACCAGACGGGAGGCCGGTGATGAGGTGGCACCCGAGCGTCAACATTTCCGAGGTCCGGGCCGGCATCCGCAAATACCTGCTCGAACTGTACACGGGGGATATTTTTAATTAGACCCGATCCATCATGCAGTGTCTTTGATCTGATGCAGTAGTGATGCTCTAGTGTAATCGAGTGTAATGGTAGCAGTTTCTGATAGGTGAAGATGGCACGTTTAATGAAGAGGACGCTTGAAAACAGGAACTCTGTGGTGCCTCCTCTGAGTCTGGAGTTCAGGACAGCTCTTCAGTGCATTCAGGCTGCCCCGCAACCCCACAGCATCGTGTCATCTTCTCATGCCAGAAGCTGTGAACCATTGCAGCCTAAATGTTAATTACTTTCAATAAATCATGGGAGAAAAACACGCGGATGTGCAGAACTTTTCTTTAAACTGTGGGTGTCGCGCAGTGGCGTGCACAGGTAGACACAAGGTGGTGCTCTAGCACCTGCCCGTTGCCCTCTGGACCAAGCAGCTGCCCTTTTGAAAGTTAACACACAGAAATGAAAGGAGTCGAGTGTTTAGTTTGCCCTTTAAACCTCAGCTGCCAAACAGTAACTTTATTTTATACTCTGTGTTTTGAAGTAGCCTGTCTCATACAGCCACACAGCTGAGTGTAAATTAGCCGACTGCCCACCGGTTTAACAAGCAAGCTGCCAGCCCAAATCAATGTGACGACCACTAATGTTGGTGGAGTTTGTCTTTACAGCATCAATCTATCAGGATATTTGAGCTGAAGATTTAGTGTTGTGTAGGTTCACATTAGGCTCCATAATTGACACTTGCAGTGAAAAAAAAAAGTTCTTGTAATGTAACCAAGAAGTCTTATTCATACTGTTGGTCTGTTGGGAGGATAAGAAAGGAAAGAGAAAGGCAGCTACAGCAGGCAGCAGAAGAAAATGAAGAGGAAAGGTCAGAGGCCCTACAACTACAACAGTGGTTTTGCAATATTAAATCAGATATGAAGCTATACAGTAGGGTAAAGTCAGCTAAATGAGGATCTTCATTCATCACAAGCACAGATATTAACTCAGTATTCGTCAAAAATGCATTATCTTTACTGGACACTCGTTTCAGTCGAGTGTTTGCTTGTTTGTTTTTTAAATCTCACACAGCTATAAAAAGGCAGCCGACAGTTCCACATGTTGCACAAAATGCCCCTATTTTCCACTGAGCACCTGCCCCCCAAAATGTCTGTGCACGCCACTGGTGTCGTGTCATGGAAAGGCGTAACCCCTGCAGTAAAACTGGACAAAACGTGAGCATGAATGAGCAGGGTGAGATGCTAATAGACATTTAGAATAGATTTATTAAGCCAGTCAAATACAAAAAGTCTCACATGTGCTTTTGCCTACAGCAAAAAAAGGAAAAGGAAAAAACGGGCTACAAACCAAGAAAATACAACTGCCAGTAATTACAGCGTACCTTTCAAAGTGCAATTCTGCTAATTTCTCATTTCAGCTCTCACTCATCATGATTTTGTTCCCACTAACTTAACTTGATAAAACCTTTTTCAAATTCATCTGCACATATTTTGAAGCCCTTCATCTGACCAGCTGATGTACACTATAAACTAAGAAAATCTGAATGGGAGTTCAGTTAAAACAGTGGTTCAATTTCGGAGATCTGCCTTTTAAAATGCTAACACACACCACTTTGAGGTGCGGATCCCGTGTCTGTTATCAGGGCCCTCGACTTCGTGTTACAGCAGCTCACAGGTAAGTCGGCGCAGAAAGGATCGCTGGTTGAGGTTTTCCTCTGAGAAGTGGCTGTAACACTGAGTTTAGGCCCCCCCCAAACACTGATGGAAAAAAAATCTTCCTCTCTCCATTGGTTAAGCAGAATTAAAACATTTCATTACAACTCCTTAAGTTACAGGATGAAGAGGAAGACCGCCATCACCGCTGCCTAAAGCGTTTGGTGCTGTGACTTATAGTTGTTCTGTATGTCGGGGCTAAACTGTGGGCAGTGGTACAGGATGCAGTAAGATGAGTATGAATATCGGAATGAGTGGTCAAATCATCAATTGTGGTCAAGTAGAAGTGTTGTGTTTAATGAGATTAGGTCCATCATCATGGGGAAAATAAAAGTTTGTGTATGTACTGTGCATTGTGTATTGTGTCTGATACAAACATACAATGTCAATAGCTACAATATATTTGGATTACACTAACAACATAGAAAGAACAGCATTACTAAAGACAATGATTTACACTTAGTCAATGCAACTATCAAAACAGCAGGTTATAAATAAATTATCAATAAGCACAATCGTTTTTGGTATGATACCATCAAAATTCATTTCCCAAAAGTTTTGTATTTCAACAACCACTTTTGAACAGTTACACATATGGGACAGTTCTATAACATCGATGGTACTGAAGAAATCTTCATAAATGAATGAACATTCACATTGCAAATTCTATGATTTAATGTACCTATATAATCATTCATTGTTGGAATGAGTATACATAGTCTTAGCAATATTGGGGAATGGCTTCCTGTAACCCTACAAGTAACAAACTAAGTGTCAAGTTGTTACATATTTGCAGAGAGACAATCACATAGGTATATTTTTCTGGAAAAAAAACAATGTTAATTATTCCAACCTATTTAACAAATGACTTCAGTTCCTGATAAAAAAATCTAAATAATATTTCATGTATATATTCAGAATAGCGAAGTGTTTCACAAATAGCCTTATAAAACGCAAGTATAAACAACATTACAATAGGATATCTACAGTTCAGTAGGAAAATTATAGATCAAATCACACCTTGTCAACTCAAAAACAAACTGATTTCATGCTACTACCCAGACTCCATCAGGTGGGTACGGTGATGCTTTAGTGCTTTCCAGGGTCAATGTTCTGTCGCTCCCTTTTTCCAAATCCCGCTCCGGCCGCTGCCGCTGCTGCTGCCACAGCTGCTGCGGACTGATCTATACGAGACACACAGAGACACAAGACAGTATTATCTTCACAGTCACAAGCTTTGGCCCGAAACACACTTCATTACAAAAAGTTAAAATAAACTACAAAAGTCATGATCTGCATGAATAGTGTATTCTGTATTTTTCTTGTCAACAAAAAACTACTATTCACATTAACCCACTACTACTATTAAAAACTGCTATTCACAGCCACTTAAGGATTTTATTCTGACCTTTTAAAATGCCACTATATATCTGTGGACAATTTGACATTATCAGTAAGAGCAAATAGGCTCAGGTCTATGGCTGGGTATATCAACAGGTATTGAAAGACTGACTTATCACTTTTGCTGACAATAAGAGAAACAGTGTACAAAAATGCCCTTTATAACAGACTATAAAACTGTACTTGTCTGGCTGATCATACCTGCATTCTCTGGTGGTGGTCTTGAGCTCTCGCCTACTGCCCTGGCCCCTCTGGGCTGCGGGAATGACGACTGCCAAGGAAAACCCTGACCAAAAGAAAAGCACCACATTAGTTGAATTCATCAAACATACATCATTCATCACAACCAGCAGCCCTCAAGTGTTTGCCGTAACCTAACAATCCTTAATGAACGTAAGCGTGGCAAGGTTGAGCTACAGTTAGGCCTTATTACATCTGCTTGTTCCTCCCAAAAAAAAAGGTAATGGGAGTAGAGGAAAGAGAGAGAAGAGCCTTGTTTCCTCAGTGAAGCAGTCACTCCAGAGACAGAGACAGAGGGGCCTTAAGAGGACCCTTACCGGGGTAACAGGCTGGAAGTCTCGTACAGGGGGCGGTGCTGCGGCGGCTGCGGCTGTGGCGCCTGCTGCATTGGGCATCCTGGGAGGGAAGTGTATGGGCCAGCCCTCAAGGCCCTGCGGTCCCACCTGCACAAAGGGACCACAGTAGGGAGGGCTCAGCGGGCCGTTCACTGAGCTTGACGTGGGGTCTGAGGTACGTCTTTCCTGCTGCTGCCCCTACGAGGGATCACAAGTACACACGTGATCCCCAATCAGTGCACGGCTGCTACCTTCAGCGAGCGCAGCAGCCCTGTCATGGCACGGGCCGCCGCCGACCTTCAACCCTACTGCCGCTGCCTCCCATTGAGGAGTGTAAATGTTCCACCTGTTGCTCCCGAATGCACTAACAAACAACCTAGCTGGAGTGAGGCTCTTGTCCTGAAATATTGATTTGTCCAGTATGAACTTATTTTAGTCAACACCTACATGACTGCATCTTGGCACAAGGGGGCGCTACTCTGCATGGTTTACCCACAATTCATATCCCATTTCATCTTGATGCATCCCAAAGGCTTAGAGAGCAACTTTCAGTCAATGCCTCAGCCCTGATTAAATGTACTCGGCCAAAGTGACCAAACATAATCACCTATCCAGGCTGAAGGCACCATTCCATTTAAAATATCAACATGTCTGCAAAGCTACCAGCCTCAGGCCTCGTCTACAGTCAGTACCTGTTTGTGATGCTGCATTTGCAGTCTCTCCAGCTTACATCTCTCTGTGCGTTCTCTCTGACACTCATTCTGCGCCTGATGAAGCTGAAAAAAACAAAAAAATCCCACATTAGAGAGCAGTTCAGTTATCATAGTTGTACCACAGACAGAGTCAGAGTGAGTCAGTCAGTCAGACACACACACACACACTCTCACACACACACACACTCTCACACTCTCACACACACACACTCTCACACACACACACACACTCTCAGGAGAGCACATCTGAAACACAGATTACCTGGTTGGTCAAATTAGTAATCTGACCCTGGAGTCTCTCAACTTGCCGCCTCAAATCCTCTTTTTCCTCATTCATTCGCTCCCTGTCGCTCCTCTCTTTCCTGAAGTCTTCCTCAAAGATCTTCACCTGAAGTACAATGGAAATTATAAAAAGCAGTAGAGGAAATGCATGTGTAATTAATAGCAATGAAACTCGTGCATGTGTGTGTTTCGCTGCATGCCTGACCTGTTCTTTAAGGACAGCAATTTGAGTGAGCAGTTCCTGTTTCTTCAGGTTATTGGCTGCATCTGCAAAGTTACCCTGACCAGGTGGTTGTTGGGAGGATGAAGGGGAGTGCAGGTTTAAGGCTTCTTCTAAAGCCTGCGGTAAGGAATAAAAACAAGTATTACACACAAAGACACGTCTCTTCTTTATCTCTCTACCTCTCTTTTTGCATCTCTTCCACACCCACCCTGTTGAGGCGTTGGATCTCCTTCTCCTGGTACTCCCTCTGTTTGCTGAGAGGCAGCAGCTGATCCTGCAGGTAGCGAATCTTCTGCTTAAGCTCAGTGGTTTCAGAGTTGAGGCACTCCTTTTCCCCCTGAAACACACACAACCAAAACATTCTTCAAGTAACCTGAAACTTTTTCCCCCCTTTGTTCTGGTTTTGATATTCTACGCCAATTTCACAAGCCTTTTGTGCGTCTGTATTCTGTATGGTATTCACCTGCACATTTTCGATCTTGGACTTGGCCAGCAGCAGCTTCTTGTCGTAGTCGCGCTGCCTCTGCTCTCGCTCCGCCTCGAGCTCGAGCACAGTTTTCTGGGATTCGGCCAACCGTTGTCTGAGGTCTGTGATCTGAGAGATAAGGTAAATCACTTAGATGAGGAAAGCATCAACTAACTGAACACAAATCATACAAAAAAACAAAATGACAAAAAAAAGACAACTGTGAACAACTTTTTGGTGAAGATAAACATCAGCTGTTGCATGTGTTAGGATACAGCCTTATGTGTTATCAACTCATAAAGTAAGCCACAGCAACAAGGACACATTTGCAAACACACGCAGTTCTGTTTTTGTGTAAAATATGAACGAACCCAGTGACGCAAATGGATATATCTAGGGTTCTGTGGTTTAAACCAAAGGTTGCATGGTGTCCCTGTCTCAACAAAGTGTGAATGTAGGTTTGATCATGATTGTGGGTGTGCAGAAGCGTAGGTGTGTGAGTATGAGTGTGAGAGTGTGTACATATTGTGTGTCTCTGCTGCCCTCTGACTGCACCACAGCAGGAAGTCGGCGGATACCAGAGAGGTGAGGGGAATTCTCACTGAGGTGTGACAGGCCTTGTGGTAAGTATGCGCTGAGATAGCAAGCTATTGCAAGATTGCACCTTTTCCACTGGACAAGCATATATAGAAAACACGCGCACGCACGCACACCTGCTTTACTGCCAACTGATGCTCACTGACATAAAATCTTGTGTTCCTTAAAAGATATTTCCAAATAACATAATGTTTGCCATCATTTACTTTATATAAAAAATATATCTACTGTAATGTTGGCAAAAAATTATTGGAATGTGACCATCAGTGTCAGAATGCTACTGCTTTTTATTTCAAATCCTACCGGCAAGATAATATTGTTTTATTTTTTCTGACTAGTTTGTGATCAGTAATGTTCACTGAGGAAAAATGAAACTGAATTTTTCCAAATGTGCTACTACTGGTAACAGCAGCAACAGTAATGCAGTAAATGAATTAGGCTGAGTGAAGAACAGAAGAAGACGTTAAAGTGGAAAGTGTTCATTTTAGACCTTAAGCAACAGCCAAAAACCAAGCACATACACTATTTAGAGTTTTGAATCTAAAATAACTTGTGTGGGAAAACTCTGACACACTGCAAATCAAACATAAAATAAAATGCATAAAAACGAGGTGAGGGTACAGAAATAATTTGGATTGGATTGACCTGAAGCAAATGAATAAAACTGAACTAATGTTTTTAAACACAGTGGACCCTGAAAGGAGAAACATTAAAGGCATTTGTAGACAATTAGGTCTCAAGTTCTCCTTTAGTAGCTCTATATCAGTCAAAGACACAGTAGTGTCTTCCCACACCCTTCATAACAGCTGTAAAGTCATTACTGTACCTTCTGTTCAAACTGTGACTTCATGGAGTTCCACTGAATGTCCCACTGCTTGTTCACCTCCAGTACCTGTAAGTAACACCAGAAAGTGAAACAAATGACACTAAACATGTAGGAAACAAAATACTCAGAGACTTTCCCCTATGGCAAAAGAGGATGAGCAGTAAGAACAAAAAAGACTCACATCCTTTCTCTGCTTCTCCAAAAGCTTGATCTTCTTTTCATACACCTCAGCATCACATGGTTTAGTTGGGGTTTTCTCTGCAGCTTTTCCACTCTGGGGGCACACAAAACATTCCTAAATCCACAACATTCATGGGTGGGGAAATTTTAAGTCACAAAATCATTGAGAAACATTTAAATGAATTTCTAATAAGGCAGAATAAATAAAAAATATAATCTTAAATAAAAATAAAAATGTTTGAGAATTAATGACAATTAAAAAAAATAACTTATATGCAACTCAAATATAAACTACCTTTTGCGGTGTGGTGGCCTCCATCTTCGGTCTTACAGCAGCCGACTCTTCCTTCGCTGGCTCCTCTTTGGCCTCTGGAGCGTCGGTGTCAGATGGCACTACAGATGCCGCTGCCGCTGCTGCTCCTCCTGTGACCAGCTCCTTAAGTTTCTGGTTCTCCTGTCTGTATCAGCAAGGCAGTGAAAACGATAGCACTCATGAGCATCGGTCCCTTCCCAGAAGTTTTGGTACAACTTCAGGATGTCCTTTGGGAAGAACCTATAATACCCACTACATGAAGTGACGCCAACAGAAAGCAGAGGAATAATCCCCCATCAAAAGTGAAAGCATGTTCGACTGTCATCATCCATGTGTTGGATTCTGTCCTTTTGTCGTTGCAGGCTGATTCACATCACAAAAAAGGGCATGAGAAACTAAATTTTCTTAGTTTAAAAAATGAAAGACCAGAGGAATGAGATGTGAGAGTGTTCGAATTGTTGAGTCACTTGTAGGGAAATATACAGATATCAGTTTTTTCTCTTTGACCTTACTAATAATAACGTTTCTCCTCAAGCAGAAGCAACACAAAGCCCAGTCAAATCAAAAGAGGGACAAACATTACCTCAGCTGTTCCAAGTCTCGATTCCTGATATGATGATCCTCTTCCATTTTCTTTCGCAGCTCATTGTTCTCCTGTCTGAGCTGCTCACAGAGAGTCTATAAAACACAATTATCACAAATGAAACATCATTCTGGTGTTTTTAGTTTTTTATTTCACATCTGCATGCCCACATATAGCTAGAAGCAACTGCCTTTAATACGATAGTACAACACAAAAAGGTTCAAGCAAAAATTATGGTGGTTTTGGGGTGTTCCTGGATTTCACATTTTATATCCAACCATGAGCTTTCTGACAGATTTGCAAAAAAGGTGCAAAGAATAGAACAATGAAAACAGACTTGAAAATATTAAGACCGGGTCACTGGAAAACCTATTGTATCTTAAATTATTATAATATATTAGGTCTTTCAGAGGTCCCAAGTGGTGATGCACAAAACAACCTCTCTTGACACTGTGCAAATAAAATCTGCCACAAAAAACACTCCTC
The DNA here is from genome assembly GCA_028564955.1 of Terapon puta. NCBI lineage: Eukaryota > Metazoa > Chordata > Actinopteri > Centrarchiformes > Terapontidae > Terapon > Terapon puta. The sequence goes on along the minus strand of JAOXYL010000065.1, from coordinate 17,489,606 downwards.
ACACACAACTCATGTCTCTTTGAAGCCTGTGGAGAGGAACCACATTTTTTACCATAAAATGCAGCCGTTAAATGATGGAGTGACAACATGTACAAAAAAGTAACTCTGTAGCATTCAATATAAAACAGCCAGTAAATGGCTGCCTGTAAATTGAATACATAACATTTTTAAAAATCATTAACTATGATAAACCATTCTCTATACATATTCCCTACAGCTGTAAGATGCTAAATAAACTACAGGTACCTTTAAAGTCATCCAGGTAGGACAGTTTAAATGAAAATGAGTGTGGTCGTTACTTTACTGTGGTCATATAGTCACTGCGTCACATACCTGGAGGAGGGAGGTCCTCTGTTCATTCTTTTGGACCTTAGAGGAAAGGTGGTGAAACTCCACAGCCATTCGACCGAGGTGAGCCAGCAGCTGGTTTGGGTTGGACTCCTCTGCGAATATGCTGAAGGAGCTCTCCAGTCTCTTCAGCTGGCTTGCTAGTTCGATGTTCTCCTGAGGCAGGAGGGGGATTACTCCTGCTACTGACCCGGCCTGGAGATACCCACACAGGTGATCAATCAGTCAGACCATCCTCTCTGGATGACTGGATGTGCGAGCTAATAATCACATATGCATCTCAAGTGGCACGAGACTGAAAGATCAGCACACAGTCATCATGTAACTATTTCTTTGAAATGCAGCAGCTGATTTTTCTTAAAGTCAAACCAGTTTGTCCTGTCGTATCTAAATTTAGTACACTGGGTGGAGGTAATACTTTTAAAAAATCTGTTCAGGTGTGGAAACTGTGTTAAGTTAGACTATATAATTTTACAATATATGACAGACTGGTCAGTAACATTACTTTTGACATGTCTGCCTCAAGTATTCTGGCAAAGCGTCCTGTTAACACATCCCCTTGGATACAGTGTGTGAATGAATCAGCAGTGTAATTCTAGTCCGTAATAATCCTGGACTTTCCCTTGGCTGACTCAGGTTGGAGCTACCAGTATTGAGTGTGTTGGTGAGTCACCCCACGAAGGACAGGTTTCTAATATTAAGGAAATTGTCATAAAGAGTAGAAGTTGAATTTAGCATTAATTAATTATTTAAAATAATAACTTTCAGAGTCAGCACCACGCTCTTAACATACTGCATTGAACAGAACCACTAAAATATGAGTTCTTGTGGTCAAAGTGGAAAATGATTCAACTTAATCTTAATTTGTACTTTAAAAAAACACTACTACGTACAGTCAAGGCATCTGAAGGCTTCCCATCCATATTCACGACCTCAAACTCTGATAAGGCCTCCTGTAAAGACCAAAATGTAAATAGTACCATAGTATAGGCAGTGTCTGTAATGTAAGCTTGTAAGAATAAACATCCTCCAGTTGAGTGCTGTCACATGCCATCATCTAGGCCCTTATAATGTTTGTTTCTAATGTTATTTACGAATATAGTCATCACAAAGTTTCTGACTGCACTAAAAACTCTCACACAGAGTACAAACACTTACATTGGGCTTGTCAGGCTGAAGGGTCTTCCCTAAACAGCTTGTTTGCTCCTCCTTCTGCTCTACAGTGGAGTGTAAACAGGGTTTACCTTAAATAAACCACAACAAATTTGCGGTCAATGCAAGTTTCATTGAAGTAGAGTGGCATACCATATGGTTACAGTGTCCAGAATAACAAAACACGAATGTGAAAATACATCTGCAACATTAAATTTACAATTACTATTGAATTTGTGGGACTTACTTTGTGTATCAGTCTGAACGGGCCCTCCAATACACAGACTGGCAGCAAAGCTGGAGGACTTCAGGGCTTCGTTGTCCCTCACAAGCTCCTCCACTCGCTGCCGAAGCCTCGATGCCTCTGACTGAGACTCTTCTAGCAAATCACCTGCAAGTTTCAGAGAGATCTTGTCTCTGTCCAGCAGCACTTCACTTGAATTTCACTTGATCTGTTTCAGTGAACACTGCTACACCTAGATCTGTCGGCATAAGCAGTCACCAAGTCGGATATGATAGAAGTTAAGTGAGAACTTCGACGTGAGCAGCGCTCCTTTGGTGAGTCACAAAAGGAGCAGTCAAGCCATTCACAAAACTGGAATGAAAACTTTTCAACAAAGCAAACAAGATCAGGTTTTACTACATTCCACCTCAATGGCATAGCAACGCTTTGTCGTGCATTTGTATATTTTGACTGGAAGAGTAATTATGTAATCTGTTATGAAAAACACTGTATGATGTCTATGTAGGTGCATTAAGATTCAAATTAAATAAATAAATAAATAAATAGTAAAATGTAAAGCGAATACAGCTTTGTGTTATAGGTTTTACAAACTATGATTAAAAACTAAACCTCCCTGTATATATGTAAAACTTTGAGAAGATAAAATGCCCAGGTCTTAAGACACACAACAGATGTGTAACGCCAAAGAGCAGCTGGCGTTAGCCCTTCATCCACAGCCTTGAGGTAACCATGTCGTCCTTTTGGCACCAACCTAAGCTCTTAAGTCCCTTCATCCGCTCTCTCAGTATGCTGTTCTCCTCCAGTAGCTGTCGATAGCTGCTTCCCCCTCCGGCCTCCTCCCTGGCCTTCACCTCACTCCCACCTGGATCATAGATGCGGTACGGGCCTTTCCCTTCCATTGTCGTTGCTCACTTCCTAAACATGGTCCCCTGAACTGTGGAAAAAAAAATGAACTTGGATTAAAAAAAAAAACAAAAAAACAACATATGACGAAAAGTACTGTAAACTCCTTGGTGAAGTAGCTGACCTTTACAGAAAAGTGCTGATAGTAAAACCTTGTGTCTACAGTGGTCATCCAAAGAGAAGTTGGAGAAACAACTTCAGCATCTTTTCTTCACATCACAGAGAGTCACATTTAAATCACAAGTTTAAAGTGTGCCACTCAGAGGATATCTTGAAACTATCAAAAAGGTCAAAGGATGAAAGTGATCTACATCAAATGTCGACACCCGGCTGTTCATACAGAGAAAGATGAAAAGAAGAAAGAAATGAGTAAAAAAATACTTTAACATTACCTTATCCCTTTAACCACAACTTACACTGCAGCAACATTACAGCCACTCAAACACATAACAAGATGGTGTTTCTGTCACTTCTCTGCAGATTAAATACACACCACCCACTCAGAGATCACACTGTATCTGAGTTACACAAGTATAACAACCTCTGAGACCCCCCCCCACCCCCCTTCCTCTCCCACTTTGAATCTATATCAAAACGAGTGGAAACTAACAGCGCGACCCGCAGCTTTTTGAGAACACAATAGCACACGACAACAACTACACCACCATGATGCCAGGGAGAAACATATGGCAAGACTGTGCTGCCGTGTGTAAAGGCTAAATATGACAACTACACCGAGGAGGAGGAGGAGGAGGAGAAAAAGGACAAAAGCAAGAGGGAAAAAAAAACGCCAAACGTTACGTGAAACCTGCCCCGTAGACGACAGTCAAACACAGCCCAATCTAGCTAATGATAGCTACCTTGATTGGCTGAAAAAGGCTAATATTAGTTTTCGCTGTTGTCATGCAAATCGCTAGCAACATCCTCGTTAGCTGTCGGCTAGCTCACACTGGATGACAGTGCGGGACAGGAAGCCGCTAGCTCCTATCTCTCTCCTCTATTTCCCACCCTTTTTTACCCGCTACGGATACTTTTATCGAGGCGACAAGCCGGTCGGAAAGCGGAGTTTAAGCGCCGTATCAAAGAACAAAAGAGGTGTCTTTCTGTCCGGGTACCTTTCAGCTCGCAGTGGCCTCTCGTCTCTCAGACATCTATTGCGGAAGTGGTGTGCTCGGTCTGTAACCTGGGAAATTCCACCTCGCAACGTTTGATGTAAACAGCGGTTATTGACATCGCGCTGGGCCAATCAGAAGGCAGCACCCTGTCAGCGGGGCACCAATGATTGTAATGTAAACACAGGAGCTGCATGATGGGTTTTACTTTAATGTATGTGTGTGAGGATTCATGTAGAGAAAACACACTAACACAAGGGTGAGTAAGACAGAACTGTGTCAGTTTTCTCTTGAATCATAAATAATAGTTATGATTTAAAAACTTTTTAAAAACCTCTTGAGACTCATCTTCCATTAGTCCAAGGGACTAACCCAAGCATTTTCATTTTGAATGACTTTTTCTTTCATTGATAATTTTAGAGAAGGGGCTGGTGGGGTTTTCTGTGATTGCATCATATTATTTCCTCTGAACTCGGAGAGATCGTAAGGCCTACTTCAAAAGCTCCCCACTATGGGTTAAAGAAGAAATTGTTCAACGAGAGCAAACATATATAATCTTCATTTTGTGATCAAGTAATCACCTATAATAATCAATATTTTTTTTACGCATAAAACTGTTCATAGTTAACGAATAAACAATTATTATAAATAAGTAATTATCCAGAAGTTGACACATTTAAACTGTTTCGTCCAACAAACCTAAAGA
>JAOXYL010000065.1:17459309-17485041 GCA_028564955.1 Terapon puta | reverse complement strand
TTTATTAATCAACTAATCATTTCAGCTCTAATGAAGATCCATTAATATCTCCTGGGATTTTGGTTATTTTGACATAAAACCACAATGACATTTAAACATTATGCTTTTCTGGTCCCAAAGTCAAATACAACACCTATTTTATCTTATGTCAGACAAAAGCTAAGAGGTATTAACTGAGGAAATCTTTGCCATTTATTTTAATCTCTTTTTGACTGATTTTTTAGAACTTTATTTCAGGCCCCTGATTCACTGACCAAACATGAATAATTCAGAGAAATAGTGACATCTTGTGGGAATCAACAAACAGGTAATCTGTGGTCATGTGTCTTCCTCTGGGAGTTACAAAAACCATTATTTGGCTACCTGGAGGCGCAAAGATACTTCTGGTACCTTTTGGTATGTGACAGCATAAGATCACACTGAACCACATGAGGGTTCCTGTTAATGCCAGTGGAGTGATGCATGTTTCTGTGTAATGGATCAAAATGATTCATTTAACAAATAAACTACCCAAAAAAGTCTTATACAAATCACAAGTAAAAATATGCAGCTTCTAGTTCACAAAGATAATGAAGACAAACTCTTTCTGAGCATTAACCTTATGGGGGAGCATACTGTGTTAACACAGGAAACGCCCAGTGTGCAAATTATTTTACATTTCACATGATGTGATTTATGATAACACCGAGCAAACCAGCTTTGTTTTTTTTCTTTACGTAGCCACGATTATAACTTCCTGTCAAGCATAAAAGAGAACACTGATGACAGGTACCAGTAACACTGAGCTGCAGTTAAGGTTAAAACTGCTGTAACTTTAGTAATTACAATAGCAGCCATAAATAGAGACTTCCACAATTAAGAACTCAATATATCACCAAATTACTTATTTGTCTCTTTGACTTCTCATGTCAAATGAATGTAAATCAAACTGTAAAGCAGGTGAATAAGTGAGACGAGAGAGAAAGTGTGACTGCCTATAATGTGTGTACTTACTAAAATGTGTGTGCTTTAATATGTATCACACGCTTCATTTAAAACCACTTACGGCAACACTTGTGGACTGTACAGTGTGTGGACCAGCCGCGCCCCACTGGTCAGAAAACACAGACTGTCGCTCCAGGAAAATGTAAACAGTTCACACACAGAAGTTGTCATTTTTTCCTCTCAGTCCATTGTCTGCTACCAAGCACCTCGTCCTTTTTAAAGGTGGACAGTATTTTCATGTCCCGCTGCTGTAATATGGTGAAACCATAAACAGGCTGGTGACTCTGCCAGCACAAAAAGAAAGGCTTGAGGACGCAGGAAATGTCACCCATCATTTAGGCCTCCCATCCGCTTTTTAAAAAAAGAAAAAAAAATTAAAGCATTTTCCTCATTGCCTTAAGACAAAGGATTGAGCGGATGATGTGAGGGAGCGGGTGATCAGCAGATTGAAGCCCACAGTGTCACAAGTACAGAGTATTTACCATTCCAAACTCCCATCTTAGCAGCCAAAATCAGCAGCTGATCATGATTAGCTCTGTGGTGCTTAATACAAAATGTCCTTTTGTCAGCCGATTAGTGACTCCAGCTGTCCTCTCGAGGCATTAAACCAGGGATCCTTGTCTGTGGCTATGCAAAAAATCTGGGCAAGATGTGCACCAGTTAAGCTTCAGAGTTAACTCTAACGTGGTCTTCATATCCCTTTTTTATTGGAAATTTAAATATAACCTGTAACTAACAAAAAACTAGTGCGACAGATTGACAAATACGTTTTTCTCAGGCTCATGTTTAAAAAGAATTGTGATAACAAGTACATCTTATTTTCATGTTGCATTTTATATATTATTTATTTATATTTTATCTTCAATTTATTTTGCCCTTAAAAATGCCTAAAATCTTGTTTGGCTCTTAGCAGGGATTTAGCAACATGATCTGCTGACATGTAACAAATAACAAAATCATATTAGTAAAAGTTAGATAATTATTAAACAGAATCAAAATAAACATATCACAATAAACATTGCATTTACCAGCATTTTGTGGTATTTTCTTATGATTAGAAATTATTTACCACTTAAGGCAAAAATAAAAATACTAAACAATTATAGAGCTTATGACATTTCTTTCTAATATATAAGGTTGAAGGCAATCTTTTCACTGTGTTGCATGTCCCATGCCTCTCATGTTATGTTCCCAACAAAGGACAACACTGAACACTCAGTTCAGTCGCAGCATAAAATTATTTAACATGGCCTGAATTATTTTAAACAACACAAATAATAACAATAAATTGAATTCTTTACACTACACTACGCATAAAATGTTAAAGCAAATAAACCAAACAGCAACTCACCCTACACTCAGCTCAGTCGGAGAAGCACTTTTTAAGGAAACTGGTGAATAGGGGGGAAGCAATTTCACTGTGAGACTTGGGGAATTCCCATAACCCAGTAAAATGGCCTGATACAGTACGCTCAGCCTGAACAGAACCTGGTGTGTGTCCAACTGTGTGGCCTGCCTTTACTGAGCAACACAACACTGAATGCACTTAATTAAACTCTGTATAGCAGCTTGCAGCATGTACACCGTGCAGCACCACACCACTGCAAGTCAACAAAACCCGAATGGAAGCCACGAAGACATGACAAGATGAGAGCAGCAATCGAGAAAAATGCACAGATGACCTCCCGCATACACCACATGCATGTATGTGGAGCAAAGAACATGCAGTACAGTCAGTGGCATGCCTGCAGGATCACATCATGATGCTGCCATAATGACAGAGATAAAACAGTCAACGGCAGAAGCAACACCCAAAACTTTCTGAGGAGGTTTGCAGCTTTGAAACGTGTAAACTACAGTCTATTTCATTTACACTGTAGCACCACAGCACAAACTTCCCCCGGCTGTCAAAAGGGAAATTCAAGAACAGTGTATATTTTGACACTGGCTGCATATTAACAATGTGCTATTGAAGTAATCTCTTAATCTCTGGTAATTATCATCAAATGGAGCAATTTCAGGCTGGGTGCGCCATTAAAACCCGAGTGTGACTGACTGCTGCGCACTCTATTTGTTGCCTTGGATTTTGGCGTACTGCAGGGGATTTCCTCGCCACATACGTCTTTTTTCTTCTTTCCTCTTTTAACTCAAAGATGGCCCGACAACAGCTGCGCTCACACATACGCAGTGAACTGAGACACTGCCAAGAACAGAGGCAGCTGCCTTGTACTGTCTGCGCGCTGCATTAACAAGTACACAAGTCCGAGAGATACACGTGAAATCAAGTGGAAAGTGACATGTTATTACTGTTAAGTATGAGCGGCGCATTTTTCTTTCATCCTCTTTTGAATGTGTATGGGCACAGATGACTGTCACTGCAGGTAGTCAGGTAGCAGAGGAAGTCATGCTATACCTCTATAGGGTATGTTTGAAAGTAAAGAAGCAGAGTGGTTGAAAGGGCTGACGAGAGTGAGATTTGTTTAGATTTAGGCACCATAGCATCAGCAGGGTTATTAAAATATGAGCTTGAATGAGCTGTTTTCATTGTTATTGTATCAGGCTATATTTACGTGCAGTTCACCCTCATGCGCAACGATAACTTAGTGGTATTTTTAAGTTTGTTGAGCATGAGAGGCATTGAATTGGAGTGGGAGTTTCCTGATGTTAAATACTCTAGTTCCCATTCAGCTCGGCCCAGCACGACTGCCAGTATCAACAAAGTTAATCATTGAACTGGCCTGCCAAATGCGGCCCAGGGCACCCCACCCAAAACGTACACTGTAACAAAAAGAAGCTAAAGTGAGAGGTGGGGGCCGGCAGGATTTACATTTAGCATGAGGTCGATTTATACATTCAAATGTTTTGCAGCAATGCAGGAAGAAAGAGATGAGACACTGGTTTTGGCTTTCTCATCATTTTACTCATGTATATAGGACATCTTAAAATCACAGTAATTGTTGGACGGCCCACAATCTGAAGGCACTATTACGACTAGCTAATTTCCAATATGCAGTACATGTGAAGCACCTTTACACACCAACGTGAACATGTCTCGTTTTGGATATATGATTCTGTAAAAAAAAAAAAAAAAAAGAAAGAAAAAAAAGAAATGAGAGCAGAAGAGGCTTTGGAAGGGTGGGAGGTTATAGGTCACTTAGTTTGGCTGAGGAGTGGCAGCAGTTTAGGGACAGTGACAACAGATACTGACGGTAACCACCAAAGTTTCGCTCATGAGATCAGGCTCGTCTGATGGTCTGTGATCGGAGCTGCAGAGATGTGACAGGTTTAATCTTCCCCTCCGCAGAGCACCAGCAGGGTTTTGCGGTAGTCTCCTGAGGTATCGCCCTGAACAATGATGGGAAAAACACGCAAACACACACACACACAATAAATATATGAATTAATGGGAAAGTCAGCTGGGATTTGGTCATCACAGAGCTGAAACCAGATAGTTGGATTTACTTCTCATTCCTCTCCCTCGCACAACAGCAAAAAAACTCTGTTTATCTTATCTTAATGATGAATAAATAAGAGTCATGTGGATGAGCTGAACTCTGCAAAAGTCAGCTAAAATCGGCCAAGGACTTATGTGTGGAATTACCCTTTCCATCAGCTGACACTCATAGACACAGATTTCTATCTTTACGATCATCATTACAATTATAAAAGACTATATATTTTCAGAGTTCCTCATTTTGGGCATTACGCTCATGTGCTCGCTTGCCAAAAATTACATGAGAAGATTGATACCACCCTCTACGGGCAGACATGAAACCCCACGCAGTACACAGATTAGTTTAGCTTAGCACAAACATTGGAAGTAAGGGGAAACAGCCTGACTCCGACTGAAAGTGACCACCTACCAGGATCTCTAAACGAGGCGGAGCTGGAGCTCGTAGCTTTCGTGGTATTTGTAAGTGCGTATCAATATGAGATTTGTATTGATCTTCTTATCTCATTCCCATCACTATGACTTTGAATATATATTTTTTAAATGTGCCCGCTTGCTCTGGGATGCCAGAGAAAACTTGTTTTTGTTGATATTTTCTTGAAATTGCAAATTCATGGAATAATACAAACTTTGTATTTGACAAATTGCTTGAATTAAAACATTTTACAGCCATTCAAATTGACAACACAAAAATAAGGCAGTAAAAGCACCATCTTGCTAAAGGGTTGTACCCAACACCAAAAAGATAATTGTGTATGAAAGATTGTATTTTTTTCACTTAATACACACTTCAGAGTAAACAATATATGGCAATCCATCCTGTTGCCTAATCTGATAATATTTCTGACAAAGCCAATCCAGGGCAGCCTACTTGCTTGCTTGTATTGGTGTCACGGTGATTTCATCTGTAAGTTATTATAGAACTACTTCTGGGTACTTCCTGTCTTTGCGCCTGTCAGCCAATCACACAGAGATACAGAGAGGAAGTATAGCATGCAAGGGAAATTCCTAAACAGCTGTGCAGTAGCCACAGATCCGTCGTCCACCGCAGGAAGCTATAGATTATCGTACCCCACCACCCCACCACAGCAGCAGAAGAAGGATGTGCAACACGCACGCACACACGACGCGACAAAAAGGCCACAAACACACACACAGAGATGAGATGAGAGCACAACAAACCAAGCAGGGGTGTTAGTAGACAAAGACTGCGACTTACAATCATAGTTTCTACCTGGATGAATTCATGGAGGGAGGTGTCATGCGTTTCCTTGAACTCTTTACGAATGTTGAAAAGGTCGACCTCAGAACGGGACACCATGATGCGGATCAGAGCCCTGTCGTCTGTGCCGAGGCCCTGCAGAGGAGATCAGTGAATACTTTGCTCAGTCTGATTTCCTTACAGTAGCTGCTGCTGCTGTCTGAGAGCGGCAGTAAAGTTGAGAAATAGACCTAAATATAATACATGCAGCAACAAACATGAGCTTATCATCTGCTTAATCTGCCACACACGAACGTGCTGCAGGGCTGCAGCTCAAATTACAAAGCACAAACTTATTTAAAGCAGAGAGAATAAATACCTTCATGGCTTTGTACAAACGGTCTGCAAAATAGGAGGGCTGGTTCTTCACACTGCGAACTGCAAAGCAAAGAGAGAAAGAAAGGGCTTAAGAGGAGTCAACAATTGCTGCTGTTACCAGTGTACACACTGACAAGTAAAGTACGTTGTATTATTATAACATACTTTATATATATTAAGATGGAAGACAGTTCTTACCTATTGCATAAAAGGCATTTTTGACATCTCCTGACATCTCCTTCTTGATAATCTGCTCAATGTCCTTGTTGGTGCATTTGACAAACTCTTGGAATACTGAAAATAAAATGGTATGAAATTATATCATGATCTGTGTCATTATTGAATCAACACACACATTGAGATCTGTGCTCCATTTATTTGTCTCTTTACCTCTCCTAAGATGGGGGAAGCTTCTGGTGCACAGAATACTCATGAACTTCATCTCCATGTCATCAGAGTCTGCATTGCAAGCATCGGCCAGTTCCTGCTCAGTCCAGGAGGAACAGCAGGGAGAAATGTTCAAACTCATTCTTGCATTTCATATTTACACACAGGACACAGTGTTACACACTATATCACCTGAGCATCTGCTTGAGCTCTTTCCAGATCTGCGGGGCCCTCCTCTCTTGCACCCTGAAGTGAACAGTGTTCAATGTCAGTTATTAAGAATGAAACATCAGTGGGTCACCAAGAAGATTTTGTATTTTATGTAAGAGTGCCTGTGACTAAATGGACTTTTTTTTTGTCGTCTGCCACAGTCAGCAGACAAGACTGCAACCAGTGAGTGGGCGTGGAAATTAAACACAGTTGAAGTTCTCATCACGCTGAACATTACCTGCACGAGAGAAACGAGGATGCGGCAGAAGTGGCCCGATGTGTCTGACTGAATGGCTTCCTCTAAAGACTTCTTGTAGGCTGCATAAGTACACGATATGTTGCATGTAAAAAGCTTTTCAGAACAAGAAAGTGAAAACACTCTTTTCTTGGGGGATCAATCTCACCATCCTGATAAGCAGCATTCATGGCATGTATTTCCTCATTGCTCCTGGTGACCAGGATCTCGATCAGAGCATGCTCATCAGTCCCAGCCCCCTTTTGAGATGAAAAGTATAATAACAATTTGACGGAAGACAAACAACAACCACAACACACAGTGAGGAGGAGAGTACGTGTGAAACGTGCTTCCTTGTTTGTCCAGATTGTTCAGTTCAGAGTCAAGGATGAGTCAACACAAGGAAATTCAGTCAGGGTTTGGTTATAAATATCTGCAATGCAAAACTATTTGACTTCCAAATTCATTCTGTGTAATTGTCACAACATTCAAGCACCACCCACACCTCCCTGGGCAAAACTAACAAACCATTTCAGACTTGGAAGATATTTTATAGTTAGTTTGTTAAGGGTTAAATTGGATCCATAAACCTGTACTGAGCCTCTCACCACTGAATAAAAAAATCGTTACATGACTTGGATCAACTGTACCTCCATCGCCTTCCTCATCATTTTGGCGTCAAACTCTGCAGGGGTCAACATGAGCCCGATGATGAGCCTCTCCAAGTTCTTTGACAGTTCAGACTTCAGGTCCTTCATCAAATCCTGAGGGCGGATTAAACAAACAGAGTTGTTATAAACTCACAGCGGGAGGCAACTCAAAGAAAATAACTATGTTGAGTTAACCTATTTAGGAGTAGATGAACATGTGCATCAGAAAATGAGGAGCTATGACATACGCTCCAGTCTTTTCATTTTATTGAGGCAATGATATATTTATCTCACCCTTCCCAGGAGGGATTTGAAGGTCTGTCTGATCTCCTGCCTCTGAGCATTGCTTCTCTGTGCAACAATGTCAATGATTGCGTCCTCGTCCGTTCCTATCGGCAAAGATGGGCAGAAACATTTATTAAACTTCTGTTTTGTACAATGGCAGCAGCGTAAATGTGCCTCACTTTGTTTGAGTTTCATACCGAATCCCTTCATGGCTTTCCTCAGCGCTTGTGCATCGGCGGCAGGGTCAAAATTGGATGCAGGACGGAGTGTTGGCCTCAGCTATAGTAGCAAAATGTTGAGTTAGTAGTTTGAGAATCAGTGATTACATACACATATGTGATGGTCTATTTATTAAATAAGTATTAAATTAAACACACCCATATATGCATGTTTAGAGCAGTGAACATGCAGAACTACAAATTATGCAAAGAGAAAAGAGTCTTTGTTCATTGGATTATTCTGCTGATATCATAGTTCTGAAAACAGCACACTAAAACCTCTGATAATAATCCCTTCACATTTGAGAGGGAGTGTGCCCTCTTGAGGTTAGGAGCCATGACACCACCAACAGTAAAACAGTGGGCAGGGTGAAAAGCAACCCAGTTCCATAAAGCCTTAGTGGGACGAGCTTTTGTTGACCAAAATGCTGAGATCTTTTTGACATTCACTCCCAGGACAAAGCGAGGCAAACGGTTTGGGTTACAACAAAAACTATTTGTATCCGAGTGAGCAGCATTCTGATCGTATCCGGAGTCACACAATACTGTCACTGTGCAGACACGGCGGTGTTATCAGCACAAGTTCATGGCAGTGCGAGAAGCGGGTCATTGCGGGGCCAGCAGGTAATTAGGATGCATGCCCCTGCCAAAGCCAAACATGCAATGACACATCTAGAGTGGGAGCAAGATGGGGCCCAAACCTGGACTTTGGTCATGGCACTTATTTCCCACATCTTGTAGGCTATCTGAGCAGCTTCAGGGAAGAACTCTCCAGCTAAGCTGTAATGATCAGTTTGAGACAAGACAACACACTCAGCAAAGCCAAATCCTCAGGTGGCACAGGGAGGATACATTTTTAGGAACACTGTGATTAAATAAACGTAATAATCACTGCTGCTTTACTCTCAGACAATCGTTGGATATCAGATTTACAGAGCAGTTTCCATATGTCTCTTCACTGTTGCAATGACCACATGCTTTTCCCATTAAGTCAGTAGACTTTTTTTGGAGTTGCACCCTCCTCAGAATACAATAACTCCTGAAAAGTGGTGCTATGTCGGCCCCATCTGGTTACTGCTGTCACCTGCAGCCGCGCTGTAACTTACTCGTCATCTCCTCCACAGAGATTAAGCAGAGTCCTCTTGTAGTCACCTGATGTGTCGTCCTGACAGGTTTAAACACAAACAGAATCGAGTTATCGGTGTGCTATATTGATGCCATTTATTCTTCATTAAGCAATTAATTCTTTAACCGCTTGTTTAACCAACCTTAATCATGTTATAAAGTGACTTCTCGTATCTTAGGCGGAAGCACTCTCGGATGTCCAACATGTCTATTTCAGAGCGAGAAATCATGATCCTAATCAGGGTGTTGTCAGCTGTGCCGAGACCCTGGAAATGAAAGACAAGTAGTCAGGATGCTGGGATAACTAAACTTGCACTGGTTGGTAAGGCATATCTGTGCACAAACAGTTTTGAACTAGAATGAATGGCTACTTTTACTTCTACTTGCTTACCTTCATTGACTTGTAAAGGCGCTTGGCAAAGAACATGGGAACGCTCCTTATGCACTGGACTGTGAGGAGAAACCAAGAGGAGAGCCTCGTGTTAAACAGGCTGCTTGAAATTCCCCCTGTCGTCACACGGTGGCACTTTTGGTGTGTCTCTTACCAACAGCAAGCATCAGCCTCTCAAAGTCCCCGGACAGCTCATTCTTTATGCTGTCCTCTATGGACAGCTCTGTAATCTTCTCATATGCATCGAAAACTGAAGAAACAGAAGTCAAGTCATGTTATTTATCTTTGAGGGATGATGTGCTGATGATTTGTGAGCAGGCCGCGATATTTAAGGTCCCTTAAGGATAGATCTTTTTACCCTAACCCATCACCTGGTGAAATAACCTCTTAATTCAAGACCTCTAATACCTGCAAAACATAAAACATTCTCTGAAACTGATCCTCACTTTGTGTTTAGTGCTTATCCGCAAATGTCAGTACGCCACCTAGCTACAACTCATCATTCTGCAATTACTCGCTGACAAAAAAAACACATGCACCATTAACCCCTGGATGCCTCACTGGGGTGTTAATTTCCCCAAAGGGTGTTCTCACCCATGCGGAGGTGGGTTATGCTGCGGTTTCCCAGGATCATGATGAATTTGGCCTCGTCCGTCCCCCACTGCTCCTCTCCAGCTGCAAACAGATCCTAGGCAGATGTAAGAAAGCAGGATGAGATCATGTACAAAATCAAAAAACAAACCTAGAATTTAATGCAGTGCTTAGCTGAATGAATTGAATCAGTAACCTAATTGTACATTAGACATACATGAATAAAATAAAAATAAATGTAAAAAAAGACTATCTAAGATTAATATTGTATGTGGAACATTTGTAAAAACTCATTTGGTTAATTTAAGCGCATGAACTAGTGGCATGTTTAAAGATTCAGTGAATTTCAAAACAAAGGCTGTATAAAGCCCACAAGTCACCCATCAGTCATAAAAGTCCTCACCAGTGCATCCTGCTCCACTAGATCTGCATCCACCACTCCTGATTCATCTCTGGTCCCCTGCAACCATCAAAGCAAAAACAACAACATGCCGCATCAATCAGTCACTACTCAAAGGTACTGTGGCCAAGACGGCCACTGCACGGCTGACTGGATACTTCGCTGATGATAATGTCAACTCTTCAGTGAACTGACCTGAAGTAAAACAACCAGCATCTTCTTAAAGTGACCTGAAGTGTCCCCGATTATATCCTCCTCGATGTCTCTGCCATAGGCTGGACACACAGACATTAAAGTAAAATGCTCAGAGATGACAGACAAATTATTTGTGGATTCGAATGGACAACTTATTCGCGGCGCCTTACCATCCTTGTATGCTGCGACCATGTCGTGCATCTGTTTGTTGGTTCTGGATGCCAAGACTTCAATGAGGCATCTCTCGTTTGTTCCGGCTCCCTTGAAAAAGACCATGAAGGTAAATATGGAGCAGCTTCTGCTTCATTAGTATAATAACCACTCTTCCTATGCGGTAAATGTCATACTTTGACTGCATCGTGGATTTCTTTGGCATCGTGGTAGGCAGGGGTTCTCATCAGACTGACGATGAGACGTTCAAATTTGCCTGTCAACTCATATTTCAGGTCTTCAATCAGGTCCTGTTGAAACAATAAAAATATAAAATCTGAACATCTGGCAAGTAACTGTGTGGCACGCTATTTAAGCCATCTCGGCATGAAATGAGGTGATGAAATGCATTCTTGTACCTGTCCGAAGTTGCTCTTGTACGCTGCAATGACTTCCTGCCTCTGTGCATTGCTTCTTGAGGTGACCAGGTCCAGTATGGCCTCTTTGTCGCTACCTGAGGATCACAAAGCAGCCTTTTTTTTTCAACGACCTTCATCTCAGTCAGAAAAACTGGCCTCTGACCACACCACCATCACTAACGCTGTGTGAAATTCTTTGTGCGATCACTCCGCCTACAAGCAGGGAAGATGGCAGATGACCTTTTCGCCCATGTGACCGAAAAAATGTGAAGGAGAGCGGTACTTACCGATGCCTTTCATAGCATTGTAAAGGGCTTCTGCATCAGCAGCGGGATCAAAGTCCGGAGCATCTGTTATTGTGCCTCTGAACACCTGCAAATAAAATACTTCAACTGAGTTTCAGCAGTGAGACATTTTTTTACTCTGATGATTCAAGAAGTCTAAGGTCTAGGATGTCTGGATACATTAAAATGCAACTTTATTGCACAAAAGTTAATAAAAAAGTCACCAGATGCGTGATCACATCACCTCTCTGGCCTTGACTGTAAATACTCCAGTGAATCTGAAACAGGATATCTCATGATGTTTGGGATGGCTTCAGGGAATGAGTCTTATCTGTGTGTGTCATACTGGTTGTCATATTGGAGTTGTAGCAGCTGAGGTGAGGCCACAGCTCAGGGAAGTCTAAAAGTCATGACAGCAACAACAGTGGATCCGAGGGTGATATGTTAACACATGATATTGCCACCAAATTAGTTAAAACATTAATTATCCCCAAAGTCTACTCATTTTGGTGACTCTATGACTTTTCATCTAGTGCTGTATGAGACCTTTAAGCAAACATCTTGATAGTTTGAGTGGATTGTCATGAAGTATGTTCCCAACATGAAGTCTCCTTTATGATGAAACAGGAGCATTTTGGACATTTTAGCATGCTAATACAATGAATTAAGATTGTGAATATCATTCCTGCCACACATCATCATCTCAGCACGGTTAGTGTGAATGTGTCTGCTTGCTAACGTTAGCAATTAGCACCTGGCTTCACTGTGCCTCAGAGAACTGCTGACATGGCTGCAGTCTTGTTCCCTAACAGACAGTGAGTGTTCAGTGTTTCTGCATCAACACTCGCTGTGACTCTGCAGATGCTGCTCAGCCCAACCTAACTTATAAAGCTGAGAGAGTGGTTTGATTTGCCCCATCCAAAAGAAAGGTCAGGAGTTTAGGAGTAAAAATACACCCTTCAGGGTCATAAGCTTGTACATATCCTGCTTTCTAACAGTTCAGCTCAACACACAAATTCTCGCAGGGTGTGACTACTGGACCACATGTAAGTGGCAGTGACATGAAGCTGGGACAATTCAGGAAGCCAAGTCTGCCATTATAGCAGCTGACTTCTTGCACCTGTCTCACCCCCACCAGGTCAGAGGAAAACTTGCTGTGTATGCGCGCGGGCGCCCTGTGCACGTCTGCAGGGGCGGGAAGGTGGGTGTGTGTGAGCAGCAGGGAATCAGGTTGCACACAAAAGAGCTCCCTCTGCGGGGGTCTGTCGTACAGCAGTTCAAATACAATGAGAGATCTCCATCTTTGGGCATGTAAATAAAATATATTGCTCTGCCTGAGGTCACTGCTGTAAAAATGAAAGTTACCACCCACACTGATGAAAACTACTATGTCTCTGTCACATGGGCTAGGTTAAGTTGTCACTGTGGGAAATTAAATAACATGGCCTGCGTATGGAAAGCTCAAACTGCAGCTGCTGCCGTTGAGATTACTGCTGCATTGAGGCAGTCGGCCAAAATGTGCTCTCCACCCTGCCGGGGGGCCACTGCACATGCTCCGATCCATAGCGGCCATCACTCTTCGCGACAGCTGGAGAGCTTCACCCACATAGCAACAGGACCACAAATACAAGCGGCTGGCAACGGCCCTTCTACCAGACTAATCAAATTTTTCAAGACAGGACTTATATGGAAAAGTCTTAATGTGGTTTAAACGTTTTTTCCCTTTCCTCCCTCTCTATAGGTGCTGCTTGTTTTATTTTGTTGCCAAGGCCACAACCCAGCAGAGAGTAACTGGGAGCAAGTGTGTGTTTCACCTCAAGGTGACAGGGCACTGACTTACACCTCGGACAATAATGTTGGACATCTGCCATGAGGGTTAAATAATTCTACCAAGACACTGCCATTGGAAAGATGCTGTCAGGTGTTCCTATCAGGTGAGCAGACGCCACATGTAGCAATGACACCCTACACTGCGGCCTTTATGATGAGGGAGCCTCGCACAGTGGCAGGTGGCAGAAAAATGACCTCACTCTGTCCTCGCCTCATTCAGAGGTACACAAAACCATCCATCTTCTATAGACACAAGATCTGGTCTGATACAATCCGCATCGTACTTACATAATGCAAGTTGAGAAAGGTCCGGTCTACTTACCATCTCTATATTTGGTCTTCTGTGTCAACACTGTGCAGGAATCAATGGTTTCTGGTCTATAAGAGAGAGAAATGCTGATGTAGGGACAGAGGACAGCTTTGCAAAACATCCCTGCCTCTGTGAAGGCGTCATTCCACTCTAATATGCAGGAAGTCAGGTCACAAAGGGGCAGACTGCATGCTGAAGATCCCCTCCTGTCCCTGAGTTAATCTAATGAGGTGCTGTGTTCTGACAGCGGGTTAAAACTGATCACCTCCTGGAGCAACTCGGAAAAGAATGGCACAAGAAACACAGCAGCGTCTATTGCACTGGACCTCATATTCACCTAAAATGACACATCGGTGGTTGGAATTTGCGTTAGGCCAATTAGCACAAAAACTGTTTTGTCACAGTTTTCCCTGCTGCCATACTTTAACATACAATGCAGCCATTCAGTCAGATGAGGCCTATGGAGCCCTGGAATACTACAGAGGATCTCACTCTGCAAACTCCCTGGCTGACCATACCTGACTTTGTAATCACAGAGAAAAATGACATCACATTTCTGCAGTACGCTCAAATTGAAAAGAGAAAAATAAGATTTCGGCCCATTCAGCTTTTCTACAGAGAAAAAGAGAGACCTCTTCATGCAGGTGTCACTCACTGTACTGTTTGTTTAAGACTGCAGGGAAGCTCTCCCAAAAATAGCACCCACAGTTTAACTTAATGTCAGAATCAAGGTCTGAAAGGGGGGGTGGGGGGGACTGGGCTTCTACATATACAGAGCCACACCCGTCTCTGGACCCCACACTGCAGAATAAACTTAACACCCCTCCATATCTCACTATATATGCATTCGTTTTAATTTCACATTAGGATTTGCTCTGTGACAAAGCTGAGATTCTGCAGTGTTAGATCCACCCAAACTGTCTCCCAGAGGTGTCCACTGCTTCACTGGCACCTTAACAATGACGCATCAGCAAACTTCTCCAGAGTCAGCTTCTTCTACTTCTTTTTTTTTAAAGATCAGAGAGAAAAGACGGTGGCAGATAAATTCTTACCTTCTCTGCGCAGGAAGTGTCGCTGTCCGGAGAGAGTGGTCCTGCTGTCTCAGCTCACCCGGTCTCTCTCTGTCCCTCCTCCTCCTCCTCTCCGGGCTCAGGCCGTCCCGTTACGTGTCCTCTGTGACGCAACGAGCACGGCGCTCTCTCGCGCAGTTTCTCTGAGTATGCGTGTGTGAGTGAATGTGTCAGACGGAGACACACACATAGAAAGAAAGAGATACAGACAGACTGCAATGCCTTACCGCAAAGTGAACACTATTTCATGGTAACATGTGTGACTCAGATTTCCGACGCTGCGTAATTTTACGCGCGGCTCTGCATGAGGAAAACGCAGACACCAGCAGCTTTCACTCTTAGGTCTCTGCTGCGGACAAAGAGACAGAGCCCCTGTCTCCTTTTAAAGCTCGCAGCACAGCTTTGCTCGGAACTGGGCCGTTCTCACTTTGAGCGCGTTTGGCGGAATTTCTGAACGCGGTCACGTGACCGACAGTTTCGAAGTGAGGGGAGCTCTCTGGCACCCAGGCGAGACCCAACCTTGCTCTATTTCTGTCCTGTCAGACGTCTGTTCCAGTAAGACGGGGGAGAGAGAGACAGGCAGAGAGAGAGAGACAGAGAGAGAGAGAGAGAGAGAGAGAGAGAGATGCGCATTGGACCGAATATGAAACAAAGTAAGTCGAGGCCTCAGTTCCCACAAACTGTCAGTGAAGCTGTGATGATTTCGAAGCAGTCTTGTTTCCAGCGTGACGCATCGGAAACTCACACACGCGTACACGCAGAGTTATGTTTTATTTGTGCAGCTCCTGTGTGTGTTTGCGATCTGCTGCATCCATTCTTGGCGATGTTACGCGCGCAGTTTGGTGGCAGAGGTGATGATGGGAGGATGACTTCCAGGAAGCAGCAGCCGGGCCTCTACAGAGCTCCCGGTGCAGCGCATAGCAGAGGCATGACTCAGTGTGCTTCCACTCAGTGTCACTGGCTCTGTGGTTACTATCAGCACTCACAATACGCACGATGGACACTTTTTTTAATGACAATTTTTATCCATGTCTCTTGTCTAAGTAGCTCATGTTTGGCACAGTGTATCAAGGTGTGGATGTTTGAGTTGTTCTGATTCTCACGGCTTCATATCATGCCATCATTCAGCTTCTGTTACTTCCTCTTCATCACAGTTCAGAGTGAGAGGGGTCCATATGAGGTAAACTCAAATGTAGGTGGGAGGCACCAGTGATGAATTGTATTAGTTGTATACTGACCTCTTCTGCTTAGACAAAGTATTGCACAATGATCCTGGCAACCTGAGCCTCACTTCTTAACCCATAAATGAAATAATAAAGTCAGCATAATTGACAGAAAATGTGTTTATTCTGTAATCAAGACTTGTATTACTCATAAATGTTTTGATTGCATTCATAAATACACAATCTACATTTTTTCCTTTAAGAGAACCACTTTATTTAAGCACTATAACTACAATTGTTCTTGATGCATTTGAACTTAACACTTATATTCCCGAAAAACCACATGTCTAATCCCACAAATTCATGAATTCCAAGAAACAAAAATTGGAAACAAAACAACAAACGAGGGGAGCACAAAAGCATTTTTGACATTCTGAATGGGATTTGCTGCTCACAGTTCTCACCCTGTGCCTTTCTATGCAATAATGAGCACATTATGATCCAAACTGGTCCAGAGTGAGAAAGGCTACTTTGTGAGTAATTCCACTGAGTGGGAGGGTCACACGGGCCAGCCTTGTATATATCGCAGTAGAAATCATGTTTCCTTCATCCAAGTCAACAGCACGGATATTTTTGCTTCACTGCGCTGTTTCCATCACACAGTCACCCATCACTCCTCGTGGGACTGAAGACAAGGTAAAGACCTCACTGAATAAAATTACCATCTGATTCAAAACCCTGACCTCTGCTTCAACTTGCATCTGTCAATATTAATACTGAACAGTAACTTTTTTTCAATATTTGTAATTATTAATGCTGGATCATAATATCTATCTGTAAAACTGCATGTTTCTTTAAATGCACAGCAGCGGCCATAAATTACGTATTAATGAACATTAACTGAGCTTCACTGTGATCCACATCAACCCTTTGATCATAAAGTTGCACATCACGTGCATAGTAGCTGTTATTTAGTTAAGCATTACTCCATCGTCCTTCTGGAAACGATATCTCAAGCGTTGAGATCTGCAGATAGGAGGCCCAAGCTTTAAGTTTGGTCAAAGGTACTCTGACCATCTACACTCTGCCTTCCCACTCGCCTCCCTCCTGTTGAAGTAGATGCCAGGAGGGATTATGTGAGCTGAAATCCCCTGATGGGAGATGAGAAGGCAAAAGCTACCTCTCAAAGAGTAAGTGTGCAGCCTGCTGCACGCACAAGCCATGAAAGCTGCTTTGTCCTCCTCTGTTTCATTAAATAACTCTCAGGGCCGTTAGACTGGCAGGCTCACACCTCCAGGTGGAGACGGGGACACCCGTGGAGCTGCCACGATAAGGTCACCGGCTTGTTTCTAAGCAACATGTGCATATAAACACACTTTGAGTACATATAGAATAGTTTTGAAATATTGTTTATTTTCTGAAAACAATAAATGAAACAATTAAAAAAAAAGCTGTTTACTTTTTCTCATGTTTTTCAGTTGCCACATTAAGATGCGTCTCTCTCAGTGGTTACTTTTTGCAAAGGACACAAACCAAATAGACAAGCGTGTGTCTTAAAGTCTTGAATTATCTTAACAGCATAATCATGCTCTCATGTATATTACACACACAACAGGCACAGTGAATTAAAAACACAGGTAATGTAAAGACTGTTTTAAGACTGTTTTTGAAAAGACTGTTTAAATAGTTGACACCAGCACAGTCAGTGTGAGGAGAAAAGATCTAAAAATCTTGATTTATCTGTATTTATTTTCTGAGTGTTTAGTGATCAGAAGAAGCCCTACATCAAGCCGCGACGAGGGATTATCTCTGACATGACACTGCTCTAGTGAGGTGAGGACATGCTTTCCAAATTGGAAAATATCTTTTTTTTATTACTGCCAGGGAAAGAACACACTGTTAGTGATTCACCTGTGTTTCTGTGTTCAGGGAAGTAATTGTGTAAGTAACTGAGGTTGAGTAAAGTGCAGTCCTCCAGCAGGGCGTTGTTTTTGCGCTCTGGGCGGCAATGAAAACTCCAGTCATCAGCATTATCATATCAGGGGGTGATAAAGGAGGGTATGTATAAAAGTATAATGTGATTTAGAGTGAATGACAAATCCTTTTAATTGTCTCCTCTAAGTACACCTGTGAAGCAGGGGATTACATTAAACAGGTGAGTGATTTCAGTCCTTTTTTTGTCCTAAATGTGCATTTTTAAGAGTGAAAACAATTAAGCTTTATCAATTCTCTTTGGTTTATAGACCTTCTCATTTTAGTGTTTTTCATAATAAATTGCCAGTGTAAATTCACCATTGCAGCAACAATCGATTTTTCGAGCAATGTTCCAGTCTTGGGCTGACCTGACAATTATTCACTGACAGGTTCACTGATCCGCCCTTTCTTCCCCCACCCCTCTCCTGTCCCTTCACCCTTTCCTCCACATGCTCCCTCTCTCTCAATTACATCAAACCGTTCTCCCACCTGTCCCCACCTTCCCACGTCTTTCCGCCACGATCCTAATCCCCTAGAAGCATGACGTGCGGCTGGATGAAGTCGTTCCTGGGGAGCTTGTCTCGGAGGAAGCCCCTGGAGCCGGAGGGGGAGCAGTCCACGTTTAACAGATGCCTGACCACCCTGGACCTGGTGGCCCTCGGTGTGGGCAGCACTCTGGGAGCCGGGGTGTACGTCCTGTCTGGAGAGGTGGCCAGAGACACAGCCGGACCCAGCATCATAATCTCTTTCTTCATCGCCGCCCTGGCATCCATATTTGCCGGGCTGTGCTATGCGGAGTTTGGGTCTCGAGTTCCCAAAACAGGCTCAGCGTACCTTTACAGCTATGTGACTGTTGGGGAGCTGCTGGCTTTTATCACTGGGTGGAATCTGTTACTCTCCTACGTCATAGGCAAGTGTAATACACAGAATTTGTTTCATACATTATCAAGTACAATCAGTTGTCATGTCTGTTGTTTAATGATGGAGGTTTTAAGAAAATGTCATCTTATGATTGGTATTATGAATAATTGTTGCTTGCTTGTGTAAAAGTATAGATACATAATAAGAGGACTTATTCGTTATTACAGTATTAACCCCTGGCTCTTGACTTGTGATTGGCTTGGGAAACAGATATTTTCCTCTTATGTAAGATGTTTGGCTCACTGAAAACACTGACACCTATAAATGATCAACCATCAACATGAGACTGTTACTTGCTCTCCGACCTTCACCTGCTACAGAAACAGATTCGTAAATGCTCCTTCCACAGTGAAAGTATCGTCAGTTAATCAGAATTTTTCTCACTTTTGTTTTTTTACAACCTGTTACAGTATTTGCTTCCTCATTGAAACTCCATAAAAAAACCAAGATTGTGGTTTAAAGAGTGAAATGTCAGTATTCTCTGTTTACGACTGCAGTTAAATGATGACTCAGGCCGATAAGTGTTTTGTCTCTTTCTGTCACTATCTTCTCAGGGACATCCAGCGTGGCACTGGCATGGAGCGGGACATTTGATGACCTCATAGGGGGCGTCATATCAAATTACTTTGAAAAAAATGCAGCCATGAACCTGCCTGGCCTAGCAAAATACCCAGACGTCTTTGCTGCTGTTCTCATCTTGCTCCTGTCAGGTAAAACGAGGAAACTGGTGTTGTTATGGAGGCCACAGTAATACATAAAAGAAATTGAAAATAGAAAGTCTTGAAAAAATGAAAACTCTCTCTCTCGCTATCTCTCTCTCACACACACACGCACACACATTGTTGATCATGACAGTGAAATAGAGGAGGATGTGTCTGAAGATGAAGACCATCTCAGGTCAATTCTGAGTATGAACCAAATCGCATAAAAAATTGTGAAATCCAGTGGTCTTCACCCCCCAAATGCCTTGGGGGCAAAACTGTCTGCAGAAATCATTATGAAGAGATCTCACTAAGATGGCAGTAACTCATTTGACAGACATCAAGTCAATTTTCGAGCTGGTCATGCCCAATATTCATGACTGATTAAAAAGTGCTTAAATAATGTTTACCTTCAATACAAAACCACATGACTCATTTGTCTTAATCTTAGGTCAGCAGGTCAATTTGAACCTGAACAGAAGAGGTGTTTCATGTTAATTTATCAACATCACTCGAATGAAAGAATGTAAAATAAAATTTTAAAGTGTGCATGTCATGTCATGTAAAACAATTGTATTTTATATGTAGGTCTTTGCAAAGTACATTACAGTTTTACCATTTTTTTAGGAAAAATTAGTGAATTATCCTCATTGATCTGTGAGAGGTAAAGAACACCACTGCACTAAATGTTGATTTAAATTGTTGGTAATGAACTTAATAATGAGATACAAACAATGTTTAAAGGGCGTTTTTGGTTTCTGACACTTGTGGAGAATTAAACATGCTGCTGACTCAGGAACATGATTGCTGCTTCTGAGAAACGAACATAACAGGAGGATTAACCTTCTCCGCGTTTTCCCTAAAGGTGTGCTGGCATTTGGCGTGAAAGAGTCAACAACAATCAACAAGATTTTCACAGTAATCAACATCCTGGTGCTGGTGTTTGTGACCATCTCTGGATTCATCAAGGGCGACATCTCCAACTGGAAAATTAGTGAAGAGGCTCTGATAAACGCCACAATAGAGCTCAAGTAATGTCAAACGGCAATTTAACCCTGAGGACATCCTACATAAATGCAGTAGTATTGCTCTCCTGGGTATCTCATTGTGAATAACTCCCAACTCCCTCTCCATCTTGCAGAAACTTGACCTCTGCTGCCAATGTGACGAGTGAGTTTGGAGTGGGGGGATTTTTCCCTTATGGCATTAGTGGAACAGTGGCCGGAGCCGCAACCTGCTTCTACGCTTTTGTTGGGTTCGACTGCATCGCTACAACTGGTAAAAGGACAGCTTCTTCTTTCTCATTATTAGTGTGAATATATATGGTTAAACTCTAGATTAACCTTCACTGAGTAAATGGGATCAAACATGTGCAATAAGGCATGCATAGTACATTATCACATGTGTTAAAAAAAAAGATAAAGCATAAATACATGCCCAACCATACAGTTTAGTCATTGGGCAATAAATTTGATATCAGATACAAATTAAAAAAGGGATTTACAAAATTGTTCAAAGGATGTGTTTTCTTTGTAAAATCCATGAGCTCTGAATGAAATGTCCAATTAAATTATGTGAATGTGAAAAGTCTATAGATATGTATGAATCCACATTGTGCAGCCTTCATCAGCAGAGAGTGTTTGCTGAGCTGTCACTGAGATGGTTCAGTTGTTAACATGTGACCTGAGCATGTCACCTCATGACGACTAAACAAATTTTTTTACTTTCACATAATATAAACGTATAATTCATTCAGTTTCAATTCATTTTGATACTCATCCTCTTGTCCCTGACGTCGCTGACTTCTTCATTCGCATATCCGCAGGTGAGGAGGTGAAGAATCCCCAGAAGTCTGTCCCTCTGGGTATTGTGGCCTCACTTCTTATCTGCTTCTTGGCCTACTTCGCTGTGTCTGCTGCGCTCACCCTGATGATGCCCTATTATATGCTCAATGAAAAAAGCCCCTTGCCAGTGGCCTTTGAATACGTTGGCTGGGGTCCCGCCAAATATGCTGTGGCCGTGGGATCCCTGTGTGCCCTGTCCACCAGGTATGAAGTGCAAGGGTTGGGGTCATGTGATGTCACCCTCACTGAGGACAGCAGTTCATGAGTTGAAAATGTTTAACTTTCCTCAGGCACCCTGTCAGCATCATTAGGTTTTGCACTTCATCTGACCACGTTAGATAATTAATCCCCCGCTTTGGTCCACTGCTCCAGACTACTGGATAATTGTTGTCTAACTAAAAATCAGCTAAATGAATGACATTCCTTGTTTCCAGAAACTGTGAGAGAATAGTAGTTACTTTATTCACTTTATTATTGATAGAGGAATCTTCACAGTCCAAAATCCACCAGTCCATCAGTCAGAAAGAGAGAAATATCATGCTAAAATGGAGGTAAATAATCAAAATACAGCCCCATTTGAACACATTTAGTTTCAGAAGCAGTCAGGAAAGGTGCAGGAGAGATTCAGAAGCTTGCCTCTTTTCTCAGATCAGATTGAAAGAACCTTCGTCTTGTTTGCGTTTGTCTCTCCAGCCTCCTGGGTTCGATGTTCCCGATGCCTCGGGTGCTGTTCGCCATGGCAAGAGACGGCCTGCTTTTCCGTCCTCTCACCCAAGTCACCTCCAAGGGCAGTCCTGCTGTAGCTACCATATCCTCTGGAACTGTGGCAGGTACAGATGTTCCAGCTGTTCATCAGGTTTGATGTGCATGTGGTGAGGTATATGGGGTCATAGTAACCATTATTATATTATATGTTTGTCCTCTGCAGCTATCATGGCTCTGCTGTTTGACCTGGAGGCTTTGGTGGAAATGATGTCCATTGGTACTCTCTTTGCATACACACTTGTGGCCATTTGCATCTTAATACTGAGGTATTTGATCTGTCTCCCCCTCTCACATAGCATGAAATGGTGAGCAAACCAAATTTATGTTACCATCTTTATTTATTTATTTATTTTTTTGCAATCAAGGTACCAAGTGGGCCAAACTAAAGACACAGACCTGCAGATCATTGAATCAAACACCAAGTTTGGCTTCCTAAGGCCTCCGTCGTCTCCCAATTCATCCACCTCAAAACGAGTCACAATCTTGACCATCGTCTCCGGTACGTAAAGGCAAACATTAGAGAAGCAAGCGTGGGGTTTCAAAAATTCACCTACCACCAGTTCCTTTGCCTTTGTATTTTTGAAACTTCTCTCTCTCATTCATCTCCTTTTTCTGCAGTTGCATGTGTGGTTGCACTGTGTATCATTCTGACCCAAGCCCTAGACGCTCTTGCCCGTGCGGAGGCATGGGCCATTGTTGTTGTCTGCATCTTTGCCCTCATCCTGCTGCTCAATATTTTCATCATCTGGCGGCATCCACAAAATCCCACCAAGGCATCTTTCATGGTGAGAATACCTTCAAAATGACTAAACCCACATATTGTGCATTTAAGTTTCAATAAATAAACTATAAAATCCTGTCACATTCCCCAAATGTCTCTGTTTGCAGGTGCCCTTACTCCCCGCTCTGCCTATAGTGAGCACATTCATCAACATCTACCTGATGGTCCAGTTAGGCACAGACACGTGGGTGCGATACGCTATTTGGATGTTAGTGGGTAAGACCATATTTCTGCTTCAAGGGTTCAGAAGGCCGTCATCAAGTTAGCTGCTGAACTGTAATGATCCCTGTCTTCCCTCTCCAGGGTTAGTCATCTATTTCGGCTACGGTGTGCGTAACAGTGTCCAGAGGAAGCGCCTCATGACCGGCCAGACAACAATTGAAACTGTCAGCGGCAAAACAGACAAGGACACCATTAAAGAAGAAAAATTCTGAGCTGGGCCGGCGTGGAGAAAAATAGATTGAGACGTTACAGTGAGTAACCACTTTAAGTGTGTAATTTTTACACGCTATTCAATATGTACGCGTGTCTTCATGACTGGTGTACATTGTCGGAAATGGACAGATGGGCCAACCTGTTAACTTTTATTCTATGTTGACACTTTAGAGCATATTTATGGAGGTTGTAAGTTGTCTACATATTCTCATTGCCAACAGAGAACTGATGCCTGGACCCTCTATGTGTTGTGTGTATCAGCTGAGTTTACATTCATGTTTAAAAAGAAAAGAAAAAAGGGCTCAAACTATTTTCTGTTGATAATTACTTTTTAAAACTTAAATAACAAGTTTACACTTTTCATATCAAATGTACAATTCTGATTATAATCATGATTATTAATAACAGGATGATTGTTTTACATATCAAAATGTGGAGGTAGACTGTACAAAAGTACAATGTAGATAAAGAAAATCTTGTGAAATGTTTTTTTTTTCTATTTTTTTGCTTTTAGTCTTAAGATCATTGTAATTCATTGTTTACTGTGTGAAAGTGTAAATATGGAATCTGTACATGTTTTCTAATTATATACTGTAAATGTGTTACCTAATTAAAAAAGAAAGAAGTTTCAAGGCGACCGCAGTCTGGAGTTCATTTTTCTGCAGGGCATGCTGATTAAAGAAAACAGTCCAGTTCCACTCATAATCTTGGATAAAGAGACGGCTCACTACCCAGAGGTCATTGGGAACAAAAGGACCTTTCACATCAGCTTACCTGTGTCATGTTCAAAATCTTGGCTTAGTCAGTCACTCAACAGGAAAGGTTTACATTGTTCTCTCTCGGTACAGCACACTATTGATTCGATCAAATACGTAAAACCTTGATTTTTTGGAGCTTTTTGGAAGCATAAAATCTCACAGAGGATAGTTGGTGAGCATGGAGATATTAGCAAGCCGATATACACATATATATCAAGTTCTTCTCAGAGCGCTTTACAACCTGTACAGCAGATTATTGTGCTTAAGAACAATGGTTGAAGCTGGTGGATTTTCACATTAAATCCCTGTTTTCGCTACAGAAACAATTTCACTCTAAAATTTGGGGATGTCTCAATTCATGTAAAGACTACTTAATTTATGACATAAAGCCTGAAAAACAAACCTGCCGTGTGCCCTTTACAGCAGATAAATACAAAAACTTACGATGAAATCATTATCATTTTATTTATTTATTTGATGTTTGTTTTTCATTTTGTGCATTTCCCACCAGCGTAAAGCTGGTCGTGTCCGCAGTTTGCCGAAGCTGTGAAAACAATCGTTTGTGCAGGACACAAGGTTTATTGGGCACCAAATGTTTTAAAGAACCCTGCCGAAGTCTTCGTCTGGGCCTGTGTGGTGTGTTTTGGAGAGCCAGACTCATGCTGCCAGCACACTTCCAGTCCAGCAGCTAAGCAAACAGGCAGTGCGATTCCACATGGAGGGGCCTCCATTCTGGACCCTCATTGGTCCGGACAGGCTTGAAAGCCTCCATTGAGCCAGTCAGGAGGAATTTGGGGTACTAATGCCACTCTCAGGAGGAGGAATTTGTGTGATTCTGTAAACAGCTGACCGCTCACTTCGCAAGCCCTGCCCTCCTCCTCCTCCTCTCTTTCTCTCCTTGCCTCTTTTTGGTTTCTGCAGTACATTTTCTGTGTTGAACTGCATAACCTAACAATCCACAGACCTCTTTTATATCCCACTGATCAATCATGTCGTTGGTGAACTTGTCTGGGTCAAGGGGGAGGCGAGTGCTCAGCGCTCTGCTTATTTGTGCCGTAATCTTCGAGTTAGGTAAGTGACTTTCCTCACTTACTGAGCAGTACCGTGAACATGTGTTGCTTGAATCACTGAGGAGGAGGGGGGATTTTTCTGCTGGTCTAATGCATGACTTGACTACTTGCGTAACTACTTATCATTTAATTCAGTAACTAATTCACTGAATCTGTATTTGCAAACTACTGATGCATCATGTGGTCCGTTTACTGAAGCTTATTGTCAAGAAGACGCCCAAGAACAGAGGACCACCCCAGGCAGAAAGCCCAAGTCAAGCATGCCCAAACCTGGCAAATCAACAAATAAAGGGCCCAGAGCCGTAACAGCCAGACCCAAGATCAAAGCTACACCTGCAGCCCCGGCACAGACTGTCCTCACGCAGGTAACTCATCTGGCACACGGTAGCGTTTGATGTGTGAAAGAGATATTCTGTAAACTGACGACTGCATCTGTGGCATGTCTATCAAATTCAATCAATCAAATTTTTATTTAAAGGCCAAAATCACAAACACTGTTTGCCTCAGAGGGCTTTACAATCTGTACAGTTGTGACACCCTCTGTCCTTAGACCCTC